>QJSC01015142.1:1516249-1705647 GCA_003697955.1 Calidris pygmaea | reverse complement strand
TGGTAGAATAATTTAATAATTATAATATTATAATAAAGAATATATTATTATATTAATAATAATATATTATAATATAATAATAATTTAAACAGATTGGCCAAAGCTATTTCCTACAAGTGATTAAAATGAAATCTATCTGTTAGTAGTCCCAAAAAGGGTCTCAAATATGAACTCAAAGCAAACTTTCAGTTTTTTCAGAAACCCCAGGATCCAGAGGCTTCTCACAAAATACTAAAGATGGACTAACTCAATGCAGTGACAGCTTTGTAAAAACATTTCAGCGAAGAACTTACCTAAGCTTCACATTTCCTTAATTTATACTAAATGTAGAGAAGCTTATTACCACAAACATTGTAGAAATTTTGAACAATCATACTCCTATGCATATTCAAACACAAATTCATTATACTGAGGTCATCATCTTCAATCTGAATACATCGACCAGCTTATACCCTCTCTTTTACAAGTAAAGGGCATCTTCATAATCAGGTAAAGCTCCGCAGAGCAAATATTTACTTATTTTAACAAACCCTTTCCCATGTATTTTGCTCCATTAGCAATATAATCATCTGTCACAGGACACAAGAAATCCCATTATAAAAGTGAAAACATTCATTTTCACTCAATTTCAAGTCCATTTTTATTTTCAGAAAGCTTTTTCTTTGATAAAAATTCTCTTTAATCATGAGATCAGAACTGCTATAATTTCAAATTCTTCACAGCTGACTGTTATATAAAAAATTCAAAGTCTGACATTTCTCTTCTACTTGTTAACAACTTCCTTCTTTCCAAAAAGTTGCTAAATAAGACTTCTGGTGCTACAGTCTTCAAAGAAAATGTTCACAGCTGCTTAAATATTATCCCCGAGTAAGACTGAAGACTTCTTGATTCTATAAAGCAATAATTCTCAATCTATAATTCACAAAAGCTTAAGAATTAAGTCTGCAAAACCTCTGCAAAAAACGTAAGAACACGCAGTCTCACTTTCCCATGGACGTAAGTAAACATGAAAAAGAGGGAAGTGACAGTTATTGAATTCTCGGTGTTCAGCTTGACTGTTGTTGCTGCAAATGAAGATAACCGTGACAAAACTGTACGAGATGATCCACTTACTCCCCCTCTCCACAAAATGTTGACAGGTTGTTTTACTGAGTACCAAGAATTGCTTCTCATAGCGGTTCTTAGAATTGATAACCGGCGACACAGCTACGGCACACTACCCCGAGGTTGGCTCGGCACCTCAGACTGCAATTCTGAGATGCAGAACCATCACCTAGAAAACGCAAGGCACCTGTCTTCTCTTTCAAGAAATTTACCTTCCTTAGCATACCTTAAACAATTAAAATCCAATAGGAAAACACCTATCAGTTTACCAATACAGAAACTGGATTGCAATATCAAAACTTATATTTCCTTTTCCTGGACACCATTCCCTTTTCTAACAGGCAGAACACAAGGTTTGATTTCCATCGTGTATTATGCCCAGTAAGGCACGAAAACATGAACTTCTAATGGAGAAGTACGAAGACGAATCATCTTCATTTCCCTTTTAAAGCCTTTTACGGATCCAACACTGAGAAAAAAATACCACTTTTACGGTGACCCTATTTTTTAGCGGCCCCTACATAGCACCATAGAGTTTAGACATAGAGCAGATACGTATAGAATTCCTTAGCAATATTCAAATATTTCACACATGGTAGTGCGAGGAGCGATCAGTTTTGCATAAATTCCAGTTCTGGTGGGAAGGAGGGAAAACCAGCAGAAGCAGGGAAGCAGATTTTCAATTAAATGATACTTGGTTTCCTCAACAGGCATAAGAAAGTAATACCTTCTCAATCATTTTGACATATTGAAGGTACATTCAATAGCACAGAACCAAGCCTTACTCCTAGCTATTTCCAGCAAGCTGCAAACATTAATTTATTCTCACAAGCCTGAATGCTGGAACTGCGACAGGACAATACGAGACTAGGGAATAGGCAGTGGAAATACAGCTCCACAAACACCCCGCTCGCTGAAAGGTCCGTCGAAGCAAAGAATGACATTTCCAATAGTCTCTCAAAGACCCAGGAAAGCCAATGTGTTACTGTTTAGCTAGACAAATTCATTCTCAACAGTGCACCACGTCATCTTCCATCATCAACCTGCACTGCTGCCAGACCTTTCAATCCAGCAACGTAAAATGCATGACAGTCACATATCTTAGAACACTCAAGGTCTTCTAATTAAGCAGTATTTTAAGAGAAGGGGTTTTTTTCAGTAGAGCGGTGATTGTACATTAATTTTTATTAATTAAATTTACTCTGAGAGCTACAGGCAAAGCTGGAGCTTTCTAACAAAATAGCTCAGAGATGCAACACAAAATTTTAATGAAATCATTAATGCAGAAACTGCAATAGACATTTTCCTCTAATCCACTCAGACAAAAGAAGTGGTCTATAACAGCAGCAACACTTTTGTAACATCCCTAAAGACTTTCAAAAGCAACAGTGGTTTGTCTACACAGATTTGGTATCTTTAAGGTTTTTCAAAATTTGGTAAAGAACTAGCAAGTTCATTAACTTGCTTTTCTAATTACATATTTTTCAGTTAAGTGTTGGTTGACTGAAGCAGACTGAAATTCACTCGTTGCAGCACGAAATTACATCACTTAATCCTCGTTTCTGTGGCATGACTATTCTCGAAGTTCAGAAGTTCTGTGTGGTTGTTTTTTAAAGCCACAAGTGCACTTCTTATTTTTTAAACAAAACCACTAAAACTATCTTAATGAGCATTTTAAAAAACACCAGGCATATGCTATATAACACAAATTCAAAACGTAACATACTTACAGCTTCAAAAGATAAATTAACGTATTCCAGGAATTTCTGCCTTAAACTATCAGTCAGTTCATTGAAGCGATATCGCAAGAGATCCATTTCTTGTTGAAGAAACCAACGTCTGAGATCCTCACTGCAAAGAAATAATAAGAATAAAAAACCACCTAGTATGTTTTCCGATTACACATTCCCTCTTTCTTTATAAACTAGAGGTCAAATCTAGTGAACACAGCATTAAATGTACTGCTGACTTTGGCAGGGGACCCACAAACTGAGGAGCTTGGAAGGAAGGAAACCTTCAGTAAGGACCCCTCAACCAGACAAGACTTTTAAAGAGGCAATACACAAAGAAGCGTGACTGATTACCTCTGTTCTTCCAAAACATCCACAATCTCAACACTGCTCTGTAGGTATCAGAGCAGTTAGTCTCTCTCTTAACTGGTACTCACCATTTCTTACTTGGTTTAGATAAGAATAACCAACTGCAGATACCATTCTCCTTTGGTACTTAGAGGACAGCTTTTTTTCGTGTCAACATGGCATAATATTTCTTCATTGTACAATTAACGTCACAATTAATCTGATGAGGCAAACATGTTATGAAGCCTACTTCTTTTAATTCTCGCTTTTACTTTGGGGTATCTTCCAGCTGAAGGAACATGCACGTTGCACGTATCTCATATACTATAACAACAGTGCTCTATGCCAGGCAAAAAATACCCTGGAAGCAAGCAAAAGGAAAATACATAGCAATGACCATGGGTGAGGAGCACAAATAGAACATCTAACACTGGACGGAAAGGCTCCGTTAAGCTGCTTTGTCAAGTGGCCAGTTTCAGTGCTGGGGATGTATTAATAATCTGTACAACTTAAAATGGAAGTCAGTGCTTTTGACTGATCTTCTGCAGTTCTTCTGCAATCATCTTAGACAATAAAAAAAATCCTAGAAGGTTTTTTACTCTTCTTACTCTTTTCCTAATTCATCAGCTTTACACTGCATTTGTTTTCCTACACAAGAAAAAAAAATTAAATTAAGCATATATAGTTACTTAGGAGGCCGCCAGTCTCTTGTTCTTCCTTTCCTTCAGAAGAGTAAATCAAAGGCTGCAATCTGACCTACCTACTTAAATTACCAAAATAAGAAGATATTATTGTTATCTGTAATAAACACACACACCTACTTGGATTCTTCCCACAGTTGACAAACTAGCTGACGAGCTGGCCTACGTTACTGTAAGTGTCCAGCATAGACTTTAAAACTGACTTTCCTAGGAATGTTGTCCCTAGGGTATTATTTATGTGCATATTTTTCTTACGTCTTCAGAAAATTTTACATCATTTCTAAACCCAAATCACATCTTACACTCATTATTAACATTTTTTAAAAGTGAGAGTATTCCAAACACATATTAGTAACAATACTTGTAAACAACCACAAACTTAACTGAAAAGCAATGTCACTGTCATTAAATAACTAATTAAGCTGATGATGATGAGACAATTTGCAGGTAGCTGAAGGACAGACCTTAGGAATGTCTCCTCGTTTTTTGCCACTTAAAACTTTTTTGTATGCAGAATACTCAAGAGTTTAAACCAGATCAGCAGATTCCTGACTAGAAAAATAATATGAAAGAACAGGTACTTTGGTATCAGAGAACAGCACTGCGGGGGGGAAGGTGTGCATGCAGAAATCAATCCTCTTCTCCCCCCAGGGAGCAGTAGGACAGACTGGCAGACTTGTTACGAAACATCAACATAGAAGTACTTTAGAAAGGCAAGAAAATGTTCCTAAATCAGGAGCCTAAGACCAGTAGCTCACATTCCGCAATTAAATATGAGAGTTCAGTTACCAACAACTTAATGTTAACTTGTGAAAAGCCTGGACATGGGCTGGAGCTCTACTTCACTAGGCAACCAATACCAGAAGGATCCTCAGAATTTAAGCTTCAAAAGGTAAGACAGCAAGGAGAGCGTTGGTACAGAAAGCACACAAAAGTTAATGCTGCTTCTGACATTGACTAGCAATCTCAGCACACAAGTCTAATTTATCATATGGAAAAAAAATGGCAGGAAGCAGAGAAAAGGCCTTGCTAAGTTTAATAAAGAACTTACGTCTTTGTTATGTGACACAGAGAGAAAAGGAAAAAAAAATACCAAGCACAAAAGTATGTTTGAAAGTTTCCTGAATAGAAGAGAGAGTTTTGCTGTCAGGGTGAAGGCAAGATTTATTTCTTCCATCTTAAGTAAGTAAAGTGAAGATTATGCTCCTACAACTTTCAAGATTCTTCATAGTTATGTGAAAAAATGAAGAGAGATGCAACAGACAAAAGCAGAAATGCATGGTCCCAGCCAACATGCAAGTAAAATTCTCTTTAGAGCTGTGTTTGCCAGAAAAGTGAATAAAACAAAATTAATCTATTTCCTGATCTTGGCAGATACAAGCGACATTACAAGAGGTGTGGAAAGAGGGTATGGATGAAACTGTTCACTCAAGACTGTACATACCATATCTTAGCAACATTATATGGGAATAAGCTTTAAAGCCTAGGATTTCGGAAGGCAGAAGGACAGTCAAGAGATGATGACTCCATTACAAATTTAACTGACAAGAATGGTGGAGCCGGCCACTTCAGACCAAAACCAAACATAAAAACTTCAGATGTAAAAACCTAACCAAAACAATCCAAGTTCATAAGTGAGGACTGATGCAAACTAAGAAAAAAAGTCGATGTAAACTCGTGCCCCTGGGTGGCACTATTGGCCAACTAAAGCTTAAAAAGGCAGTGTCTCAGGAAAACAAGCCTGTAAACACAACTGCCTGGCAGGCCACGGGGAACTGAATTCAAGCTACTTTGTAGTTACTATATCTATTTAAGTAGGTTTTTTTCAAACACTCCTACCTTAATAGCTTTCATCAATTTACCTAATGATTTGTACCAAGCTTATTTTTCTGAGCTAGCATGATAAAAAGTTAAAGAGCACAGTATATTCTATTTGCCTCTCAATTTTATCTTCTGGGGAACGTGCCAGTTTCAGAGCATGCCCCTGAAACAGCTGCTTTTCAGGGGAGAATGAAGAACGCTGGCTACAGTGTCACCTCACAGTGCTTAAAATGCTATTTTCCATTTTATGAGTAATCACGAAGTCCCGCTTCTCAAAGAAAAAAACAAAATTAAGGACTTTAAGTGGATAAGGCTGCTTTATTGAAACACTGCATCAAACTACAGGTATATAAACAGGAACACAAAAATATATTTGCAAGTAATTTAAAAAAGCATGCCCTGGAGCCCAACCCAAGCCCCTCCTCCCTAAGAAGGGGTCTTTCCCCCTAAACTGCAAAGCCAGGCTCTTTCCCCCTGATTCTGTGGCCCAAAACTGCTTGTATTCATTTCCATGAAGTGGTTCACCTTCAACAGGCTGCCCACCTCTGCCCTGCTTGTAGCCTAATCCTTAAGATACTTCCCTGAAACACAGGGTTTGAAATGTGTCTCCCTAAGCAACAACTGCGGTCAAATAGGCTCTCACAAAAAAAGGACAGGAATCTTCTTTTAGAAAGTTAACTTGCAGAGAAAAAGAAAGCAGTCCAATTATTTGAATCTATCATTCTGACCCAAACTTATTTTTCCTGAAGCCACAGACCAACCAAAAATAGATGCCTCTTGAATTCCAGATCAGATCCTTGCCACCAGACAATTCTACTTTCCAGAACAGCAGGACTTTCTTTAAATGCGTCACTACCAACGCCCTTCAAGTGTCTCATCTCCCACAGAAAAGCAATAGTCCCATCTAAATAACAACTGACTGCTTTAAGTAAAAGTTTTACAAGAGAGGAGAATGGAAACCAAACTGACTATTCACAGCGTCACTAGGTGCATCATAAGAAACATAAAGTTTTATGGGGCTTTTTAGGCCCAGTCTATTTAAGTATACTACCTGGGGGGGGGGTGGGCAGATATCGGTAGAAACTTACAATATAGGTAAAGCAAGATATCTTCTGGTAAAAATCTGCAGAACCATATGACTAAGGGAATTTATGAAAAAAAACACACAACATAAGCACTAGGAAGAAACCAGTATTACATTTGTTATTCATAATCACAAATAATACATGCAGAATAAAAGAAAAGCAGTAGAAGTTTCAGTTTTAACTTCGTTATTCAATTTCCTCCCCTCTTTCAGGATTTTAAACTACACTATCAGAGTCACTGCAGTGAGGGCTCCTGCTGACCTTCATATCCACAACCTGTTCCTCATTGTACAGGCATCACAGATCTAGCTGGCTCATCCATCATGTGTACCAACAGATTGCCTTCACCACTGCCCAGATGTCTTTTGAAAGGGCAACATGATGGGACGTGAATAATCCAGAAGATTTCCGGGTGGTTCAAGTCATCCAGGGCCTGTGATGGTAAGGCTTCCTCCATCTGGAGGCTTTTGAGGCCTCTGCTACTTCCTACTCTGATCAGATGGTCTGTAGCAGGCTCCTACCATGTTGTTAGCCACCTTGGTCTCCTCTCCAACACTTGCCCCAAAACGCTCAACTGCCTCGTGACCAACTCCAAGGAAACGACCCATCCATTCCAGCTCCAAATCTTGGCCCAGAGCACAATCCCTCCTATTCAGACCTTCATGGTCTGGTTTTGCCTATGATTCTGTATCCATCCATAGCAGCACTTGAGTCACGTCAGCTATCATGGTATCACAATATGTATTCTACCACGCTCCTCTCACTTAAACTATATTGCAATGTAAAGTGCAATTGAATTAACAATTAAAAACAGTATACACTTCATATTTGCTAGTTTTAATTCTAAAAAAGGACTACAATGGCAAAGAGTCAGAAGTTCACACTGATGCGTAACAAAGCTGCTAACAGACATAAAGCCCTGACAACCTCTGTACTTCCATCCAAAAACTAAGCTGAAGCAAAAGGAATATGCTTGATGAGACCAACTTTGTGCCTGAGATTTCACACACCAAAAAAAACCTGCAGTGCAACCATCCCTAGCACTGAATTTGGAAAAAAAGCAGAACCAGTAGAGGAAACCTCAAACTGAGATGCTAATTTTAGTTTGCCACAAACAAGGCGCTCTCTTTAGGCAATAATATAAAGCCTATTTACATAGTCAGGTCTTTGGTTAGTAATCAACAGTTTAAGCACAGCAGTTAATTTAAATTAAATTGTCCATCACTGAGAAAGCCTGACGAACAAAACTGGTGTGTTTTAACCTCAAAAAATATGTCACGAGGAAGAGGCTCAAATCAACGTTCTATGCTGTGATGGTTTTGGCTGGGGTAAAGTTAATTTTCTTCACAGGAGCTGGTACGGGGCTCTGTTTCGGATTTGTGCTGAAAACAGTGTTGATAATGCCAGGATGCTTTAGTTACGGCTGAGCAGGGCTTACACAGAGTCAAGGCCTTTTCTGCTCCGCACACCACCCCAGCAAGTAGGCTGGGGGTGCACAAGAAGTTGGGAGGGGACACAGCTGGGACAGCTGACCCCAATGGACCAAAGCAATATTCTATACCACATGACGTCACGCTCAGGAACAAAAAGGTGGTGGAAAAAGAAGGATGGCGGGACGTTCAGAGGTATGGTTTGTCTTCCCCAGTAACGGTTACACATGACGGAGCCCTGCTTTCCTGGAGATGGCTGAAACACCTACCTCCTGATGGGAAGAAGGGAATGAATTCCTTGTTTTGCTTTGTTTCCACACACAGCTTTTTGCTTTGCTCATTAAACTGCTTTTATTTCAACCCACAAGTTTTCTTACTTTTATGATTCTCTCCCGCATCCCACCAGGGGAGGAGCAAGCAGCTGTGTGGGACTTAGTTGCTGCCTAGGGTTAAACCACAACGTGCGTAAAACCCAAAAGTTTATCCTTTTTTTTTATTATTATTATTATTACAAAATCTGTATATTAATTTTTATTCCAAGTATCCCTTTTCCTCACAGTTGAAATCAGGTTCCTAGCAAAAAAAAAAAAAAAAAAAAAAAATCTTTGTTTGAGCACACTCTCTACTTAGTAACCATGCAATCCTAAAATACCTGTAATGTCTATAACAGCGTAATATAGTATCTGTATAGATTTAAAATTAATTTTAAGAGTACAGCATAATCCAGAAAGTACTTACGACTGACAATAAGCAAGGCGTAGTATGAAATGAGAGATATGGTCTTTTCTTCTTGCCTCATAATCATCCTCAGCCAAAGCCTACAGAACATACGATTATGATTATTATTATTTCAGAGAAATAATCTCTTCCAGATTAAAAATACACAATTAATTTATCATTGCTGATCAACAGTGTATTAATACTCATCCTTAAGACAATAAATGCAACACTATTAAAGGGGGTTGTCCTAAAGGAACCTACACTCTCAAACAAAAGCTACAATTCTGACAAAATGACAGAATTTAAGACTTATGAGCAGTATTTCATCACCTGTACTTTTATTCAGAGTTTGAGTAGTGTAAAGAAAATGGAGTAAAGTGCAAGAGAATTCCCTTTTTTCATTTTTACTTACTTTGTAGGGAAACTTAAGTCTCCGGAGCTCAGCCTGCAGCTTAGTTTTGTATGATTCACTATTTCTTACGTAGCTGACACCGAGGTTTTCAACTACTTTAAGCACTGGGGAAAAGAAAAAAAGAGAAAGTCCACGTTAGAGACAACATATTGAATAGAAATCTAACAGTGTCACGTCTTGGGAAACACAGAAAATGGGGTAAGGCCACAGGAATTGCTTTTAGTGGTATGAGAAGCAAGAAAAAGGGTATGAAGCACGGAGGATCAGGTCTGGCTCACCTTACCCTGTAGCCCACAAGCCCTAAACAGCTCACCCAGCTCTGAGATACACACAGTCAACAAGGAAGAGGAGTAACCTAACTCTGATGGATCAGTCCCTGAACACCGGTTTCCACTGTAGTGATGGAAACCTTGGATTCAGTGGTTTTCCAGAGTTCAGGGCGATCCTCGCCCCCTGAATCGCTGTACTGAGAGACATCAAATAGGTCCCAACACCTAGAAAGCGAAACATGCTCATAAAAACCACCAGCAGAAAACAAAATATCTGATACAGCCCTGGCTCCTACACACCAAACGCTCACTGTGAAACCGGCCACAGTGCTCTGAAATACCTAAAGCAACGGGCTTTCCTTTGAAGGGGGTTCACTTCAGCTGGAGCAGGCGGCCAGTTCACGGTAATAACCGGCAAAGACGGCATGTAAGCCCGCCAAAAACGCATACAGCCGTGACAGAAAGGATCAAAAGCTTCGGGGGCGGGGAAGAGGAAGGAGGACACGGGGGGCCGGGGACGAGGACACGGGGGGCCGGGGACGCTACTCACGCCTCAGGCGGTCGACGGCAAAGCTCTCAAACTCCACCAGCGAGATGTTTTCCGTGGGGGGCTCCAGGTAGAACTGCAGGCTGTGAGGGTACAGCTCCCGCCGGTCTCCCGCCAGCCGCCTCTGCTTCAGCCTCACTCGGCCGCTGGAGAACTCCATCTCCCCTCGCCGCCGGGCCTGGGGGCGAGAGGGGCGCTCAGCCACGCGGAAGGCAACACCGCGGGGGAAGAAGGAAGAAAGGAATAGGGAGGTGGAAGGCCGCCGCAGGCCCTCGGGTGGGACAGGGCCCAGCCGCCCCCCTCAGGCCCCCTCCCAGAGTGACCAGCTGCCCCGTTACCACGGCAACGACCCCCGCCCGCCGCCATAAGGCAAGAGACCCCCTACCTGCCGCCGCGCCCCGACTTCCCGCGCACGGCTAGCCCCGCCCACTTCCGCCCCGCCTCCCGCGCGGCTATTGGCTGGCGACAGCGAGGCGGGCGCAGCCCCCGGGGGAAGACTTCTGACCCACCCCCAACATGGCGGTCGCTGAGGTGATCTGGGGTGACGCCTTACCGAGCTCCGTCGTGCCTGGCACGCCATGCCCAATTACCTAAACTGATTAAAGGGGTCTGTTTGCGCAGAATTGCTGACGTTGCAGCGGCCCGCAGCATCTTCCATGTTCATAATCTTATATAAAATCATAGAAACATAGGCTGGTTTGCGTTGGGAGGGACCTTGGTCAACTGGTTCCACCTCCCCTGCCCTGGGCAGGGACACCTCCCACCAGACCAGGTTGCTCAAAGCCCCATCCAGCCTGGCCTTGAACCCCTCCAGGGATGGGGCAGCCACAGCTTTTCTGGGCAACCTGTTTCAGTGCCTCACCACCCTCACAGCAAAGAATTTCTTCTTAATATCGAATATAAATATCCCCTCATTCTGTTTAAAACCATTACCCTCATCACTACACTCCCTGACAAAGACTCTCTCCCTACCGTTCCTGTAGGCCCCCTTTAGGTACTGGAAGGCTTAAATTTAGCTGCAGTAATGGGGCTCCCCAGGGGCCCAAAGACATCAGTGGCACTGGGCCACATCAGGTGGCCACCATTTTGGGGGGCCTGGTCAAGCACCCCCTGTGCATGAAGCCCCTGTGGCCAAGGTACAGGGGTCTGCCTGAGGTGTCCTCCCAGAGCACCTAACGTCTGCCCTCCAGAGCGGCACAACTGCTGTTTTCCATCAGTCGTCTGTTCCACACATTACTGACAGCAGTATCATCTGAATCATATGCAACTCTGGTACCCAAAGCCAAGGATCACAATATCATGATTTCTCTAAGTTTCAGAGAATCATAGAATTGTCTAGGTTGGAAGGAACCTTTCAGATCATCTAGTCCAACCATCAGCCTAACTCTGATAAGAAAACCATCACTAAACCATGTCATTAAGCACCATGTCAACCCGTCTTTTAAATACCTCCAGGGATGGTGCGTCAGCCACTGCCTTGGGCAGCCCATTCCAAGGCTTGATAATCCTTTCAGTGTAAAAATTTTTCCTAATATCCAATCTGAACCTCCCCTGGTGCAACTTGAGGCCATTTCCTCTTGTCCCATCGCCTGTTCCTTGGGAGAAGAGACCGACCCCCCCTGGCTACACCCTTCTTTCAGGGAGTAGGAGAGAGCGAGAAGGTCTCCCCTCAGCCTCCTTTTCTCCAGGTTGAACACCCCCAGCTCCCCCAGCCTCTCCTTATCAGCCATTTACTCTCCAGACCCCTCACCAGCTACATTGCCCTTCTCTGGACGCGCTCCAGCACCTCAATGTCTTTTTTGTGGTGAGGGGCCCAAAACTGGACACAGCGCTTGAGGTGAGGCCTCACCAGTGTCCAGTACAGGGAGACAATCACCTCCCAAGTCCTTCTCACCACACTGTTCCTGACACAGACCAGGATGCTGGTGGCCTTCTTGGCCACCTGGGCACACTGCTGGCTCATGTTCAGCCGACAGGCAACCAACACCCCCAGGTCCTTTTCTGCCAGGCAGCTCCAGCCACTCTGCCCCCAGCCTGTAGCGCTGCAGGGGGTTGGTGTGACCGAAATGCAGGACCCGGCACTTGGCCTGATTGAAACTCATCCTGTTGGTCTCAGCCCATCGATCCAGCCTGTCCAGATCCCTCTGCAAAGCCTCTCTACCCTCCAGCAGGTCAACACTGCCACCCAACTTGGTGTCATCTGTGAACTGACTGAGGGTGCACTCGATCCCCTCGTCCAGATCATTGATGAAGATGTTAAGGTGAACCAGCCCCAGTACCAAGCCCTGTGAGACACCACTCATGACCAGCCCCCAACTGGATTTGACTCCATTCACCACCACTCTCTGGGCCCGGCCTCCAGCCAGTTTTTAACCCAGTGGAGAGTCCTCCTGTCCAAGCCATGGGCAGCAAAGGCCTTAAAGTCCAGGTAGACAACATGCACAGCCTTTCCCTCATCCACCAAGCAGGTCGCTTTGTCATGATGCTGTTAAGCTGGTTTGAGTATGAAATGTTCAGCACGGTATTCAAACTTGAGGAACTTCGTTTTAGTCCCATGATCCCATAAACTCTGCACCGTTCTAAAAGTGTATTTTTGTCATTTTTCCAAGATAACTGCAGGACTTGCCACTTTCGCCACTGGGTTGACCATTTTATTGCAGCTGAGGTTATGTTCTGTGTCCCTGCCTCAAGTTTGCCACTTATTTGCTCATTTTCCCCAACTGGAAAAGCTGGTTAATGATCTTGCAACAAATGCGGAGTGTAAAGGGATAGAAAATCAGAATGCCCAGTTTAGGGATAGAAAATCAAGTTTACGCCCCCCAAGCGAGGAAAATCAGTAGCTTAGGCTGGCAAGTTCTTAAGAACAATGACTCGATCATGGAGCAGGACACGTGCTAGTCTCATCTTTGTGGGCAACACTGAAAATGTTGCTGAGTAATCTGATTGCAGTTTTAACAAACTCTGCCACTGGGAGCCAGCCTAAAACTGCAGCCTGCCTCTGTACTCGTAGATTAAAGGTGGTGCTGCATTCAGCTGACGTGGGATAACTCACTCCGATCACCCCTTGGAACAAGGTGGCCGCATCCACATTGCCTACAGAGAATACACCTCTGCTCGGGCTCATTCTCCAGCTGTGGAGTGGGCTCTGTGCTCTGGGCCAAACCTCTGCCAAGGGACCATTTGAACAGTTTAACAGGATAGAAAAACAAGTTTCACTCTCTAGGGCTGCTCCATAGTTTTCCAGGGAAAAACATGCCGTCTTTCTATATATTTATATTTTTTTTATATTTAACCCAAAGCAACTTTATATCTTTTTTTAATTTTTTTGTTCCACTACTAGTTTCTTTTCCTCTAATAAGCAATTCCTCTAAGCGATGATCACCAAATTGTCTGAAATTAGGTGAAGACCTAACCTGTTTTGGTTTTTTTTTCCATTTCAATTAATCATTAACATTATTGTAAAAAGTCATATGATTACTTCAGCAGAAATTGAGAATCAAAATTAACATTTACCTTACTCGACTCAAATCTTACAATGAAAAACCTTACAAGGGGTTTGGCAGCTCTTTCACACAAAAATCCTGTTCTTGGGAAAAGAAAACAGACAAAAAAGTGAAAAGATATCATCCTAGTGGAAACCTCCCAAAATCACAATTCAAACAATCTCATAACCCAAACTTTCTTACTGATGTATTTGCTGAAACCTATAGACAGTTTCAGCAGTATTTTTGTTACTTTTTTTCTGTGTATATTTGCATCAATTCAATGATAACATTACCAGTAGAAACTGATTTTTGAAGTATTTTTTTGACAGGATCATTGATGTTGCAGCAACCCACCTCACAAATGTTTTACAACAACATCCATATGGTCAGCTGTCAAACTGTCCTCCTCATCCCATCCAAACACAGTCCAATCCATCGTACCCCAACCTGCTCTGCTACCTAATTAACAAAAAACAAATCCCTTATTTGCATTAAATCTATATCATTGCACAGTTTCTACTCCCACTTTTACTAACTAGCAGAGTTCCCAATGCTGATCTGTCGGAGCCCAGTTCTTCTCTACTCGCATGATTATCACTGCTAATTGGAGGGTAAACATGATGATGCCAATATCTGGTCTCCCTTTCAAGCTGCCCAGTTGATCCATCATGTCTGGGATGTTTGGATCTCTATGGATGGCAGGGATTAGCACAAAATGTCCCTTCCCTCCCTCCTTCCAGCTCCCTTTCGGCTCTTACTGTTAATTTACCTATCTTACTTATTGCGCATATCATCAGCTTGATTGAATTCTTGTGTAACTCAGTCTTTATATAAATTGTCTTATTAACTTGCTTGCTTTATGTTTTCACCTCTTAAAATAGTCTTCTTGAACATATATTTTTTTTTTTTACTTCTTTATTCAAAATATTTATTTATGGATTTTTCCATCATTTAACTCGGTTCCTTTACTGATCTGGCATTTCCAGGAGTCTTGACAGATTTGCGCTTTTCCTGTAGTGTATTTGTGTCATGGCTAGCCCAACTTCTCTTTGTATGTCTGTTTCGCAGTTCTCTGCTCCATGCTTTTTATTACTTCTTTAAGTATTTGCCATCCAGATTATGCTGAGATATTTATTTTTTTCTGACCATGATGCACAGATACCTCTGTGCTTACTATAAATAGCAGGGCAAATGTTCTGAGCTGGCCTTTGAATTCCTGCAGGCTCCGAAGTGAGTGAAGCATGAATCATGCAGTGGAGAGAGGTTCAGGGGGCTATTTTAGTCGGAACACACTCTCAGTCTCTCAGTGTTAATTTATTTAAGTGGGGAGTGATGATGGTCACATCACTCTGAGTCTCTCTGGCTCCACTCCCACAGGGCTGTCAGATCCTGGATTTATTCCCCAAGTCCCCTGTCCAAGACTCTGTTACACAGGTGGAGGAAATCTAGATACGTCTTCACAATCTTCTTAAATTTATGCTGGCAGGTAGGTCTATCATCCACCTCTGCCTCTCACAGCGTGCATCTTCTTCAGTATGTTTAGGCTGCTGCAGTGAATATGCTCACTGCATCCTTGTTCTGTTACATATGCTATTTTTGATCCCTTAGCATCATTTTGCAGGCTACATATCAAGGAAGAATCTGCCCTGTGCCTGTGCTAGCCCTCTCCAAAAGGATGCCACTTTTCTGCTCCTTTACAATATGTTCCATATGCTTTAAATAACATGCTGGGGTTTGGGGGAGGGAGGTGGGTTCTCTTGTTAATCTTCCTTTAATTGCTTTTGAGCATTCAGTCAATGTTATAGAGAGAGATTGAAGCATCAAAGATAAGAAGTACTCACAAATTTGAGAAATCAGAGCCTGGGTAAAGGGGAGAGAAAGGGAGAGATTCAGATTTCTACCATGGGAAAGAAAAGCAGAACTCAGCCTCTTTTGTGTGTGGAGCAGCAGCATCAAGCAGCCAGTTAACACAACCAGCCTGCCCAGCGTCATAAATACAGCTTGGGCTCAGCCACTGCTCCATCATCAGGGGAAGGTTTGAACTATCAGGCGTCAGGACTAAGAAAACAGAATTAATTCCTAGACTTAATGTATTCTGATGCACAAGGATCTCCTTCTTTTTCCTAGTCTAGTATCTGTCTTTACCGTATTTAAATTGTGAGCTTCTGAAGCCTGCAAAGAAGATTTCAGTCTTTCTATCGTTATAGATACTGATGTTTTCTTTTATTGGAAATGATTACCATCAAACTAATTTATAAGAAAAAAGTGCATTTGTTACATATAACATTTAAGATTTGCCGCATTTCTAATACTCTCTTGACATCAATCAAATTTCTACCTGTGTAGCAGCAAAGAATAGGATCCTTTCTTACTAAGTAATCTGCAGGTAACTGAAAAATTTCTTTAACCCCGAAAGTATTGCTATCCAACATAAAAACTAGACATGGCTATGTATCTAGGATTTTTTATCTTTTTCTTTTAATCATATAAAAATTAATTGTCAGGATTCAGAATAACGCAAAGAAGGTTTAAAGTACTTTTTACAAGGAGAATCTCTTACTGTCTGAAAATTACAAAATATTATTCCATCTTTATTAAAAGAAACCCACTGCAGTTTAAGGATTTCCTTTAGCCCTTTTGGTGTTTATTTAAGGCGATTTAATAATACAGACTTGGCCAGGCAGGTTTCCCATATTAAGGCTATGACTTGATCACAAAAAAATGTCCTGTGCAGTACTAGCACACACTGAGTTTTCAAATACCCAGTCACTGTCTAAAACAGTCTGCAGAATTCCAAACTAAAGGTAAGTGGTGAGCCACCTTCCAGTTGCTAATAAACCTCTGTGTTAGACCTACCCAGAGCGTTTTCACCATTACGAGTGAAAACTCCCAAAATAAACACCAGGGTGGTATCTGCTCTGCCTTGTCCAGCCAACAAACCTGCACCTACCTTTTAAGGGGTTTGCTTTTGGGGGGTATTTCTGGGTTTGGATGTTGGGGTCTTTTTCAAATATAAGTGATGCACAGGAGTGGAAACTTCAGTGTGTTTGGAAGTTCGGGGAGAAGAGTCTCCCTTGCACATAATACTGGGTCCTGGTCCCCGTTTTGGATTGATTCCAGCATATGGAGTTAGACATAACCCCTACATTCCTCACGCAAGCAAAACTCCAAATGAATTAGAAGTTGCCTGAGCAAGACATATGAGATGAAGATGATTGACATACTAGCTAATTCTTGAGTCGCCTTTTACTAGAAAATAAATATAGTACTTTGAACATTTTGTCTTTATATTACTTTTGTCATGTGCCAGAATTTCCTCTGTGGAAGTTGAGCTGAAGGAGCAACGCCAACTAGTTTATTAAAAAGTAACAGTGAAATGTTCAAATAAAGGCTCCTCTCC
The DNA here is from genome assembly GCA_003697955.1 of Calidris pygmaea. Classification (NCBI taxonomy): domain Eukaryota; kingdom Metazoa; phylum Chordata; class Aves; order Charadriiformes; family Scolopacidae; genus Calidris; species Calidris pygmaea. The sequence continues at coordinate 1,688,595 of QJSC01015142.1, read as the reverse complement.
CCGTCAAGTCTTGTCTAAAACTGTGTTGGTTTCACTGGCAGCAGAACGCAGTCCCAGAACATAAAACCCCAGTCCCGTCCTCCAGCAGTGTGGGCATCAGTTCCTATTGTAACACCCCTTAAAATTCAGGGCTTGCTGATGAAACTGTTGATTTTTTTTCAGACTCCAGAGTGAGAATAACTATTGGCACCAGTATCTTGGCAATCCTTCTTCAGATCACCTACGTGAATATGTACAAATCTGGTACACACATTAATTGGTTTGAAAACTACGCGATATCTTTGCATAACAAATTTCGGAAGCTGAGACTTATCCTAGTAACATTTCAATCCCTCTTAAAATTGCCTACAATATAGCCACGCTAAATAGAAGGAATTACTGTGTTTATACTTCCAGTTAGGAAACCCAGTTTATCAGCTGCACAGCTGTTAATAACATGTTGCTTTCAAAACCACAAGGTTATTAGATATATTGAAGACCTAACGTTTTTATAACAAATCTGGCAGAAGTTAAATGGCAAGGGTGGATGACGATGAATCTAAATGAATCCAGCTGGCATACCTACCTTACTGTCGTATTTTAGATGCTTTCAAAAGTGACTGTGTTCTCTGTACACGTATTTCATTTGTATGGACCCATTACATGGGTATCTGCGTGGTGTTACACACTTCAGTGCCTGCAGTTCTGCCCTCTCAGTGGACTGTACACAGTTAAATACGGGTACAAATGATGGCAGATGCGTAATTATATATTGAGTGTTCGGCACTGGTGAGGCCCCGCCTCGAGTGCTGGGTTCAGATCTGGGCCCCTCACCACAAGAAGGACATTGAGCTGCTGGAGCGTGTCCAGAGGAGAGCCACCAAGCTGGTGAGGGGTCTGGAGAACAAGTCATACGAGGAGAGGCTGAGGGAACTGGGCATGTTTAGTTTGGAGAAGAGGAGGCTGAGGGGAGACCTCATTGCCCTCTACAACTCCCTGAAAGGAGGTTGGAGAGAGGTGGGTGTTGGCCTCTTCTCCCAAGGGAATAATGACAGGAGCAGAGAAAATGGTCTGAAGCTGGGGCAGGGGAGGTTGAGATTAGATATTGGGAAGAATGACTTTCCTGAGGGGGTGGTCAGGCACTGGAACGGCCTGCCCAGGGAGGTGGTGGAGTCACCGTCCTTGGAGGTGTTTAAGAAATGTGTAGAGGTGGCACTTCAGGGCATGCTCTAGTGCCTGGGATTGTGGGGGTCTCTGGTGTGTGTATGGTTGGACTCGGTGATCTCAGAGGTCCTTTCCAATCATGAAGATTCTGTGATTCTGTGAGTACATGTGGAGGTATTGAGTCCCTCACCAATTTATGATGAACATGATGATCTCTGCGATAACTCGATACTCCATGCTAGTTCTTCCAAGGTCTTCTAGACCAGATTTTAAGCAAAAGTAGACTTTGAAAGCAGAACGAAGCACAGGTCAGTCAAGCAGGTACAAGGGTTGCGACGGCAGCCATCCCAGCTAAAAATCACTGTTGGCGTTTCTCCTTATTCTTCTTGCTGTTCTCTGGCAGCCTGAACACACTCCCAATTCCTCCCTGTCTTGATCACGTAGTACAGAGTGCGCACAATCCTCCACCCTCACCTGGCGAGGAAAGTCATGGGCACCTATAGGCAGATTCTACAGGGCAGGGAAATAAAACAAGCATAGTTTAGCTGCAGCAAAATGGTCAGTTGCACCACAAAAATGCTGACTTTTCCATTTCAGAGAGCCAGAAAATTGTTGGTTTAGAATAACAGAAAATTCACATGTGTTAGAGCTGCTCTAGTTTACAATCACGTACTATTTCAGAGATCTTTTCAACAATTCTAAAGGCTGGAAGTCTCAACACAGAATTTTATTTTTTTTTCTACAAAGTCCACAGCTTGGGGGGTCACACAGCACAAAGAACTCTCAGAATGGTTTAGTTTGTGTGCTTGAGTTTGAACTCTTTGTTGTATTCTGACAAATTTGTTGGGTATTTTATTGATTAAATAAAGTTACTGTCTTTTCTTTGTTCCCTGTACCAGCTCTCTATTGAATACAAAGTCTTGAGGACAAACAAATTTCCCTGCCCAAAGGATCAAGTAAGATTAAGGTCAATAATTATTTTCCTTGGGAATAAAGGATCTTTCTAACAAGGTAAAAGATGACAGGGGCTTGGGGCAGCAGTTTTCCGTGCTTTCACTTCAAGTGCAAGAATTTCTTTGCCTTCCTTTCTCTATCTACAAACTGTTAAATAAAATAGAAATGCTTTTAAAAATAAAGCAGTAATGTGTAGCAGTAAAGCCCTGAACTTCACATACAGTTCTCCCTCTGGTAAGAGTGTGAGAGAAAGAACCGACCATGTGGGACAAATTCATAATATTGCATGTATCCCTAGAAGGTTTCCGCACAGCAGAGGGATGAGGCTAGTATAAAAACCTACGTAGCACAAAACTCTATGTGGTGTACAAATAGGTACTGCATAAACAATAATATATTTCTTAGTAGAAAAAAAAAACCAAATATACCAGAGGAGTAGTAAAAGAAGAACTACGTTTCGTTTTGATTAAGAAGACCAATTAGTTGAAGATTTAATGGAATGAGAAGGACAATGAGAAAATCAGATAATTGGAAATCTGCTGTTCTGTGGCAGTAAAAGTGCACTGTATCATCTCTCAGGGACCTCTTGCACTGAGGTGAACAGAGACTTTCCCCCAAAAACCCCACTTTTTTTGAGTTTTACGGCAGTGAGAGAGCTGCCAGTAGCCGTTTGGTGGCAAGTGATGAGCAGGCAACACAGCCCCCGTGTTACACCTCCTCATCCAACGCCCACCAAACTCGTTGCCTTGCAGGAGGGAGCAGGTGACACTCTCAGGGACCGGAGCCAACAGCGTTCATTTATTTTAAGGCCTGGGGAACATCTTGGTTTTGCTTTGTATGCCCACAGCAGCCTGCAAATTCTACAGAGAAGAGAGAAAGCCAAAGCTGTAGAAGGGGAGTCTCAAAAAGGGAGGGACAGCCCCAGGCGTCCTCAGAAGTGTGGTGGCTAGGCTGCCATCCCTACCTCCTCAGCCTCCTCACCGGCCATCCCAGTTCACTTACAACATCTCAGTCCACTTGGAGAGTTTCTGGGCCCCAGAAACTCGTGATGCTCATTTTCCCCACCCCCCCTGGTGTATTCCTTTCCTGGCTCTGTCTCCGGCTTAGGCAGCGCTTGTGTTACTGCCCGCACGGATCCCCCAGCTCCAAATACCCACATCCCTCGTTTGTAGGTAGCCGTAATTCCGTAGATGGAGTAAGAGTGCTAACCCCATCCCCAGCCAGCCTGCTGTCCTGGATAATGCCAGCCCTATTTCTTCCTGCACTTCTTTTCACCAGCACTAGACTTACTAACCTATTTGTTCTGCATCTCCAGGCTCTCCCGGTTCAGCAGTCACAGCTGAAGCCATCTAGACCCTCTTCTTAGAATCATAGAATCATCTAGGTGACCTTGGAATCATCGAGTTCAAGCATCTACCCTACTCTACAAAGTTCTCCCCTACACCATGTCCCCCAACACCACATCTAAACGGCTCTTAAACACATCCAAGGATGGTGACTCAACCACCTCCCTGGGCAGCCTATTCCAGTGTCTGACCATTCTTTCTGTGAAGAATTTCTTCCTAAAGTCCAGTCTAAACCTACTGTGTCGCAGCTTGAAGCCATTCCTTCTTGTTCTATCACTAATTACCTGTGAGAAGAGACCAGCCCCAACCTCTCTACAATGTCCTTTCAAGTAGTTGTAGAGAGTGATGAGCGTCCTCTTCCTCAAACTAAACAGTCCCAACTCCATCAATCGCTCTTCATACGATTTATTCTCCAGGCCCTTCACCAGCTTCGTTGCCCTCCTCTACACCCACTCCAGCACCTCCAGATCTCTCTTTTATTGAGGTGCCCAAAACTGGACACAATATTCCAGGTGTGGCCTCACCAGTGCTGAGTACAGGGGGACAATCACCTCCCTGCTTCTGCTGGTCACACTATTTCTAATACAAGCCAGAACACCGTTGGCTTTCTTGGCCAACTGGGCACACTGCTGGCTCATACTCAGCCGCTTCTCAATTAGAACCCCCAGGTCCTTTTCCACCAGGCAGCTTTCCAGCCACACTTCCCCAAACCTGTACCAATGCATGGGGTTGTTGTGGCCCAAGTGCAGGACCCAGCACTTGGTCTTGTTGAAGTTCATACCATTAATGTTGGCCCATCCATCCAACCTATCTAAGTCTCTCTGTAGAGCCTCCCTATCCTCATGCAGATCAACACTCCCGCTTAACTTGGTGTCATCTGTGAACTTGCTGATGATACACTCTATGTCATTATCAAGATCATCAATGAAGATGTTAAACAGAAATGATCCCAACACTGAGCCCTGGGGATCACCACTTGTGACCGGCCACCAGCTGGGTTTAACTCCATTGAGCACCTCTCTTTGGGACCTTCCAGCCAGCCAGTGCTTGATCCTGCAGATCGTATGCTTGTCCAGGCTGTGTGCAGCTAGTTCTTCATTCTGGCTCCATCTCAGCCTTGCCTTCCATGGAGCTCCCACCTTCCAACCCTCTCCCCCTCCAGACGTAGGCGTAGGGCAAGTAGGCAACAGCAGCACAGCTGCACCCTCCTGGTGCAGTCTCCTGACAGCACTGAAATTAAAATAAACACATTGGACATAGGGCTTTTCTCAAAATTCAGCGTTGTGTGCGGTGTATAAAAAGAGGAGGTGGGAGGTAGTGACATTTTAGATAATTACAAATACATTTGCTCTTACAGATTATTGGCTTCAGAGGTAAAAGACTAGCATAACTTCCCATTTTGTTTACCCTTCTGTGTAGTGTTTTATTCCTATGATTTTTATTGAGCTTTTTCCTCAAAGCCTGATATAAAAATACCTGCATTCACTTACAAGGTTCCTGTCTCCCTCAGTAAGCTAAAGTCGGACTCATTAACTTTTTTTTAAGACTGCTATGACAGACTCTTCAAAGTTCAAGTGTAATTGCCTGAATATAGATGAGTTTTCAGTAGCAGCCAAAGAAAATGTCAGAAACTCATTCCATCTGACATTTCTGAACTTCGAAAAGACTGAAAAAAGTGCCTGGCTGAGACTTTGCAAAACCAACCAAATTTTTATATTGATTTGTTTTTGCTGTCAGGGCTCTCTACTGGCCAGTTTGTCAGCCACATTTTTACTTTGGGATGTTATCTTTCCCACACTGCATGGGACCAAGAAGTCAGTTGGTTAGCATCTTTGGATACCTGTAAAAAATCCTTAAGAAAGGAGATGGCTCTGGAAATCCAACAGTGCAATTTCTAGATTATTTTTGTGATTGACAGATCATTTCCCATCAGTGACAACCATTTATTTTAAATTGCGGTCTACTGATGATGGGCTCATTGGAAGGTGCTTGCTGGTGGTCTACAGAAAGAGACTGGTCACACAGCTAGAAAAAGTAGAATATGCTCTATGATTTACTTTTTCTGCTTTGTTTTTCAATAGATTTTAGATCCAGAAGGAAATATATTTCAGCTGCCTACATACAACAGGCCATAGAATTCCATCCACAGTACAGAGGTGTACAACTAAAATTGGTCTAAGATACCTGCTTTAGGAAAGAGTGAATCTTAGGATCTTTTCAGTTAAACTCAAATCCAAATTTTCTGGAGTAAACTCGAAGTAAAAGGGAGATCTGGTTGTGCCAAAACTTAGGAAAGCCCAAACGCTGTGGTCACAAGAAGGTGAATCGTATTCCATATCTGAAGTTTGCAGCAAGACGTGGAAAATCATCCTTCAGATCAATACGTATTTATTCACGTATGACAGCAAGACTGGGGCTGATAGAGACCACTGGTTTTTTTCTTGTATTTGTCAAAACATAGGATTTTTTTTCCCTCTAGTTTGGCTGTAACATCTTACAAAGTCAAACTTTGTTGTCTTGTTGCTTTTAACTAAGGGTAGCCTTTCTTAAGTATAAATTGCTTTCCTCTCTTGCTGTGCAAGAGAGCTACAGAAGACTTACAGAGGGCAGCCTGGTAAACACAGACACAGAATATTTCCACTCTGATCTGTTGAAACAAGTCCTAAAGTTGTCTCTATGTTTCCCAGGTTTTTCTTTTGTTTTGGTTTGGTTTTTTTGCTTTTATGGGTGCTAGTTAGTTCCAAACTTCTTGCCTTATTTTCCTCCTTATGGGTGTGGACATAGATTTAGTTTTTGTGTCTATATTGACATGACCTCAGCCTGACAGTACATGATGGGAAGCTGGAAGATTTATTGGCAGATGAGAGCCTGTTGGAAGAAAAGCTGGATAGTGGTAATTGGAGAATGAGTCAGTGTCTGGAGTCCAGCTGTGCTTGCTACACAAGCCTGACTAGAGAAATCCAAGTTACTCAGATTTCTTCAACTATCTGAAACTGGCTTTTTCAAAAAAAAAAAAAAAAAAAGGATAGGCTTTATGTATGCTGGATGCATTTTTAGCTGGGAACATTTGTTTAAGGCAGCAAATTATCTTTATTCCTTCTTACTGTTGTTAGTGTTGCAGTGGAGTGTAGGAGCCGTGCTCTTGGAGAAGCAATTCATTTTACACGCGCAAACCAGCGTGGCTGAAAGAACTCGCGGCACCAACATCTCCAAATGCACCAACAACGGTTTGATATGCGGTGAGTTCCGTGACTGATATTGTTAAAAACACCTACATCCTGACCCTGGGAGGCAAAGCATTGCTGTTTCTTACTGCACGCGTTCACAGTGGTAGAAGCTTAAGAAGCACAGCATCAGTTCCTGGCTGGTATTATTTTAACTAGAGAGTTGAATTATGAGGCTTGTTTCATCAACATCCCCCCCCAAAATTGAAATTCTAACCTTTGAATAATACATTTTTTTTAAAGGAAAAAGGGATTTGAATGTCTTAAGATAATATTGTCAAATGAAATACTGAATTTGAAGCAAATTTTATAAAACTAAGCTCTTATAAATCCATAATTTTTGATCTCTTTTTCCATATGAATAAAAACAGTTACATCTAAGTGAAACATTCCTCCCAGATTGCAGCAAGAACCTCAAAGTGTTACAGTGGATATTTGTTACCTAATTTTGCTGTCGAGACAAAGAAAAACAAAGAGTAAATTAATTGTAATTGACATTTTTCCATTTCTTTGCATTTTAATAATTCCTGAAAGTTTAGAAACATAATTAAGGCATTTTCTTTTTTCATATATAAGATGCATGAAAGTGCACGCACATTGAAGTGTGACATGGTTGCCCACTTTCTCATTTCGGTTTTTGGCATATTCCTTGCAATTGTAACTCTCGATAAGTGGACCAAAAGTTCAGGAGAGCAGCCCTGACAAGATGGTGTATCTTGTATTTGTTACAGGCGTTAATAACACTATTTCTGGAATTTTAGACCCACTTGAGAATTTAAATAAGCTAAAAACAGAAGGGAAAAGATAACAAGCCATGTCATCCATTCTTCTCTGTCCCCATTACTCCACACAGATGTTACAGAACTATTAATTCCAGCTCTGGGTAGCTATAAAGCCAGCAGTGCCTGCTGTGGTGGAGAGAGCTGAGCAGCTTTGTTCGAGCTGGGAATGGAGAGTGACCCACACAGGCTGCGGGAACAGGTCGCTGAATAAAGAAGATCCCCCTGAAGCATCTGGGACCTGGCGTAATTCCTGAACTCTCTATGACAGTAGTACATATTATTTATATTTATCATATTATTATCATATCATTTATCATATTATCATATTTATCATATTATTATCATATCATTATAATATTTATCATATTATTTTGAATCTACTTTTATTAGGAGGAATCATTCACCACCATTACCAACTCAAATAGCAAATTCCTCTTCTGCAATTGCATTAGCAACAGTCTGCCAAGGCAGCCAGCAGAGCTCAGCTATTTGGACAGTATTTGCTGCTCAAATAAGTGAGTCCTTGTCTTTGCCACAAAATGTCAGGTGGAATAGGGACAATGCTGGTAGGTCACATGGTGCCCATCTCGCAAACTAATAGCACATCGTTTCTGAGGAAAAAACCAAGATAATTTTGTCACAGTGCTGCTTACTCAGTTCTCTTGTATGTCTTACAGAAGAAGGTATTTTATTTTAAGGGCCCTTAAGAATTAGAACTACCAGAATTCGGTTTATAGACTATTCCATATCTCACATGGTTTCTCACACTACATTTTCACATTACGGTAAATTCAGCAGTGATGCCAACAGGGGCATTTTCTCTTGTTCCCATGTGATGATGTGCCATGCTGTGAAGCAGATCAGGGAACTGAGTTGGCTTTAAGAAAAAGATTTAGTGTTCTCTGAACACTAGTTGAGTTCATAATCCAGTTTCCATTGTGAGCACACAAACTGTGGTTACAGTGCAACTAAAAAGTCCCTCCCCATCTTTCTTATAAGCCCCCTTTAAGTACTGAAAGGCCACAGTAAGGTCTCCCTGGAGCCTTCCCTTCTCCAGGCTGAGCAGCCCCAACTCTCCCAGCCTGGACTCACTCCAACAGGTCCATGTCCTTCCTGTGCTGAGGGCTCCAGAGCTGGACGCAGTACTATAATAACTAAGGAAGATAAAGATGAACTCCTACTAATGCTAAGGTGACTGAAAACCAGTCAGTAGGCAAAGAGCCTCACTACTGAAAGAAATTTAAAGCTACTAAAGTAGAAAATATAAGTCTAAAGCAAGAGGACCACTGTGCGTTAGCCCCATAAGTGGGACATTGGATTAAAGTGCCAATATTTGTTCATAGCAACCATCACCAAGGGCATCAGTCATCTAAAAATGTGATATAAAAATGTGAACAGATAGATATCCTTCTCCAAATGAAGTAAAAGTGGGTTGTTTTCCATCTGGGATGTCGATAAATGAAATGTTGAAGTATTTGGTGAAAAATGTCAGTAGCCATTGGTACGTCTTTTACAGTCACTTTCTGCACAAGTCACTCACTCACATCAGGGCAATGCAGAACGTAGGTTGGTTGTAGGTCTTTTTACACAGATATATGCATCTGTACAACGTGCAGGAGTGGCAAATACAGGAGCAGCCCAAGCACCTACTTAATGCATCTGTTTCTGACTGTGATTGGTAGCAGATGCTGCAAAGGAAATTTCCACAGAATCCACAAGGCAAGCAGTCATGGAAGAACTGATCCATATGGGCAGTTTCTTCCTAACTTTGCTGTTTGGCTGGTACATGCCCTGAAGAATTGCATCTGACACCCTTTCCAAATTCACTCTCTCCCATTACCTTCATAATGTCTATATTGTTTATCAAACCCTGTACCTTTCTTTCTGTACCCTGCTGCAAGCTTGCCCCACCACCAAGGCTTTCACAGTCTGTGAATGATTCCTCCTAATAAAAGTAGATTCAAAATAATATAGATAGATAAAACCCAAATAATATAGATAAAGATCTCAAAGATGATATCTTCACACATGTTGTCTGAAAATTGGCACCTAAGTAGGTGAAAGAGACCTAGATAAATGAGTGTGTTCATCAGAGGCAAGACAGCAGAAATCATCTGTCACTTTTGAGAGCCACCGCTTAGCTACTCAGTGTCCAGGCCGTGCTCACCACATGTACTGTCTTCTTCTGGCAGTGAGGAAGAAAAGAAGGACCTCGGAAAAAAGAATGGGGAAGAGGGTGAGGTTGTTCTGTGTAAAATGGAGCAGAGGGTTGTAGGCATGCTAAGGGAAAGAAAAGATCATAGAATCATAGAGTGGTTTGGGTTGGAAGGGACCTTAAAGACCATTGAGTTCCAACCCCCCTGCCCTGGGCAGGGACACCTCCCACCAGACCAGGTTGCTCAAAGCCCCATCCAGCCTGGCCTTGAACCCCTCCAGGGATGGGGCAGCCACAGCTTCTCTGGGCAACCTGTTCCAGTGTCTCACCACCCTCACAGCAAAGAATTTAAAGGTGGTGATCCATAACTATCCAAGTTGTATGTGTTCTCCTAATGACAGAATAAGTGCTGCAAGCTTGCCCCACCACCAGGGCTTTCACAGTCTGTGAGCCCCAGGCCAACTCTGACACCACGGCTGCTCAGACTGCCAAAAATGGGCTGGGAGTCTGTACAGAGACAAGAAAAATAAAAATTAGAGGTAGAGCTAGAACCAGCGAGACAAGACTGTTAGCCATCCCTCAAGGGTTCAAGAGGGAAAACACCGGCATGGAAAGGTGTTAAATCCTAAATGAGAACAGAGAGGGATGCTTGTCAGCCCAGGGACTAGTCAGGAGCTACTGGGTCAAGTCAGCAGTGTCAGGAGTGTCAGTGGAGCTGGTGGTGGGTGGCAGCTCAGCAGCCCTGTACATCCATTGCAGGGAGCTGTGGGAGCACCCTGTCCTCCTCCTCATGACCGATGCCTGGTTGGGCAGCAACTCCCCTGGGTGCCGTATCTGGAGCAGTGAGTTTATGAATCCTTAACCTAAGAGGTCATTAAATCCAGGCTAATTTTTGTGTGAGTCAGTAAGCACTCGCTTAGTGCTTCTAAGTTGTGCATATTCCTGCTTGAGGCTACACACACCCAGAGAAACCAACACTAAATAGGGACCATAACAATTGATGTGCACTTAGTTCTGAAGACTTAACTCTACTGGACTCTTAACCTCAGTAACTTATTGAACAATCAAATCCATGGATTATGTGTTGTATAAAACACTCATGATTGTGTAAACTGAGAGAAATGACACATTTGTGAGTCTGTGCTGCAGATGCCTGATTGAAGCAAACCTTTTTCAACAGGCTGTTTTATATTATTTTTGAATCTCTGCAAAAGCAGCCAGTTCCTGCCCCTTGATTTGATCATGCTGCAGTGATTCAACCCCTGGCATTTTTAGCAGATTCACCACAGGTCATTAGCTGTGACATGTGTGTACAGTTTACTGAGTAGATAGCCCACAACTCTGCCTGTTTTGTTTTTACAAGCATTTTTGTTCAGTTACACTGGGCAAAGCAGTCAGCAGGAGAATATTTCATGAGGTCATCTTTTGCGGTAGGTTGGTTTTTTTTTTTTCAGTAGCAATGAGAATTTCTGAAACAGAATATTGTTGCTAATTACTTTCACTCACCTAATTTAGCCATCTAAAGGCTAAATGTCTGGTTTAAGCTTATTGACATGGCTGCCTCGGTGATTAGGGGGGGAGAAGGGGTGGAAAACTCAGAGGGCGAAAGATCTCCAGTGCATTTTTGACATTTACTTTATCCCAAGATGAATCAGCCTCCAGGAGTCCTCCCTCTTTCTGCTGAGCACAGAGGTAGTCAAAATGATAAATTCAAATTGGATGCCCACCCTTGCTTTTATGCAGTGTACATAAAGTTCTCCGCAGATGGACTGCAGAGAAAAACCATTACATAGACCCAGCTTGAAATCAGAGACAGCTGACACATATTATTTTAGAGATATAGGAAGCAAGCTTGAGATTTTCTACTCCAAACCAAACAAAACCCCAGGTCTCTGTCTTTTGCATTGTTATGATGAAAGCAGGATGAAGCTTCACTGAACTTGGTGGGCACAGTGAGGCTTTTGCATGGCTCTTCAGTTCAAGGTAGTTCAGCTTCTTTTGTGGGTTGTTTTTTGGGGGGGGAGGGTGGAATTCCAGTAGGAGCCATCACCAAAAGTCCAGGCCACAAGTCCACAAGTGAGGCCATGAATGTGGTTTTGCAAATGGTCATCATATTTGAAGAAATATGGAGAGTCCATATTTCTGGAGAGTCCAAACCTGAGTAAAATCAAAAATGTAAAATTACAAAGAGGAAGACTGATAGGGAAGAGTGGGAACCTGATGATTTTCAAAAACCACCACAGAGGAAAAGCAATTATCACAGCAAGGAAAATTTCAGGGTAGACATCAGGAAAAACCTTCTCATAGTAAAGAAGTGCTTGGGGGGACTTGCCAAGTTTTCATTACTGGAGCTTGTTAAAACTAAACAAGACAAATACCTTCACGAATGACTTAGGCATAGGTGCTCTGCCTCAGGGAAAAAGAAATAGAACAAATACATCCTTCCTCTCTAGTCTTTCATTATCTGAATAATTTCTTACTTATAAAAAAAATATATCTTATTTCTGTTTCCTATAAATTTCTTATGAGTAAGAAATGGGTTGACAGGAACCTCATGAAGTTCAAAAAAAGGCAAGTGGAAAGTCCAGTAGTTGGGGAAGAACAGCCCCGGGCACCAGCACGTGCTGGGGCCACCCAGATGGAAAGCAGCTTTGCAGAAAAGGACCTGGGTGTCGGGATGGACATGAGCCATCAGTGTGCCCATGCCACAAAGGCAGCTAACGTTACCCTTGGCTGCCTGTAGGTAGAGAGGGGTGACCCTTCCCCTCTGCTCAAGCACTGGTGGGGCCACAACTGAAGTGTTGTGTCCAGTTCTGGGCTCCCTGGTACGAAAGAGATGGACCTACTGGAGAGAGATCAGCAAAGGGCCACAAATATGATGAAGGGACTGGAGCGTCTTCTCTGAGGAAAGGCTGAGGCAGCTGGGACCGTTCAGCCTGGAGAAGAGATGGCTCAGGGGGATCTTACCAATGTGTATAAATACCTGAAGGGAGGGTGCAAAGAGGACAAAGCCAGGTTCTTTTCAGAGGTGCCCTGTGACAGGATCAGAGGCAATGGGGCATGAACTGAAACGCAGGAGCTTCTGAGCATCAGGAAACAGCATTTCACTGAGAGGGTGACCAAGCGCTGGCACAGGTTGCCTGGGGAGCTTGTGGAGTCTCCATCCTTGGAGATATTCAAAAGTCATCTGGATACGGTCCTGGGCAACTGGCTCTAGGTGGCCCTGCTCAAGCAGAGGGGTTGGACCAGATGACCTCTGGAGGTCCCTTCCAACCTCGGCCATTCTGTGATTCTGTAATCAATGAGAAGAATAAGCAGACCCACAGAACAATTTTGAATGTTACTGGAATGTTATTGCTCTTTCCCTAGAGGTCTGTCATTTCCTGACACCTCTACAAAGAGTTCCCAGTTTAGGTGTCCACGTTTATGGGCAGGAGGGGATGAGTTTGGACCAAGGGCTGAAGAACACAACCAGCAGACAACTCCCTGATCAGAGTCCCTGCTCAGCTTCCACTGACCTCCCTAGGAATTAATGGGGTTAATCAGCCCCCTGAATAAAGGTTGCTTTTCTTTTTCTTTTTTTTTTCTCACGCAGAATTTAAGCTTCTGCATAATGGGGGCTAAAACATAGCCTGTCAGATTGCCAAGGTTATGGCCTTTATTTCTCTAGAGCATGCCAGAGAAGAAAATCCTAAATTGAAGATTTTGTTATAACCCTCATAATGTTTAAGTAAAGCAAAGACTCTCTGCCTCACCTATGCTTCCTTTATACCAGTCCTCAATTTACTTAAACATTAGGGAGAATATAACAAAATCTTCATTCACTGCCATAATGAAACATAACGGAAAGGGGGTTGCCAAGTGAGATAACTTTATTAGCGTATTCGTAACACCTTTTTGCGTTTCTTTAATTTTTGTTTTTCTTTTCTTTCTTTTTTTTTTAATTTGGTCTTTTTCCAATTGATAATTACACTTGGCAACCTGAATCTACTTTGCCTAAAAACATAAACTCTGCTTTAAATCTTTTGTCAGGAGCAAGAATCAATGTCAAAAAAAGAGATTTTCAGAGTCCATATTTTCCCTTCTGCCTTGTGACACTGAAACCCAAACTTCCCAAACTGATTTGAAGTTTCCCATCCAAGTTGAGCTTCCCTACACCACCTTCCTAGTCCCACCTCCTGCAGAGCAATGCCTTCATTTTAGACTGTCACATAAATGCAACTCATTGATTTCTTTCTTGATAGGCATGCCACAACCTGCCCGATCTTCCTTAAATTGTTTCTAATGCATTTACTGACCTTCAAAGTGAAGTAAATATTTTGTTTTGGTTGTCAAAGATTCTTCTTTATGTACAGTCATTGTGAAAAGACAGTCAATACTGCTACTGAGTACGTTTAGTGGGTGGTGTGGAAGTGACGAGCGAGAATACGCACTCTGGAAGCACAAGGACGTTACCAAGGAAGACTGATATTTACCTGAAGGGATCAAGTATCAGTAAACAGGCATGAAAATAAGCAGCACAAAAATTATTGTGACTTCAAGATAAAATAGCAAAGTTCTAAGCCTAAAAGGGGCCACCGAAAATTATCTTTTCCATTTTCTACACATGAAATTTTGAGACAATTGATCCTCTTTATGCCACAGCTTCACCCCAGACACCAAGTAGATGCAGTATTTCCTTTTTTTCTCTTTCATTCTCTTTTTGAAACACTTACTATTGCCATTGGCTATAAAAGCCAGCCAGATGAAGTGCTTCGTTATATGTCTCTTAATTAAGCTAGTGAGAACATTTAATTGAGCTGGTTTTTAATTTTCTCCTGCCACTCTACAATAAAAATGCATTCCCTAGTCTCCCAGTCACCTTTTAAAAATCTCATATAATGAGAAAGAGATATATTGGGCTCTTGATCCTTGCCATTTGGCTAGTACATTTGGCTTTCATTCTTCCTTCGGGGGGTGGAGATATTCACTTAAACATTGTTAGTTAAAGTAGCCCATTCAAAAGCCTTTTCCTGAAGAACATTTTACTGATTTTTGAGAGGATTTTATTTATGGAGCTCAATATGTCTTCACTTTCATTACTGAAGGCTGTACTGCAGCAAAGCTCTAAAAGACAAACCCGAAAGTAGATTAGTTATCCCAACTGTTCAGACTTTCCTGTACTGGCACTTACTGGGTTTCATTAGCTTTTCTAGGGGGAGGAAAGCTTCAAAAGTAATCCAGTAATAGAGCCAAAACTCTCAGTACACGCTGGGAGCAAGAGTGTACGAAACAGAGGGGGGAAAAATACCAGGCTTTTATTTTATCCCTGGGCCCATATGGTGCAGACACCTCATGTAATGGAGGCCGTGTCAGAAGAAAGGGGTTTGGCGTAATAGTGAGGCCTCAAAATACAACTTGGGCTCGAAGAGCAGGTTCTGACAGCAGAATTTACGAAGGTGAATTTGATAATAATGGAGATAAGCAATGTCGTCTGAGTGCTGTGCTCCTGTGGGCTTGGGAAAAGTTAGGAAGTGCAGTGTACCCCCAGATGAACAGCACTGCTAAGGGGTAGACTTGGAATTTGCATTTGCTGATACCCTCATTTACAAACCCTCACATTTTCAAGATAAAGCAATCTCACCTCTAATCTAGCAAAATAACCGTATAGTTATGCTTGGCTAAATACAATTCCGAACTCAACTGCTATCAGAGGAGGGATTATTTTTTTCAGCCCGAAGTATTTTGACACGTCAGTCAAGGGTGGATTTCCACATATTAGTTACTTACAGCTTCCTCTGAAGCTCTGGTCTGCTCGTTTCTCAGACATCCACCATGCCACTAGGAAACTGAGCCTGAGCTGTATTCATTTCCACACAGCCGTCGGCAGAGAAAGTCAATCCCTCTGTTGACAGGATCTGTAGACAACCGACCTGTGTGCAAGGCAAGCTGCAGTCCCCTACCAGGTTACCAGGTCTCGCAGTGAAAAGCTCTTCCCTCCTCTTTTCAGTCACATTTCAGTTGACATCGGTTTTATCAGTGTGTATTTTCCATTAAGTTATAGAGCTGACTCCCAGCGGGCATTTTGGGACAGTAACTTGTGAGCTCTTCCTGAGGTTTGTAGCAATCTGGCAATGCACATGAACATCTGAAATGAATAGTGAGGTAAGACCTCCAAATCTATCTCAGCCGCAACCAGCCATACAATATAAATAAGCAATGTATGAATGTGAAACAGAGAACAGGAAAAGTAAGCCTTTGAAATGATGTTTAGGACTGACTTACCGTTTCATGGTTTTTCAGGAGCTTTTTTTGCTTCCACTGTGATTTCTGATTTCTTAGACAGATATTTCCAAAAGCACTAGAAAATCTACTTTACTCTTAGACCACAAATCTTCTATATAATTCTACTTTATGAATAATTTTAATTATTTTCTTAAAATCAGCTAGAGAGATATGTTCTCAGTCCTAGTCCAATATAAAATCTAGATGCATCAAAACAGCCCAGAAAAAAACCTCAACAAATAGTACAGGTTAAAAAGGCTAAAAGGCTGAGATGAAAAGAAATGTCTTCCATAAATTTATTGTGAGAAGCAAAGAGCAGTCTGCTCCCCAGGGAAGGCAAGCCAGGAGCAGGGGTGACAGCAAGGTGATGGGGCACCATCCTCACCAGCAAGGGCACAGTCCCACCGTGTCCGAGCAAGGAGAGCAGGGCAGGTCTGGTGACAGTAACCTGGGTCAGTCACGGCCCCGGCAAGTCCTCGGTGATGAGGCAGGTTTGAAGCCAAATCAGCAGGTCGGGATGAGGGCCAGGCACAGGAATACCTCCCACGTGGCTCGGGCCAGAACTGAGGTCATAGAATCATAGAATTGTCTAGGTTGGAAGGGACCTTTCAGATCATCTAGTCCAACCATCAACCTAACTGATAAAAACCATCACTAAACCATGTCTCTAAGCACTATGTCAACCCGTCTTTTAAATACCTCCAGGGATGGTGCCTCAACCACGTCCCTGGGCAGCCCATTCCAATCCTTAATAACCCTTTCAGTGTAAAAATTTTTTCTGTTGTAGAAAGCGAGAAGGCTCCCCTCAGCCTCCTTTTCTCCAGGCTGAACACCCCCAGCTCCCTCAGCCTCTCCTCATAAGACTTACTCTCCAGACCCCTCACCAGCTCTGGTGCCCTTCTCTGGACCCACTCCAGCACCTCAAGGTCTTTTTTGTGGGAAGGGGCCTGATGCGAGATTTGTCTTGCATGGACCTCCATCCTTCCTTCTCTTTCTCTGCCCATGTCTGTGATGAAGGTCACAAAACAAACTTCAGCGTTGCCTAATCTTATATATGAAAGCAGAGGGTAACACTCCCCAGTGAGGATCTACAGCAGCTGGTGCAGAGAGGACTGAACCAGGCAATAACCAAAGAAAGAGATGCACCTAAAACATTTTCCCCTGGGTGGGCCCTTTTTAATGGCTTTAGACAGCAAAACTAAGTCCTGTTTCAAAGTGTCTTCATTTACTCAGGATTCAACAAATCGGCTGCCTTTGGAGAATAAGGTCTTTCACATAAAGGTCAAATTTTTGAGCAGCCGCCCAGGACCTGGGAAGCCCTGGGTTCCAGTCATATTGCAACTGGACAGGGTTTGAACTCACAACATCTATCTCTCTTAACACATTTGTAAGGTTTTTTTATATCCCCTTTTTAATATCCACTACCAAGCAGGTGGACATGAAGGGAGCAGACCAAATGAAAGGTATCTCCATAGGGACATGCCTATTTCACAGCATAGACATCATCTTCAAATTACCTACCTTCCTGCATATTTTCTCTCATTTCTGAGGTGATGCGTGTCCTTGGAAGGCTATAAAGTGATTTTAAAGACTATAAAGCAGGATTGCATTTGCTGCCACCAAGCTAGCCCCCAGCTAAAGTGCAGACGTTTGGACTGGCTAGGCTCTATAGCAATGATGGCTTCTGTCCTGCTCTCGTGGCAATATGACAGCAGCTCTGAACGACACGTGCTGTCGCTGCAGCACTCTGGATATGACCCTTCTTTTCCTAAGCTCAGCACTAATTATCCCCAAAATGTAAGACAATACAGTCCCAGGAAAGGGTGCTGGCTTCTTACCCAAACCCTCTGTTGGGTGGTAGAGTGGAGGACACAAAGGGCACTGTCCTATCTGAAACAGCACTGGCTACCCTCAGTGTTTTGGGTGAAGATGAGGTCTGTGAAGCCAAGCTCTACCCGTCATCCTACCCATCAGGTGCTGATGGTCCTCAAGTAGCCCAGCATGGCTGAAACTTGGCAGCTCCTCTGGCAGCAGGCACAGCCAGGGCAAATTAGAAGCCAAGGGGCAGCGACAGGCATGGCTCCTTATGCAGAATAAGTTGATACAAGGCATATGCCAATCAGGCTATAAAGAAACAGGAAGCGTGCTAAAAACCGGTATGGTTAAGGTCTCGTATCACAGACCACTTATCACAGACCATCATCATGTCAGGTGAGCCGTCTGCCCCTGAGGACAGGGAGACAAGAACACTGTGCACCATTTGCCCCAGGACTCGTCATCTGGTGAGCTTCCAACCTCACACAAAGCACGAGGCAGCATCTTGGCAGTTCTTTACGCTTACTTGCCCAGTGCTTTGAATTAAAATTTGAAAAAAAAAAACCAGAAATCTAGTTCGCATTCCTCTTCTGCCTCATTGAACTCAAATCTTTTATCCCTCCAGTGTGTCCTTCTAGCATAGTGGTAAAAATAGGATTCAAGTTACTTGGGCAGAGAGAGAAGGCTTGAACAAATGACGTTTTAATTCAATTAATGCGTTCCCACAGCAAATTATTTCTTTACGATAATTCATTTTTTATGAAATATATACACCAAATTCAATATACATAAATTTCCCTCCAAGCTTATCATGTTGTAGAATCATAAACACACAAAAAAATCCTAAGAAATATAGTTACCTGATAGCAAATCTACAAAACCCCAGCATTATGGAGAAGACACAAAAGACAGGCCAGCTACAGGGACAAGGGAATCAACTTTTTTATCCAATAACTCATATTTGTTACTCTTTTCAGTAGTTATTTAAAACAAGCCTGTAGCATTTTAAGGTATAAGATAAAGTGTGTTAAGAACAATAGAAATAACCACGTAGGCATAGAATCATAACTACTCTCAAGACTGTATATTTACTAATGTATTAATTTTCTATTAATAACTCATTCCTTCATAGGGAATGAGTGAATTTTATCCGTTCTTGATTAAAACACTAAATAAAATCTCAGAAAACACGTTATGCTGTGTTACTTTTACAGTACAACTAACGACTTTGCGTATTTTTGCATTTTCTCAGTTCTTCCAATCTGCACTTTTAGTTGGAGGCTTAGTAAATACGTACCCCAAATATCTGGCAAAGCTTTCCATAAAGCTGCACGCAACCAAGATGATACACTTTTTTAGCTCTCCTCTCTCAGCTCTCTCCCCAAACAAATCTGTGCCTCAGTTTTCCAGGCTGAGCATCAACCCCACAACTTCCCCCTCTGGGTCCTGAGTCCCCGCTCCAGTGGCTCCAAAAAGTGAGCATAATCCTCCCAAGAGGCCACTTCATCCTCTTCCTCCCGCCCCCGCCTCAGAGGCTCAGAAGAAACACTGCACGGGGTGTGCTTTGGATGGGCCGTACCGTCGGGGTGGAGAAATGTTTCATTGTAACATAAAAGTTGTTGCCCCCACAGTAATTAACACACTTCACATTCAGTCTCCACTGTTCAAACCGTAAGAGCTTAGGGGAACTTCACAGAAAATTGGATTTTTGTTGGAGAGCGCTAAGGCAGAGCCCTAGAGAGGACTTTCACACCTTCAGCCACAAGTGAAGCTGGAAGGAAGGAGAAGGGAACTGTAGCCTTATATAAAAATACTAATCGATTGCTTTAACACTGTTTTTTACCAAGTCAAGTCAAAACATTTGGTACTTAGTTGTCTTAACAACCAAATACAAGGTTTTGTTTAATTCTGTGTGAATAAAAGTAACATTTTATAGATTTCATATTGACCCATTATCCTACTACCAGTTTTCTTGACCATTCTGCGCAAGGGTTTTCTGATTGCTCTAACGCAAAATACCCCGCTCCACTTCGGGAGAGTGTCCTGTTTGGCATCTTCATTTATACTTAACAGTTTTCTTTGTGCTTGTGTAAAGAAGGGGACAATAAATGGAGTTCAGGGTTGTTGGGTTTTTTAAACAGAATTTTAAAATTCTGTTAAATTTTGTAAATATACTTAGAAAAGTATCTAAAAGTCAATCCAAACTCAGTCCTAACATTCTTCAGGAAACAACTCTCTGAAGTCCCATATATAACCAAAATCATTACATGGCTGCAGACAATTTAGCTTGGTTTAACCATGGGGAAAAGCAAATCCTCGTTTCTGTAAGAATCTAAGTAGAGCATTTTCATCTCTGCCAAAACCGTTCTATTTGATGTGTGAAACCTTTTCATCTATAAACTTGGGTATTAGGACACCTTCATCTCACAGTGCTACGAAGTTTAAGAAGACTCTATGTACCTGCAGATGGAATTCTTTGTTAGATACCGTCTGCCATACGATTTACCAGCGGCTGGTCACAGCATCACGAATATCTCAGAGGTCTCCTTTACCTGCAGATATCAAAAGGGTAACATCTTAATAATTGTATACTTTCATTTTGTTGTATGTTCTGCTAAAAGATAACTGTATGTCTACATAAAGATATAAAGTTAATAATATAAAATACCTACAGATCTGCACTAAGCTCAAAATATTTATCCACAATCTCTTCGTTCCAGAGTTCAGCAGTTACTTTTCCATAGATTTTGAGGACGAGACAGATGGCATTTCACAGGAGAAACCAGATGAGATACCACAGAGGCAAATTTGTAACATATGGCAAATACAAGTCTCTTCCTGGCTGCGGTAGATCATAGCAACGTTTTCCCCAAATACTTGTGTTGTTTTCTAGTAGCGCAATATTTCAAAGCTTTATTCAGATGGTGATTATAAGTATCTTGATTTCAGAAATGTATGTCTTGAGACAAAATTGGTTTATGATAATCATCTCAAACATTTATCTTGTTTCGTGGTATTTTTTTGTCTGAAGTGGGCTACGCTTCTGTTCTGGAATAACAGTGCATAATGTGGCAGCCCACATTTAAACTGCTTTCCAGCAACAAGTGTCTGCAGAGACATCCATCAGCATGCAAAATCTGTGATGCAGAGAACTAATGCTTCCAAAAATAAGGACACAAAGATGCTGACTACTCAATACAGTAAATTAACACCTTCTATCTAACAGAGCAGGGCTAAAATAAGGTTACATCAGTCTCACATAAGATGTTAACTTGCTTCAAAAATAGTTTGCACACGTATGACTCATTGTACACAAAGCTGATTTTTTTCCACGTCTACTAATGTGACAATTATGAATGACTCCAATCCCTGAAAAATTTCTCAAATAATAAAAATCTGGCCACCAGCTAGGCCTAGCTACAGGGATCCACATGTGTATGTTTTTTTTTTATTTCTCCAATTCCTGCCACTGCAAGTTTCCAATGCTATTACATGGCGAGTACATCTTACTGACTGCCAAGATCTGGCCGTAAAGCAGAGATAAGGTCACACAAGGTATTTCTCAAATCATCTACTTCCTATAAAGCCTTCAGTGACTTGAAAGAGAACTTGAAAAATGGGGGGGAAACTAAATGTTGATGAATTACAATGTATCTATGCAGAAAAGAAGCAAATTACTATCTTTGTAATACCCATAATTGCCTCTGAGAATGACCTTGCTTAACTAATCGCACTCTGGTGATTCCAGTTCCTTCATCATTAGGAAGGTTTTGCTCTTCACAGGAACATTTTCGTCTAATTTCATATGAGGATTAAAATACAGCTCTGCAGAAAGTCTGCACAGCACTTAGAAAAGACAGTGGCTAGCAAGAAAAACTCTTTACAGCTCAGGTCTCTGAGTAGCTTTGTTTTAATTAATTGTATGTATTTTCGTAACAAGTTCTCAAGACTAAAGCAATGGAAGTATCTACTTTCTTCTGACCCTCTTAGACCTTTTGACTTTATCCAGTTGAATAGCAAGCTAATTTCCCCACAGTAATGATTACTGCTGATATTTCAATTTTTTTTTCACAGTTTTAAGAAACCAGTTAATTGGAATCTTCTTGAATTTCACAGAATCCTTGTCACCTTCCTTGTATCATGTTTCTGTTCTGCCTTCTTAATTCTTCCCAGAAACGGTGACAAAATGTTTATTCACAAAATACACAGAAGTACAAAAACGCATTTTCACAAGATATTTCAGTCGACACATGCAGATGTACTGTAAGCTACATCTCTGTCACAGAATCCTAGAATTATAGAACAGTTTGGGTTGGAAGGGCCAGTTGAACGTTATCTAGTCCAACCTCCCCTGCAACAAGCAGGGACATCTTCAACTAGATGAGCATACAGATATGTATGTATGTATGTATATATACAGGTAACAGTTTTCTAGGTTAGCCAGATTCTTCAGCTCTACTGATTTCCAGGCAAGCTGGAAGTCCTCAGTATATCCAAAACTCATATCGCCTCTCTTACATTGTTTTAGAAGAACTCAGGTTGCCTAAATGTAACATTGTGAACTTGAAACTTATTTCTATCACTCCAAATTCTGGAAATTCAGATGTAATGCTTCAATCAACAGCACTCCCTGAAAATAAAGCAAAAATAAGCCAATAGTTTGCTTGACTACAGTAAGCGCGGCGTTCTCCAAAATACTTTAGAAGGGTCTGTATATCCTGCCAATTTTAAAGAAAGGAATGAATTACTAATAAAAAATTCTGACTGCCTCTGCCTTCTGATCATCATTAAGACAGTTCTCTTCAGCTACCTTCAGCAGCAAATTTTAATCACAAGAGTATTTATTTGGTTTGTTTTCTTATCCCCAAGTAATTTCTATTTCTAGCACTTCTTATTTTGCCGCCTGGTCATTGAAATTCTGATTTGAAGATCCATAATATGAAAGATTGATAAGCAGTATTGAGAACCTGCTTTTCCAGGGGAATGGGGTGCTAATGACATAGCAAATATTTAATTTTAAGCTCTTTATTGCTAATTTTGACTCTGTTCCTCCTTTGGTATCTATGTCTGCATGCTTTTGTTGTCTGTTAACTGTTAAATAAGCCTACAGGAAATAATTTCAAGTGGTTACCCAATTAAGATCAATACCTTCATTTCCTTCATGTGTGGTGGCAGATCCCTCTTTCCCAAGCAGCCATTACATTTCATTCACTGGATACACATTTAAAGGAGCAAGAGCAGGAAAAGAGAAGAAGTCCATTAGTTCAAAGAACTTCGCTACCATCACTTTATCAATAACT
Source organism: Calidris pygmaea (assembly GCA_003697955.1). Taxonomy (NCBI): domain Eukaryota; kingdom Metazoa; phylum Chordata; class Aves; order Charadriiformes; family Scolopacidae; genus Calidris; species Calidris pygmaea. Next base: position 1,665,612 of record QJSC01015142.1, on the reverse strand, counting down.
CTGAATATACACAACTTCAAACACTTTCAGCATTTTCTTTGGGCAAACACATTTCCAGGTGCAGGAAGTTACAGCAAATACTAAAACTACACATGATTCATCAATATATATCACTGAATTATCTAATATTTAGTGTTTCAATCATGATGTTGCCCTCAAATATTTCCGTTTCTCTTCTCTTTACATTTTCATTACTCAGAACGCATACAGCACACAGATCAATTATTCTGATTTTTTTATCAGTCTCTATAGAGATAATAGAAATAACTCTATATAGAAATTCTACTTTGTCATTGTATGACACTGTACCTGATAATTCAACAGCATTGCTGAATATACTAGTTAAAATCAGCTGAAAGCACTGCTGCCAGCAGCTTATCTTGTTTCATCTCCTTTATTTACACCTAATCATAAAAACAATTGCCTTCAGCATGGGAAGCCTCTTCAGAACTGTCGACATCTCAAGGCTCATTAACTTCTACTCAGAGATCACATTTGGTTTGGGCATATTTAAAATTTACATAACAGTGCATAACAATTGCAGTCTTAAACATTAGTATGCTCAGAATTACAAAAGTAGCCATAATAATACTTCAGTGCAACACATCTTACTGTCTCTGACCTGATTGACACAGCCCCAACCTTGGGATTACAAATTGGCCATGTCAGATCTTATCATACCATCATTGATTTCGAAAAATACAACAAGAATGCACTCAAAATTCATATTTTTATATGTTTGTGAAATATATGAAAATTAAAATTGAGCATGATATATAAATGAAAAGTGTGAAAACTAAAAATAAATGGCAATGAAAAGGGGTGTGGCTTCTAAGAACTTTGCCTGTTTTTTCATTCAGATGCCAAGCAAAACTGGATTATTTGTAGATTAATTTTTTAGTGTCAAAAATGCAAGCAAATATTGATTAAAAATGGGAGTCTATATTTCACAGAGAGGCTTCACGTAAAAAAAATACCACACAGCTACTGACACACTTCCACTGTTCGATTCAAGTGAATGGTTTTTTTGATACTTAGATACTCCTGTGACTGGGTTGGATATTTTTTTCTCCAATTTTCAGCAGAGGTTCATAACATGAAGAAAACATAAAACTGCTTTGAGAGGACACTGTATTGGGCGTGATGTATAAGCTTGGAATCTAATGAAAAACTTGGGATCATTTTTATTTTAGGATACTCAGATGATTCCTTACGGGCATTGTTTGGAGAACGGGTTCTTCTGATATCATAGCAAGGACAATACATACATAAGAGCCACATAAATAGTTGATACCAACGGAAGTCGTAGGATGGAAGAAAATAGTAGGTCAGAATTGCAAATTTGCAAAGCTCATAGTAATGGGGGGCAGGGAGAGAGAAAAGAATAATGAAGAATATCGGTGGCAGCCTATTTGAGGGGCAAACCTTGGTTTCCAACTCAAACCTTTCAAAAAGTCTGGATGGTTTGTGTCTATGAGCCCGAGTTGCTGAACTGGGGAGAAGCGTCTCTCTTGGCGAGTGTTAACCTGACCTCTTTGTCAGGGGAGAGAAAGCTGAGGATGGGGAATCACCACAGCTCACTCCACCTCTCGCCATGGCAAGGCCACTGCTTGATGGCAAGGACCCTCTATGTTCTACTTCAGCTGTATGATCTTACTCTTAATGACTTATTAGCATGCAGTTCAGCTGCTAGATATTCTATATGAGCAACTACATTAAAATCCAACTCTAAAAGGATTTAAGATGGTAAAATATAAACATACATAAATGGAAATATTTTCATCCCATTAACGAAAATATAGCGACTAAAAGTCAAGCATGCAGAATGTTTTCACAGAAAACAGATTATATCAAGAAATTGCTGTCTCTTTTGGTTGCTCTTTTTCAGGATTGCATTGGCTGAAATGCGTACATGGAGTGGAAAAAGCAGGGCAGGCAGCGGGTGTGTTAAATTGGCTCACTGAGAGACTTCAAACCAGAGTTGTGATTATGGAGATCTCAGCAACTGGAGTGACTCCAATGGGACTGCCAAGGACTCTTGGTGAAAGATTATTTAACATTTTTATTGATTAATCAGGCAATGATATTCATGTAAAGCTTGCCGGTAACAAACAGATGACTTTAATAAAGGATGACATTACTTTCTTGTTATAGATTGATTTGATTTGCCTTGCAGGCAAACAAAATAATTTCATTGTAGCTAACTGCACCATAATACATCTGGAAAAAAAAGGAATATGGGCTATAAGCTCATGTTAAAAAAAATGCCTTGGAAAGCAGTAATCACAGCAGAACGTACAGAAAGCTGTCTGAGTAGGAGACCTTGGTGAAATGGTATGGCAAAAGGGATTAGCATGACCTTTTGGGGGGCTGTAAAAGTGAACACAGGGTAGAAGGTAGGAAATTGCCTAACCTCTGTACTACTACTATTAACGCTAATTGGGTATAACTTGCTTTCTAATTTGGTGTATCTGCTTACAACATCAAAATAGCGGAAAGCATTCTTAGGAGTGTCACCAAAAGTGATCTAGATGCTGAAAAGCTAGCATTATGATAGGGGTCTTACAGGGCTTGGGCTATCCAATTTGGTGAAGAGGAGTTTCACAGCCGATTTCATGAGGGTGTCCTGGTACCTGCGAATGGAAAAGATACCCAAGGGTAGGTGCTAGCCCATCTCTGTGAAAAGAGGTAGTAAGATGCAGTGACTGGAATTTTAATTTAGACAAAATTGAAAAGAGAGACAATGTTTTAGCTGCAAACAAGTCACACAGCTGGCTGATCTCATCACAAGCCATCAAATCACATTCATGCTAAAGCCTTGAAATCTGTGAACGTATCGGTTCCTCGCTTCTTCTCTTTCCTTTGCGGGACATGGTAAGTAATGTTTCCTGAATTGCTTTCAATATACCCACAAGACATGCTGGAACGGTTTAGCTACACTGAATTGTTTTGGTTTCACAAAGAAACATCTTTGCATCACCAATAAAACAGACAGGCCATAGTAAGTGTTCAAGCCTTACACTTCACAAAAGCATTACCCGATAGGTAAATTTGAACAGCAGAAAATTATAAACTAAAACTATTTACAGCAGTCACTAACTTACTGCCGAAATTAGGACACATGGGACAGGACATGTCTCCTCTAATCTTACACAGCTGTGACCACAGGCTCCCTTTCCAGTCACAGGGAGAACCCAGGGAGTGCTCCACTCAGACTGCTTGACAGCTATCTGAAGGTGAGCCATGCCATGCATGTGTTTACAACATAGGTATTAGGTGAGATGAGTCCTACCCATGCATCTCATGTCCCCCACGATGGAATCTGGGAAGTACAATAAGGAGTATTTCTGACGTAACTACTTCATCCCCCTGTACTGGGCACTGATGAGGCCCCACCTCGAGTACTGTGTCCAGTTTTAGGCCCCTTCCCACAAAAAAGACACTGAGGTGCTGGAGTGGGTCCAGAGAAGGGCAATGGAGCTGGTGAGGGGTCTGGAGAACAAGTCTTGTGAGGAGAGCCTGAGGGAGCTGGGGGTGTTCAGCCTGGAGAAGAGGAGGCTGAGGGGAGAGACCTTCTCGCTCTCTACAACTCCCTGAAAAGAGGGTGTAGCCAGGGGGGGTCGGTCTCTTCTCTCAAGTACCAAGTGATAGGACAAGAGGAAATGGCCTCAAGTTGCTCCAGGGGAGGTTCAGGTTGGAGATTAGGAAAAATTTTTACACTGAAAGGGTTCTTAAGGATTGGAATGGGCTGCCCAGGGAAGTGGTTGAGGCACCATCCCTGGAGGTTTTCAAAAGATGGGTTGACATGGTGCTTAGAGACATGGTTTAGTGATGGTTTTCTTATCAGAGTTAGGCTGATGGTTGGACTATATGATCTGAAAGGTCCCTTCCAACCTAGACAATTCTATGATTCGGTATTAGGCAGGTAACAAATTTCTCTTAGAGTTCAGGGGAGGGCTCTCTAACTCAAGGGCCGTTGGGACACACAAGCCCCCACGTCGGGCGGGCTCGGAGACTGGCAGCTGGGGTCAGCATTAACCAAATGAAAGCATGGATTTCAGGATAAAAACCACGTGTAAAATTAAACTATTCTTTTGAGGAGTGGCTGCAAAACGCTCTGAGCCAAAAGGTGTTTATTTAGGCAGCGGCAACGCCAATTGACTTTCCAGTGAAGACGCAGCCTTGGGAAGCACGGGACGGGGATAACAAGACCTCAGTTGCACAAGGCGGTTTTCAGCAAACCCAACTCAGTGATACCCAAGTGTTACCCCACCATACACGAGTAGCAGGAGTGCTGGGGGGACACACCAAGAGCTACCCCCTCAGCCGGCGAGGTGTGCTTTGCAGTATGGACAGAGAAAGGGGCTTTAAGGCAGGGGACATCTTTTATCAGCCTAACTTAAAAACAAAAACCAAAGCAACAAAACCAACGGAATGCAGAGCATCTTCAGATCCTAAGTCTATAATGTCTACAATTATGCTAAAAACTATCATAATCCAATATATAAAGTGTGGGAGCACCTCTCCTACGAGGACAGGCTGAGAGAGCTGGGGTTGTTCAGCCTGAAGAAGGCTCTGGGGAGACCTCACAGCAGCCTTCCAATATCTGAAGGGAGCTACAGGACAGCTGGGGAGGCTTTTTAGAAGGGCGCATAGTGATAGGACAAGGGGTAACGGCTTCAAACTGGAAGAGGATAGATTTAGATTAGGTATCAGGGAGAAATTTTTCACTCTGAGGGTGGTGAGACACTGGAACAGGTTGCCCAGAGAAGCTGTGGCTGCCCCATCCCTGGAGGGGTTCAAGGCCAGGCTGGATGGGGCTTGGAGCAACCTGGTCTGGTGGGAGGTTGGATCTGGATGATCTTTAAGGTCCCTTCCAACCCAAACCACTCCATGACTCCATGACACGATTCCATGTGCCACACTGAGAGGCTGAGACCTTGGCAGGGTCACACCTTGGTGAAGAACACACCGCGGTGCCACCCACCGGGACGGCAACTGCCTTCAGGGACTGCCCAGGGGAGCGCCTCCAGAGAGTTACACAAGGGTTTGTCTCTCATGGAGGATGAGGTGAGGAAGAAGAGCCGCCGGGCAGGGAGCGAAGCGGGGACGGACGCACCTGAGGGGGCCGGGAAGACCAGCCTCGCCCGGGTCTCTCCTCAGGGAGGCGGCGGGAATCCCCTCAGGACCGGCCAGGCACGGCCCCTCCGCCGCCCCGCCCCGCCCTCGCCTTTCCTCACACCCGCGCGCCCAACGGGCCCCAACGCAAACCGGCGGCAGCGCCCCGCGTCCCCCAGGAGGGAGGGCCCCGGCCGCCTTCCCGGGGGCCGCCGACCGCCGCCGCGGGGGCGGAGGCAGCGGGCGAGCGCCTCCCCTGAACGGCGCCCCCGGTCCTGACGGCGTTTCCGGGCGGGGGAGCCGGGATGTGCGTCCGGGTTGGGTCGGCCCCAGCGAACGGTTTCCTCTCGCCTTCCCTCCTTCTCCCCCTTCCCTGCCGCCCTCCCTCGCTGAGGCGGAGCCGTGCTTTCTGAGGGAGCGCCGACCGCCCCGCTCCCGCCGGGGCTTGGTGAGAGTGGGCGGCGGGCGGGAATGGGGGGGTGCCGGGGCGGGAGGGTGCTGCGGAGGGGCCGCCGGGGAGCGGGGCCGGGGCGGCGGGAGGGGGGGCTGGGGCGGCCGGCCCGGCCTCCGCCCTCAGCGCGGCGGCGGCGGCGGGAGGGCCGGGAGGCGGCGGCGGGCAGCCCCCCGTGGAGAGCGGTGTGTGCCGAGCGGGGGTCCTCGCTCAACGCGGCCACCCGGAGCCCCGGGAACCGTGGGGTCAGCGGTGCTTGGCGATAAAAAAAAAAAAAAAAAAAGTATATAGTATATATCCTAGTGTTTAATGCAAGCCCGGAACGTTACCCGGAGCCGGGTGTGGGGTAGCCCGGCTCTCCCAGCGCGGGTGATGGGCAGAGGCTGGGGAACCGCTGTGGTTTCCCCCTCCTTTGGAGGGAGGGATCCTTTTTTGTCCCCCACGGGGGGGGAATTTTCCGCTGGGCAGGTGAGAAGGGAGAGTGGAAAAGCGTCTTTGGGGTGAGGGTGGCAGAGCCCTGGAAGAGGCTGCCCGGGGAGGGTGTGGAGTCCCCTTCTCTGGAGATCTTCAAGCCCTACCTGGATGGAGTCCTGAGTGATGTGCTCTGGGCAGCCCTGCTTTGGCAGGGGAGTTGGACTGGATGATCTCTAGAAGGTCCCTTCCAACTCCAACAATGCCGTGATTCCGTGATTCCACGAGTGTGGTGGGAGCCTGGCACCGCGGAACAGGGCGATGCTTGGCTTCTGTCTGTGCTGCTTCTTCCTCATTAACAAAAAAAAACCACAACAAACCCCAAAAAAACCAAAAGCAAACCGAAAAACCAAACCACCAAAACTTGAATGAAATGTCTTTATATCTTTACGGTAAGCCAAATAAGTTATTTTCCATGTTTTGCACATTGGAATTTTACTTTATATAAAAATCTCCATGTGCCCTACACCCATATAGCACTATATGTGCTCTCTCTATTTATATATCTCACTATATGTGCTATATGGGAACTTTGTTCTTCAGCAGCTTGGTCTCTACGGCGTTGGCCAATCCAGCCCAAACCATGACAGCTGTACGTTGGCAAAATGGAATGAGAGAGGAATGAGATTGGCTCTCCCGCTGTGGCCACGTGATGTGAGATTGTGGTCATGCTTAATGTACTTAACGATGCAGACTTTAAGTAACTTGTGGATTGAGTATTGATAAGATCAATCATCGGAAAGTTTAAACAATTAAAAAATGCCTTAAAACAGTGGGATTATTCAGTTTCTTTTCCAAGAGAATAATGACAGGAGCAGAGGGAATGGTCTGAAGTTGGGGCAGGGGAGGTTTAGATTAGATACTGGGAAGAATGACTTTCCTGAGAGGGTGGTCAGGCACTGGAACAGCCTGCCCAGGGAGGTGGTGGAGTCACCATCCCTGGAGGTGTTTAAGAAACGTGTAGAGGTGGCACTTCAGGGCATGCTCTAGTGCCCGGGATTGTTGGTTTGTGTCTGTTTGTGGGGTTTGTGGTGGGTTTTTTGTGTTTTTTTTTATTATTATTTTATTGTTGGACTTGATCTCAAAGGTCCCTTCCAACCATGAAGATCCTGTGATTCTGATTCTGTGATTCTTGATTTAAAAAAGACCTTTGGGAAACGCACAATATTCAGAATTATTTTTTTACCTAACTTCCCTAGAAGTACAAATGTAGACCAGTTCATAAGGACTGGATAAGGGTTATAATCACAGAATGATACAGGTTTATATCGTCAGAGCATGGGTGTTGGTGTTGGGTGACGACACCTGAACTGGGTATAAGAGAACAGTGGCTGAAGTTAGAAGCTGCCGCGCTCCAGGCTCACAGTCCAGGCTTGGTTGATCCTTTGAGCATCTTGTATGTGTTAGTAGCGGAGCTTCAAGAACATAATCAACATATGACAACAGTATTACATAATCTGCCAATTAATAAGTGGCAAGCCAAAGTACAGACTGGTTAAATAACTCGCCCGAGGTCGGTTAAGGAGTCTGTGGCAGTGCTGGAAATAAATGGTACTGATTCTGTGAGTCCTCGTGTGTGATCATCTTTCCTCTTGCTTCCTATTTACAGCATTTTAATGAACATAGCTCTTTACTTTGTTTACAGAATCAATACTTTCCTGAATAAGCCGGAGTCACTTGGGCTGCAGAGATGTTGGAAGAAGATATGGAGGTGGCCATCAAGGTGGTGGTAGTAGGAAACGGAGCCGTTGGGAAGTCCAGTATGATTCAGAGATACTGCAAGGGGATCTTTACAAAAGACTACAAGAAGACTATTGGTGTAGATTTCCTGGAACGACAGATCCAGTATGTATGAAACAGCTGCCACACTCGTGATTTTTACCTTTCCCTCTATTTCTTTGTTCTGCTGTAATCCTATGATTTACAAAGGCTTGAAACAGAAGGCCTGCTGTCTCCAAAACACAGTAAAGGGAGTTGCTTTCTCTCTTGTGCAGTGGGCTAAAATTATATCACTCTGTTTCCCATCCAAGACTTAGAATTATATACGAAAAGCAAATTAAAATTGGGAACCTCTGTTGTACTAAGCTTTTTGACAAGTTTCCTTTGTATTCTACCACCTGTTGATTTTAATTTTTTAATTTTTTTTTTTTAATTTCTTTGGAGGAAAGGGAAGTGCTTACGATAAAACAATTGCACAAAGTTCTTAGCCAATATAGACTAGAATGATGGGAAAAAAACTAATATGCCATAGATTTAGTCTGTGTAATATAAATAGGTAATAACCAATTATGTTTGCTAAAGTGGAAAATACTATGGGAATGAGAAGTAAGAAAATTCTCTAAATTTGTAAACTGATTAAAAAGACAGAAGGGCCATTATTCAGACACCTGAGTTTTGTTTTGAAGTCTGTATTTTTCCGCACAGAGGGAAATGTAGAGGAAGAGGAAGATGTAATGTGGATGGTTGGGAAAGGGCATGTAACGTAACTGAGGGACTACTGCTATAGCATGTCACAGAGGTGAACCATTACCAATATTGAACTATGTTACATTTAAATGAAGTTAAATTTGAACTGAATTACTCTCATATTATAGACAGAGAAGTATTTCCATGTCAGTTGTTTTGAATTGCTCTTGTTTGTTGTATTGATGACAAAACTCTGTCGTTTATTTCAGAGTTAATGATGAAGATGTCAGGCTAATGCTATGGGACACTGCGGGTCAAGAGGAGTTTGATGCAATAACTAAAGCCTACTATAGAGGTGAAAATACCATGTTTGTTATTTGGCAGTTGTTTTTTTCTGTCTGCACATCTCTAAGATATTTTCCTATCTCTATATTAAGAATTTTAGTTATTTCGTGTGTGTGTAAAGCATGTTTAATTTACCTTTTCCAGGTCTTAAATGTTTTTCCCCTTCATGTAAGATCCTTGCCTTAATTAAGCATCACTTTATGCAGGATGTTCAGTGGTGCTCTTTGAAAAACAGAACGAAATGAGACCGATATCTGCGCAGAAACTTCACAGAATTTAGCCATTCAGAAAATCAAATGCAAAATTTTATTTTTCCCCTCGAAAAGTGTTTTTTTACTTCTGTAAGATGTGTATTTGTAAATGTTCCAAAAACTGTTGCTGAGGCACTTAGAAATTAATCCAAGGGGAAAAAAAAAGTCCACCAGTCTTCCTAGAAAGATAGTTTACTAGGCACAACAGTTCTCTGGCTAGTACGGACTGCCTTGAACGTGTTAACACAACAGGAAGGAAAGAGTATGTGCTTCATACAATAGAAACTATATTATTCAGTCATAGAAAGGCAGGTTATCTACTTAGCCAGTTATGAACTGCATAATTAGGCTTTCTTTTCATGTAATTTAGCAATGGTTATGAAAATCTTTCCTTTTTGTTTTTTAACATGAGAGATATAAATTACTTGGCAAAGATTCCATCACTAGTTCTTGTCAAACTTAATTACCTCATGTGTGGGAAAAATATATCATTACGGTATAAAACCTTAGAAAAATGACCTCATTTAGAGATAAAATAATAGTTGTGTCATGCTGTTTTAGGGTGGTACAGTCCTCTGACCTTTTTATATCTGGCAACTAATGGGTTTTTTTGTAGTATTTCTTGTTGTCACTCGTAATTGATGATTACGATTTCTTCAGAGAAGGATAGGGGTTTTTTTTCCTACTTCTTTTGATCCTCTTGTGGAAATAGATCATTCTGTTATTTTACAGCTGACAAATTGAGCATATGAATTTTAGAAGGTAGTACTTGATTCTCTTGGAGCTTCTGTTTTACTCTCGTGGCCTTCGGTTCTCTTGCGTGCTTTGCTCTCCTCAATTACTCCAAGCCAAAGTCTTTTTCCCATAATTACTGGGACTGATATTCTGAAACACAGAGTGTTCAGAAGAATTTTTAAAGTATGCTTACTGGCCTCACTTACTGCGTATCTTGAGTGTCTTGAAGTCTTGCTGGTGATTCACGCCCAGCATGGTGCAGTTAGATCCCTACCTTCAGAACCTTAAGAGGCTGCTGTGAAATAGGACATAGTCATCCTGTGGATACACGTTGCAGACAGCTTGATGGATGTATTAACAGTTCAAGCTATTAGGTACGGTGATTGTTCTGCGCTAGACTTTGACTCATGAAGGCCAAGGGAAATGGTAAGAGCCTGGAATGCAATTTTGGTTTAGCATCAGGTCTGCAAGCACGATGTTACAGAAGCAAAAGGTTAAGCTTACTTTGGAAATGTGAGGATTTCATTGCTGATTATTGGAGATAAGGTGAGGGCACCTCTGAGGTAGGTTAGATAGATGCTGGCTGTTTCTTCAAGATCTGCCTCTGCCACAGGTCACTGTCCCACTGTCACTAGGGCTTACGCGTTCTCCTGGAACCTTATGTATTGTCAGTTCTTCAGGGATCAGCAGCTCATCCCTGGTCATGCAGTGAAAGCTTTCTGAGCCCTTCTTGTCCAGAGACCAAAGTCATGCAGCCTTGCAGAGACACAAAATTCAAGCTGGCAGTGGATTTGTCGCCTGGCTTTCTGTGTACAGGCAAATACGTGCAGCCAGTGTAGCTGCGTGCCCATGCCATGGTCATCCAACACGAGGAGTCCAGCAGCCTGAATTCAGAGAGTTGAAGGAAGCTCTGTATGTATTTAATCATTTCTTGTTTATATTGTATCATATGTTTCACCATTTTCTATCTGATGGGAGTCACATGTTTTCTGTTTGACCAGGGGCTTCATTTCTGTGCTAAGCCCTTGCAGGAGTGGCTGTCGTTTGCAGCACCACCCGTAGGGGTGTTTCTCAAAGCAGTATTTGATCACTTCTTTGTGAAGCAAAGCATTCTCTTCCATCCACTGGTATCTTCAGTAGCCCCTTATTAGGTTTTTGTTTTATGTTTTCAATAAAACTATTGAGTATTTAGCAACATTCTTAAAAGATGAAAAGAATTTACCTAGTAAGATCTCTGCCCTGTAGCATCTTCTTCGGTTTGATTCCTAATTAGAGGCTGTTGTGTAATTCTCTTTAAAAAGCAATATGGCTGAGTGATTTTTACTGTTCTTGTTCATCATGTTCCATGTTGTTATATCTAATTGGGTAAGGTCTGATGTTATAAGTCACCATGTTTTTACTTACCACATGCTAGGACTTTTCCGTCTAAATTTAACTATTATCAGTTATGTCCATGTTTTAGCATTCAGGAGTGGGTGGAAGGAGAGAGATGATGTGCTTTACAGTGGACACTTCACAATGGATTTCTCAGTCTTAAAACTAAACAAGATGATGTTTACAGATGGTGAGAGTCTTTTAATAAATATTCTCAAAGAACTTGAGAGGCTCAATTGAGCTAGACTGCGAGATGGGAGGTTAAATTCAGCATTGACAAATGCAAAGTTACCTGCTTTGGAAAGAAAAATTAATTTTACACCTGAAGAATTGCATACATCAGAATATGGTGAGGCTGCTAGGGAAAACAAACAACATTTTAGAACACGAGTAATAGGGAAAGTTACAGAAGACCACATTGCTGCTGTTTTATTGGTAGAAGTTGATTTGAAATTCTGAGGGTAGTTGCTCTTATTATTCTGTATAAAACCATACCAAAAGGGTCTTAATGGCATGCCAAAGAGTGTTAAAGAGCATAGGAAAACCTTGGTAAAGAGATATTGAACTTGGCTGTGAAAAGATAAATAAAAGGAAACCTAATAAAAGAACTCAAGTGCTTTGTGTTCATAAATACAAAGACAAGAGTACAGGAATGGGAGATAGTTGGTGAAACTCGGAGATAAAAGAAAATTCATATTGATTAAACATTTTTTGTGCTGTATGTAATTTGACTGGGATATTTGCCACAAGATAACACCCAAGTCTCAAAGATGTTAGCTAGCTATTCCTTTTACACTCGGTTAGTAAATATCAAGTATATTAAAGGCATATAAAGTGTTTCTCCATGTGTTTATATGCAAAGAAAAGTAGTTTCTTGAGGATAACAAAGGGCTACTGGGCAATCAAAAGACCACTTGCTAATATTTCAAGAATGGAAGTGCCTTCTTAGTATTCGTGGGTTTTAACTCTTGTTTGCCAACGCTGCTACAAAACCATAACAAAGGTGGTACAAAACATTTCGTATAATTTATCATAGTGCTGTGAAAGAATGAGTACGAATTAAAAATACGCTTATTTTCTCCAAAAAGCTACTAAACCATTTACTTGAAATAATCGCGGCTTTCTCTGAAAGCTTTGAAGTTTTCTGCTTTTCAAAATTCAAACTACTGGAGCACAAAGAATAGCGTGAAGTGCGCTTTACAGACACTGCATACGGAAAAGTATTTGCTTTCTGGCCTCCCTCAAGCTGTCTGGAAAACAGGGAGCCGTAAGTGAACATCCCTTTCCTTTTTTTCAGCCTTCCCATGCCCTCTCCTGTTCCTTTCCCCGGCCCCGTGCTGGAAGTAGCTTGAAAGGTAACAGACCCGTAGCCATCATGAAGAACGGGGATAATGATCAAAATAATCTGGAAATCTATTTTCATCTGGGGACATTGTGACCATTGGTTTGACACAAGCCGGTGGTAAAAGTGCACTTTTATGGAAGAAACTGGACAAATCCCTCATATTTGAAATACATTACATCTGATTCTTTTTTTTTTTTTTTTTAATGTTTGTTTGTTGTTTTGCATTTATTTCTATTTGTAATCCATTTGTACGTTTTTAGGAGCCCAGGCTTGTGTTCTGGTGTTTTCTACGACTGACAGAGAGTCCTTCAAAGCAATCCCTACCTGGAAGGAGAAAGTCGTGAATGAAGTTGGAGATATTCCCACAGTTCTTGTGCAGAATAAGATTGATCTTCTTGATGACTCTTGTGTAAAGAAGTAGGAGTTTTATCTTACCATTTGTGAAAAATAATGTATGCCCCCTGTTTACACGCACTTTAAAAAACAGATCTGTGAGAGTTTCTGGTGAAGACTTAGGATATGTGGGTTGTCAGACTTGTGCCCTGCACCAAAACGTGCCCTAAAAGCACAGGTGACAGGTCATGAGCATCATTACTTGGGCAGGTGTTCTTGCCAAGCTCGGAGCTTCCTCTTTGCTTCACGCCTTCAGAAGTGACAGCCTTAAAAAAAAAAAAAAAGAGGAATAAAAAAATAAAAAAAAAAAAAAAGTTTGGTTGTGCCCTGATAGAATTCTTGCTTTTTTTTTTTTCAATTGGAACTCCTAAAACTGTAAATTGGAACTGTAAAACTGTAAACTGTCAATGAAGTTACATTGTCCAGTGTGGCGGGTGAATGCTAGCTAAAATGAAGTAGGAGTATTAAACAGGTTGCTTGAAAAAGTATCTTAATATTTTTTGCTTTGCTTTTCTTTAACTTCTCTTTATTGCTCATTGTTATCAAAGCATCGTAACTGTATAGAAATCCGTATCTGTTAATATTCTCAAACTGCATGGTGCTGATCCTTCTTCAGTATATTTGTTCTCTACAGTTTCTACTATCTGTTCATTGTGCTTGTGTATCTACGACCAATGTCATTCTTTCCATAAAATCAGCTTAACAAATGCTAACTTTTAGTTACTGCAGCATTTCATGTAGAAAACACTGCATGATGAATTTGATCATTTTCCACTTCTTTATTTCTACCATCTTCCTGAGAGATTTAAATTGTTTCTTCTTTTTGTTGTTTCCTGCGCTGGCTTTCTTTGTTCTCTGTTTGCTATCATTGATGCCATAAATCAGCTTCTACTCCCTCTGCAAAGACTACTGAGGATTTTTCAAAGGAAAAGCAAAATTGCATTTGAACTCCTCCTTTATTCATGGTATGTCACTTAGGTTTTGTTCTCAGAATACTCCGTCTGCATCAGCACCATCGTCTTTCTGATGACGTGATTTGCCTTGGGGAATTTTTCATAAGTTTTCCTCAGCTTTTCCTTAAAATTTAGTATAAGCTCTCTTTCACTTCACAGAAAAAAAAGTAATTCTTGATCTTATCTGCACTCATCTGATTGCATAGTCTACCGCTTTGTTAAAATATACTTAAGGATTGCTTTTTAGTTGTTATTTTGACTTTACAGTAGTAATTGTGCTGATTCTAGTGCTGTTAATTACAGACTCCTTCCTTTTGGTTTCACTGACACCTGTCTTCGAACCCTGGGAAATTTTAGTTAATGAAGTCAATAAATATTGAAAAGCACCCATTTTTGGTCATGAAGAAACTGCATGTAAAATACCTTCTTGAATATAAAGAAGTTCCATCTAAACATGAGGAGGAACTTCTTTCCTGTGAGGGTGGCAGAGCCCTGGAAGAGGCTGCCCAGGGAGGTGGTGGAGTCTCCTTCTCTGGAGACATTCAAACCCACCTGGACACGTTCCTACGGGACCTGTTCTGCATGGACCTGCTTTGGCAGGGGGTTGGACTAGATGATCTCCAGAGGTCCCTTCCAACCACATGTGATTCCATGAAATTAGAGATCAGTCATTTTTTGACTGACTGAGTTTCTTAACCCACCTTGCCACGTTTAACTTACCACAAAGCCATTTTGTCTATTAAGAATAAATGCTGGCAAATCGCGCAAATTGATATATACAAATTCTTCTTCTTTTGTGCAGTGAGGAGGCAGAAGCACTGGCAAAAAAGCTAAAATTAAGGTTCTACCGGACATCTGTGAAGGAAGACCTAAACGTGACTGAAGGTAGGAGATAGCTCAGAGGAGGCGTCAGTCCTGCCCTCTGCCGTACGCCTCTGCTCTGGAGCTCATCTCTTACTTCCCGTGGTGTTGCGTGCTGTAGGCAACCCTTTTGGTATTTCTTAGCAGCACACTTTAAACGTAGCTAGAATTATTTGATATTGCCATTTCTTTGTGTACATCTTGCCTTTCTCTTCACAGTGCGTAGCTTCAGCATTTAGAGGCGCCAGTGTGTTAAGGCTGCTTACTCCTAACCACTGTCAGCAAGCACTGAAAAAAAATTCTATGTAAAAGTTCAATTATTACAATATACAAACTGTAAGACAGATAATTGTGTAATTATTAATAACTAATAATTGATATAAACAATTATTTCACAGTTAAATAAAGTACATTAAAAGATTGGGTCTCTTGCAGCCTGTTGTCTACTGGTGATATTTTACTATTTCCCAAGTACCACTTTTTAATGTAGATATTTAATTTCATAGGAGTACTGTTATACAGTTCATTCACTGTCTTTTGTGGGGTAGGTTTGAATAATAATGAATTGTAGCCTCTGATAACTCATTTTTTTGTTTAATCAGGCAAACTTTATAGTAAACTAATTGTTTCTGCTCTGTTAACATCATTGACCTTGGAAAAAAGATCTGCAAGAGAAAACGCAAAATGTTCTTGTATTGTCTTTACATGAGCTATTAATTATAGTTTTAAATAATCGGAACACATACAGGGTTCTGAAAATTGCCCTACAGTTGTAGATTTTTCCAGAATCCTAGGTAGATTTGTGCTAAAGTCATGCTAAACCTGTGATGTCGAATGCACTTTTGTCACCACGCAGAGTTTTGATATGAAGGTGTTATTATCGATATGAAGATTATTTTTAACCATACTCTGATGTACCTTTTTTCTTTTTAACATTCCAGTTTTTAAGTATTTGGCTGATAAATACCTTCAAAGGCTGAAGCAACAAACAGTGGAAGATCCAGAACTGGTGCACACAAGCAGTAACAAGATTGGTACGTATACTGTAATAAACAACCAGAAATAGTCTTTTGTGCCATCAGAGCTTATGGTCTCCTTTGTGTCCTTACAGAGTTAATACTGTGGGAATTGGAATCTAATTCTTACCTTCCTGTCTGAGGGTATTGTCTCCTTTCCTTCCCTAAAATAACTTTGTGACTCTCTGAAGCTACGAGGCTGTCAAACTGATGTACTAAAGCTTCTAGCTAATGTTTGGCAAGCACCCTTTTATTAAATTTGTTTAAGCAAACATTGTGTAAGGACTTGAGAAAGGATGCTCGTTGGGTTTTTAAATGTAATTAGTATTTGTGTTACTCATCGTGGTGTGGATTTACAAGAGACTCGCGGTGATAGAATCTGGTGTGTAATCAGGCGGCCTTTGTAAACTGCCTTTTGTAAGGGAACACTGAACTTCTGTAGTCCTTCTTTAAAGCCTTTCTGAGTCAGTTAATTTATTTTCCTTAAAACACTCCCTTTTTAATCAGGCTTCTTCCTTTTTCTCAGCAAACTTCAAAATTCTTACTTTTTCTTTCATTATATTACTCAACTAACCATAACTTTTGTTACCGTGCAATTAGTGGCATACACATACGCAGATGAGTGCATATGCTGCCTTTCAATTACATAGATGTATATCAGCTTTAAATACTTCCTAGCTGGTAATTCCAGCTGGCTCTACTTCAAATTTAGCTGCAAAATTGACCCAGAAATAGGTAAAGCCTTGAAAAAGTAAGAAGAGCGAGCATTTGAGGTGCACTGCTGTGCCTTTG
This sequence comes from Calidris pygmaea, assembly GCA_003697955.1. Lineage (NCBI taxonomy): Eukaryota > Metazoa > Chordata > Aves > Charadriiformes > Scolopacidae > Calidris > Calidris pygmaea. Next base: position 1,649,101 of record QJSC01015142.1, on the reverse strand, counting down.
CAAGTGTTGCATCTTAACGTATTGTGCAAGAAGTAAAAGGAATACAAATGCTTTTCTTGTCTTTAAATTCTGCAGGTGTTTTTAATACAGCTGGTGGAAGTCATTCCAGCCAGAATTCTAGCACTCTTAATGGCGGAGACGTCGTCAACCTCAGACCAAACAAGCAGAGGACCAAGAAAACCAGAAGCCCTTTCAGCAGCTGCAGCGTACCTTAGTCTGCTCTCGGTGGAGGAAGAAACCCGCCCGGTGAATTGGATGAAGTTGTGCAATTGAGTACCGAATAAAGCCACCCGTAGAGGTATTTTTACCAGTGCTTTAGCAAATCTTGTGCCTACGGGATCCTTGACAGAGGGTGGATTATTACATAAACTTGCTGGCACGGTGGTTTTTTTCGGTGTGTAGAGTGAGACACCTGCTGGCAAAACACAGAATCATGGCTGCCTCCCTGTGCACTTCATAAAAATTAGGCAAGCTTCTCCTTTTTCAAGGAATTATTTACCGAGCTATGAACTAGGTATTGCTGAATTGCAAAGCACATTTACCATAAGGATAATACTCGCAAGAATAGGTACAGACCATAACGCTATGGCCCAAGGTAAAGTAGCAACCTGGCAACTAAATTTCAAAGAAAATGTTAGCGCTGGTTGGTCAGTACACTAAGAAGGTAAATAAAGAGCAAAAAGAAGACACTACATTTTATGCCTGACTGTATTAATGTGGATTTTGGCCGTTCTGTCAGTGCAATATACTTGTGTTGTATATACGAGCGCTAAGGTATACGTGTAAACATTTGGCAGGAATATTTAGGCTGAATTCCACTGTCTACGTTACTTGGAGATCAGCTAATGATCACAAAATAGCATCTTCCAAAAAAAAAAATTCCTTTCAAAATGTCGCATTTCAGATGAGGCTTTCCCAGCTGCCACTCGGACGTTTAACTTGCTATACTTTGGGCCTAAAAGCTTAGATTTAAAAAGGTATGGTGCCAAAAATGCTCCTTATTTTTACCTAATGCTGTGCTACAGATGTTTTTGTAAGTTTGTTTTTCTCAGTCTTAACAGGTTGAACAAGTAACACAGTCTTTGATGCTAGTAGTTACGCAGAGGGAACATAAAATCATACTCCTGTTCAAATTTGATCGTTGTATCCTGTGTTGTCTATGAAAAAGGAACTTGTGGTGTCACAAAATAGTTATCTTCTTTGGAAAAACTTTTTCGTCGATACCATAAACTAAGTTATGGAGGATCCAAAAAACTGCAGCTGATGACTGAATTACCTTAATGAGACATTCTTGAATGTTCTCTCCAAGTTAGCTGCTGGTTACAGAAAATCTAATTCTGCAAGATCAGAGACACGGCAAAAATTTTTCCAAGTGCTTAAGTAATTTTACAGAATTGATGTAGATGTTTAGGAGCCCAAATCTAAATTAAAGTTATTTGGGCTTAGGCTCCTAAATCACTAAGGTGCTTTTAAAAATGCTGAGCAAGGTATCTTTTCTTTACCAAAAATAAACACTTTTTAATCCTCTTCGAGAGCATGCATGCCTTTTAAAAAATATCCATTTTGTTTACATGTTTTTGTATGGTATGATATAATTTTAACTTTCTAGGATTTCTACAACAAACCTGCCGGTGACAAATGCAAAATATGCTGCTTGAAAAAATTCAGAGTTTTAATAGTTTTTTAAGTGGTGTGTGAGAATGAAAATGAGCTGAGTGATCCTGTATATTTTTGGAGGAAGGACTTTTCACTGTGTGAATTCCTGTAGGAAGCTTGACTTACTTTGTTTCTAAGTCAACGAGTATGAAAACTGAAATGTACTCTTTTGTTTTTTCCCCCCTGTCTGCAGGGAGAGAAGTGGGTGGCAAGTTATGCACAAACACTAAAGCTCTCTGAACTCTGTATTTCGTGTTGTTTACTGTGTTAGACTTTCTACCGAGTGCGGTGGTTTCTTTGGCAAGCTGTTAGAGCATCTCCTGTTGCTGGCGAGAAGGTGGCCTTCAAGGCGCTCCATCCCCTTTGCTGTTGCAGCAAAACTGTGCATTCTTCACCGTAACGTTTCCTGTCTTTTCTCTTGGATAAAGGCCTTTCTTTTTTAACAAGTGCATTTAATCACTGGATGGATGGATAAATGGAGTCGAGTCCTATCCGTCTCAGCAATTTAAGAAGTAAGGTACTTAGGATAAGACTTAGGATTGTGCGTCACGGGGGGTCACCTTCCAGCTTCAGGAGGTAGGACGGAGTGTGTGCATGAAGAATTTTGACAACTGTTTTTAATATGGAAACTTTCACCTTTTGTTGTCTGCCTGCGGGTGTAACATTTTGTATTCATTCTTCTTGAAACAAAAACCACAAAGTGTCTGAAACATCTTTTTTTTTTTTTTTGCCTCGTTTGATTTTGTACAGAGGACTGAAAAATAAGTCTTTATTCCTTATAATGACCATTTGTACTATGACATGTAATAATGTAGACGTTGTATTATTACACAAGCCATTCGCATCTAAGGTCTTGTCATTATAAACCGCTGTTTTAAGGACTGAAAACTCAGTAGAAATGTTCTTAGGTGGAGATTTGACAGACTTGCTAAATTTAGGATACGTTGAAATCTAGTACAGGTACTTTAATGTAGGAGTAGGTATTCGCAGCATTGCGTGACAGTGTTGATTTCATTCCCACCTTAAATCCAAAGTGGCTCACTCTTCCTTGTGACTTTGCGCTGCTTGTTCTCTGGATGGAGGCTGTCCACCTCAGCCTTTTTCTGGAAGTGTTCTGCATGCGATGCTGCTTGAAAATTAAATTGTTATCCTGCGGGGGTTAGTGTGTAGAGGTAAACCAGGTGACCTGCATACTGCGGGAATCCTTTAGGTATCCGCGTCGCTACTCAGCGGGAGTAACTTGTGCTTTTTGGGTGAAGAGACATGCCTAAACGTTTAGCCCTCGCACTGCCCCATTCTCATTTAAATATCATATACTTTAGTTCCCGAAACCTACAGGTGCAGAGCTGCTCTGTGCCCCCACGTGACTGCGTGGTGGAAGAGAGTGTAGCTGTGTTACACCGGCTGCCCGGATTGGGAGCTGCAGGGTTTGCTACCACCAGACGGGACTGTTGCTCTGTGAGACTGAGCTAATTGCACTCCTCTTTTATCTGTTAACGTCTCCCCAACGGCTTGTGGGATGTATTATCTGAATCTTGCCAAGAATGCTTTGCTTTCGGCTGACAGTACTACCCCTAGCAGAAAACTTGGGTCGTGGTTAATGGCTTGGTGAAAGAAGGGTTCACTACAGAGTACGACGCTAAAGCATCTGTCGCTCCCCCGTTGTATCCATTCAGTGAATGGCCGTTCTCTCCTGCCAAGCGGGGCATCGTTTGATGCGAAGCGGTAACGCTAGGGATGTATTTCCGACTGGAAATAACAAATCGCAAAGTTGTAGGACTGATCACACTCAGACTTTTGTGCCTGTGTGTCTGTGGTTAATTTAAAAAAAAAACAAAAACAAAAACAAAAAACAAACAACAAATGAAATATTCCACTTAAGACAGTTTTGGAACTTTCTTATTTTCTGTGTTTCTTAAGGCAATGCTTACATTTTTGAGTCAAAATCCCCCATTACCATACTATGAGTCTAATTCCCCGTTTGATTTTTTTATGCTTCAGTAAAATTTGTCTTTTTTTTTTTTTCCTCTGCGTTGCTGGGCTGCAGCGTATCTGACACCTCCTTTTCTTTCGCCTCGCTTGTGTAGGTGTACGTTGTACTGAAGGGAACTGAGCAGCTGCCTGCAGGTCGCGCAGGGCTACGTGCATAGCACTGGGTGACCGTGCACTTTGAATCTGTTAATTCAAGCTGATTGATAGCTACCGGTTAATAATAGAATTAATTATTTGCACTGCGGAACCCTCTTGTTAGGCGTACAGTCCTACAGCAGACTGACAGACCCGCCTCTTGCATTCCAGTGATGGTACCTAAGCCCCTGCTGCTTCTCTAACCGTACCCACAGCCCCTGGGCTGACGTTGCAGTTCCTGGACACTAATTGTGCACAAGCCAGAGAGCGAGCGGGGTCCAACAAGCTGGATTTCATCAGAACTACCCGACCAGCTTCTTGTAGGAAGCAATGCTTGCGTGTATCTTTGGGTCTTTTTTTCTTACTGCTCATATAATACCGACGGAATACTTCTCGCTGTTAAATATGGCACCCCAATAGGTAATTAAAATGATAGAAGAAAAACTGCAGCATTGTTTAGGATGTTTAAGATGAAAGGTGCTATAATAGACAAAGGGAAAATTTCAAACAGTTGCGCAGGGAAGAAGTGTTGTGTGTGAGTCATCTCAAAGCCAGGTGAGTCCTGGTACCCAGCGAGACTCACTCTCAGGTTTCTAGTAGCAGGGTGATACCGATAAATAATTTGTGGAGTGAGTGTTCTTTCTTCTGCTGCTGAGATAAAGAACCGACTCAAGTTGATCAAAAGAAAAAAAAAAAAAGTAAATATTAATGTGGACCAGGAGAAATACCACTCTCATTGTGAGGATTAAGATGCATCGTTACTAATAAATGACTTACTGACTCTTATTTGCAAGTTCACGTGAATCTGAATGGTTAAAGCAGATAATGTACAGAACTGTTTTTATCACCGTTGTGTTCTCAAGTAAATGTAATATATTTTTAGAAAAAAAAGTCAACTTACAGTAAATCCTCAAGTGGAAAAATAAATGTTTAAAACTGGATATTCTGTGTATGCTGTTCCTGTAAAATCCCTACGAGTTCATTCTGCCCTTCTCTCGTAAATGACGTGAGTTGTAGCGTGCGATTTAAACCCGTTCATTGGCTTACTGTCACTACTCCTGCGGTTCTATTGAATTGGCGGTGTATTAAATTTCCAAAAACAATTGCTATAACCCTGCATCTGCTCTGGAAACTCGTGTGCCTGATTCCAGCCCCTGTGTGGCCAGCAGTTGGGATCCAAGGCAGCCAGCTGGCCTTGAGATGCCCTTGCAGGAACAAGCGTGGGCACCCCCAGGTCGCAGAAACGCTGTTCCTCAGCTCCAGGCTCCGATTTCTCCACCACAGGCTTCAGATCCAAAGTAGGGATTCTGTCCTGCTCTTCCTGGGTGTTGCATTTTTTGTGGTTGGTCTGGCTGATGCAGTGAGGAGGTTTAAGTGAATGTTTGTGGATGTTGCAAGTGGCATTAAAATATACCTTCTCTGTGCCAGCTGTCTTACGCCTGGGATGGGACTTCGGACAACAAGAGAGCGCTTAAAAAAAGTGAAAAACTCTAATCTGTGCTTTTGTTGATCTCTGTCACGTGTATGATGCCAACGAGCTTTAACAGTGACAAATGTTTAAGATAGATAGCCAGTATGAAACCGGAGTAAAAGGCTCACTTGAAGTCTCTTGCTGGGACTTGCAGGTAAGGCTGTGGAAGAAACTTTAAAGACGGAATCACTGGGTTCTAAAATGAAATTGTTCAGATCTGTGGGTTCTTTAATAGCTGTAGTGTCAGTATGGAATTGTTAAACCCAGGAGAGGGTACTGCAACCCCCCTGTGGGCCAGCTGACACAGGGTTTAAGAAAGTAGAAGGCAGGCAGACAGAAGAAAGAACTTAAAACCCAGTAACTTAAGCCAAAATAAGTTGAATCTACGCTAGTAACGCAGCTGTTGATATCCAGATTTTTGATCGTTTCATTTTGTCTTTGGAACAAAGGCACACTTGCATTGTACTAGTAAAAGTGCTGAAAAAAATAAAAAAACTTTTAACTATTGATACAGTGAAGAGGATCTAAAAAGGAAAAAAAAAAACAACCCAAACCTTAACACTTCTGGCCTGAATAACCTTATAATGGCCTTAAAAAGAATACTGAAAGAATATTTTTGATCTTTGATCTAAGCATCAATGGGCTATGTTTAACTTCAATATTTATTTCACAGCGTGATTCCTGAAAACAACCTCTGCTGTGTGTTACTGTCGGGGGGTTTAATGCTGTTAAATAGCTGGAAGCTTTACTTTTCTTGTTAAAGCTCACGAGGAGCCTGCTCCCTGATGGGCTGTGTGGAGAGGGGATTGTAAAATTCCAGGCTCACCCTAGAATCTGCAACTTTTGACCCACGGCCAAAGAGCGTGGCGATGATAAGCAGAAAGTAGAGGGAGTTAGAGGGTGGCAGGAAAAAAAATAATTTAAAAAAATCACTCACCCAAAGAGTAAGCGATGTTAAACTTAAAAAGCGTAGTATCATCCTCCACAGAAGACAACTATGGTACCTGCCAGTTGAGAATCCAACTGTCCTGCTCTGTTGCTTCACAGATGATGACCTAACACAAATCTGCTGAAAAAATACAATTCCCCTTCATTATATGATCTTTGTTAAAAAAAACATACACAGCAACCTCAAACTTACAGGTAGCTGGGAGAGGCAGGGTGGGTCATGGGAGGGGACATCGTGAGAGCTCCTTTCTAGCCTGGGTTGTCACCTTCAGATGGGTTGGTTGCTCTCCACATCCTCAGTTGTGACCTGAAGGTATCCATCTTGTCTCTTGCCAGTATTGTGATCTGCTTACGAATAGTGCCAAGTTATTAAAAATGGTAATGAGTTGGACAGTGTGTTGTTTATGAAAATATGCGGTTTATTAATGTTTTCGTTTTATTGCAACGATTTGTCTTTCGTCCCCAGAAGGCCTGGTTCACGCGCTAGGGATACAGCGGAGAAAAGCTGAAATCTCACTACCTGACAAAACAGCTTTAGTTTAAAAAAAAAACAACACCCCTGGAGAATGGAGGAAAGGCTTAAGATTTTGAGGGTGTCTGACAGTTCAGCAGAAGCATGGTTACAATTTGCAATAGAGCAGTTTCGACTCTACAGGAGGACTCCTGCTAGCGTTCCTTATTGCCGAAAGAAAATGCCAAGGCTACCAAAACCCACTAAATGCTTGCACCTCGCAATCAAAGACACTTGGGTGCGCCTGCATTCGCATACACGCGTGTGCTTGTACAGAGACTTTTTTTTTTTTCTTCTTAGCTTCTGTGTGCTTTTCAGGGAGGTTTGCTCATCCTGCGGTTTGCCAGAAGTAGCCAGGAGGAGAGTTTAATCCTGTTTGCTGTTGCAAGACTGTCGAACAGAGGATTTCTGATGCTCCAACAACGTGATTGACTTTTCAGAATTCTCTAAGTTTCTGAGCAGAGTCTCTAGCCGCCTTTTGATTTTCTTCTGATCCTCGATGGCACATCCGATTACCACGGACTGAAATTTCTGATCGATGGGTCCTGCCGGCACGTCCGACGTGCACGCGCCGTAAAGCGACATTAAGCGGATTTTGGCGTCTTCCAAATCATCGAGAAGTTTATTGACAATCTCATCGATCATCTTGGTGGCGTGCTGGAGGGATTCCTGCTGCTGGGCGTTGCGGATGGTTTCTACAGAAACCTCCACAGTGAGGGTTCGGCCCATCAGACGGTTAGCAGTCAAATTAAGTTCTTCTCTTTCACCTAAATTGAAAAAAAGAAAGTATTCTAAGTGACAGGTGAACGCTTTCCTGTGCAGACAATGTCATCAAGACAATCAAACTGCTACAACTTTGCAATAAACAAGGTTGGTTTTTGGAGTAAGTGACAATCAACAAGATTTCCAAGAGCCAGAAATGAGGTTTTTTGCATTTGCCCAAGTCCTACTTATTTCACAGGAGCTGGCATCTTCTGATTTGAAAGGAGGCATTAAGCTCTTCTAAAAACGTCAGCAGTGCTTTTCCACTGCTGACACAATGCTTCCTGCCTCACATTAAAGCAAAGTGCACACCATTATCAGGAAACATTACTCATTAACAGAACAGGCACGTAAAGGACCTTCAGTGCCACCATGAGGGAGAGATTTAGCCTTTCCCCAGAAGGCCAGAAAGAGGAAACTGATTTCTGGCTACCAGATGCAACTAGGGGCCGTGAAAAAACTGGTTTTCTATTTTTTGAAAGCTTTTGGTTTTTCCTAAAATATGGACACAGCATATTTGACGTGTAGGCTCTTGAAGAGCCACTAGACCAGCAATTTAAAGTTCCTAATATAAAACATACAGATTCAGGAAACATATTTAAAGCCATACATCACACAACCACAACAATGATCTTAATCATCAGGGTTTTGCAGGCTCTGCAGCGCTCGTGCCTGTCCAGCAGTCAATGCCATTAAAATGCTGGTTTGTCAACTATATTTAATCAGCAGCAGCTTCTCTCCCTAAGCTGAGCTACGTTAACCCTTTGTTTTGAAAATAAACCAGTGGACTGGGCATGGGCTTTCCCAGACAACAGCAGTGCCCATCCACAGCAGACCATCCAGCTGAATAGTATGGGAATTTACACCGTCAAGAAAAAAGGGACCCCCAGGGTAACGGGTGTCCCTCCAGCAACTGCAGCCGGCTCCAACGCCCGGCAGCGAGCGAGCAAACGGAGCTGCTCTGATTTTGAGGAGAGAGGAAGGGAAAGCAGCTTCTCACCTTCACTGATGTGCCTCATATCCTGGCTGTTCTGTATGTTGTGTATCATCTCCAGCAGGATTTCTTTCTCTTGTTCCATAGCAGATGCTGCGTCACGGAAAGCCTCTACCCTGCACACGGATGAACCAAACAAAATGTTTCAGTGATAAAATAGCTGTTCACCCATACAGCTGCCAAGAAGTGTTTTATTAAACGTCGGCTTAAGAAGTACAGCAGCTCTTAATTATCTGGGATCCAGACCCTGATTTCATGACCTTCTCCCGAATTTTAACTTTGCTTTTCAAGACTCAATATAATTTTAAAAAACAACCAAATGGGGGGAAGACCCCATAACAACAGTTATTCAATCAGACTTAAATCTTTTGTTTTACTGACAGTGCTGTTCTATCCTACTCTGTGGTTAGTCTGGATATCCAGAGCCTGACGGCACTACAGCCCCATAGCAGAAGTCCTGTAGCTAATTGGCAATTATGATCAGCTGCTTAACTAGCAGAGCAACTGACCCGGTCCCCACCAGGGGACTTGGGGATGAAGGCTGCAGCTGTGGGGATGGAGGCAGGAAGGAGGCCTGGCTCCCCCACCGCTCCCAGGCCAGCAGCGCAAAACAAACACAGCCCCCCTACAAAGCAACCCTGGAAAGTTCTGGAAAATTCAAATGCCACCTTGAAGGCAAACAAGCCCTTTCACACGGGGGGGAAAAAAACCAAACAGGTGAGAGGGACAAAGCTCACACATTTTTATCAACATGACAAGGGCTTCCCTGCTGAGCGGTGTGCCTTGGTGGCTGGAAGAAGATGCTGGATCGCCTGCCCCCATGGTCACTGCTTTTTCCACGGAGCGAGGCTCGCTGTGATTCACACAGGAGGCTTCTGTAGGAGCAGCTCCTATTTCTGGCCTTCCCGGGAAGCAGGAAACTTGATTCCTCCTGAAACAGGACCCCTACTCCAGTCCCGTTTGCTGTGCTGAAGCTCACACGTGCAGACCCATCTGGCCACGGGCAACGTGAAAACACCATACTAGAAATGGAGGTCCAACTCCTTCATTCCTGCCTTATTCCCCACCATGGTTTTAAGGAGGGGGGTTTTGCATTCAGCCAAGTCATCTGGAAGAGCACATCTGGGATCTGTCTACCCTGGAGGCTGGGCCCTCTGGGCCCCCTGCCTTGGCTTTTGCCCTGCAGGCTTGAGGGCAGGTGCTCGTGGAGGACTTGCCAAGCTGCCACTGGCTGCAAGAGTTTTGCCAAAAAACGTCAACTCTGCATTCCCAGAGCCCACGGAAAAGCGGAATTATCAGGTGAACCCGGCTGACGGTTTCAGCGGCTCAGGAGGTCCAGCTGCTGTAAACAGCACGGGAATCCAGCTATCCCAAAATGTTTATTAAACCTGGCCAGAAAAAGGGAAACAAACCAAAACATTGTTAAGCCTCTTAGATGCACCGCGCTCTCCAGCACTACTCTTGTCATGTTCCTGCTCCTTCCTCAAAGGCTGGCTGAGGGCAGGTAACTTCAGAAAAGCAGCAGTGAGAGAAAAGAGGGCAAAAAAAGGCAGAACGGGAGCATTTGAGGATATAAATAGGCACACTTCACATCCAGCCTGCTCACGAAAAAGCCTGTTTTACAAAATATTTAACCTAATTTAGTCAGTGAAAGCACAAGCTTCAGGCCTTGCCTTTAATGTTCATTCTGAGGAGGAGTGGGAAAAGTTAATGCAATGCAAATTCTTGCCGAGAGCAACTACTTTTAATTATTATTTTGGACTGGTTAGTAAGAGCAATGAGGCAGGTGGAGTCATTTCATACTTCAGATGTCTGCACTTTGTAATTTAGGAAGTCTAGCAATATTTTCATAAATGCCTCACCATGCCTTTTAAAAAAAAATTGTATTTTCACAGTTTAAAAAATGCATTGTGGTCACTGGAAAGCTTAACATTAAAATTTGGAAGTGCAGAATTTCAATTTTAATCATGTTTGTAAATCAGGTTTGGTACATCATTGTACTGTCTTAAAAACTATAGGTCTGTGTGGATCAATCCATGATTTCCACAGCCTTTGCTGGGTCCTACGAAGAATGTGGAAAAACTGCATTTCAGAGATGCGTCCTGAATTGGTGCGATTCTAGAGGGAGTGCCTAAAACATCACTGCTTCCAAAAGCCACCTACTGGTATGCGAGGCAGGAGCTAAAAGCCAAATTATCAGAATTAATGACTGTATACTGAAAAAAAAAAACCCAAAACCTCAAAAAACCAAACCCATAATTTGCCAAGTAAAAGTTTGATTGACGTTATTTTACAGGAAGTCATATAACCAAATCTCGAGAACTGTTTTATTTGCAGTAATTGCTTCTTGGGAATTCTTTTCACCACTTTTTCAATTGCAATACTGGCTGCCACACAACGAAAATCCACTGAGATTTTACTTTTTGTGTATTTGCTTCCACCAACGGCAGTCAAAATGAGCGCCTGCCCTGGCACCGCGTAACGGCACGTGAGGGACGCACACCAGCTCCTGACACCGGCGCAAAGGGACAGGGAAGCATCACATCAGGAGTCCCCCACCCCTCTGCCATCCCTTCCAGAAATTTCCTTCCTGACCAATTATTAGCAGTGTGACGGGGCTAAATAACCCTCAAGAATAAAACCCTCGGGTTTTAGAGACCTCTGGAGGGCAGGGTGGAGGCACGGTGGGATAACTCAGCACGCTGGCAACAAAGGCAGCACCTGAGCAGCCAGCTGGCAGGAGATCAGAAGGTGGGGGAATGGCAAGACAAGGGAGCAGAGGAAATGGCCAGCTGTCACTGCTGGGGACCTGGATCCCATGGAGGTCACCACAAGGGGACAGGATCATTTCAGAACAGCGCTCTAGGGGCAAAAAAAAAAAACCAAAACCATGGAAACCACTCACACCCGCCTGAGGAAAACAGTTGGTGCTCCAGAGAAGATGGTGGGGTGCTTTATCAGGGTGAGATACCCACCACAGCTCCACCCTATCTTGCCTCCCTGGTTTGTACCAAGGCCTGTGGCCACCTGCCTCGAGCTAGGGTGGGACCTGCTGGCTCCTCCGGTCCCTCGGCCACAGCCCGGGAGAGACCCCAGACCCCTGGCAGTGACTGCACTCCGTTCCTTCCTCACTCTCCACAAGAGCATCAGGTCCACACCTCGAGGTCAGCTCTCATAACTTTTGTCCTAAAATGTGCTTTAAAATTACAGGTTTGTGTAAATCTTTACTTTCTTCAGGTGGGGGACAAAAAAACAAAAAAAAAAGATTGGAAGAGGTTAACCTCTAGCAGAGGTGACTGGTATGGAAAAGGGTGGAAACGTAGTCCAAACGTAGTCAAAAACTCAACCAACCAAAGAACAGAAGGCAATGAAAAGGGAACACAAAATTCATATTGATGCCCAGTTTATCAATCATCTCAATGCAGCAGTGTGGTCTTTTTCTAAGAGATTAAAACATCCAATCATAGTTTTACCTGGAGTGTATTTGTCGCTTTGAACATCAACTAAATATTCCATTCATTACCTGAGACTAAAACAAAACATTCCTTGCCTCTGATTTTCCCCAGTCCGAGAGCGATTAGCCCCGCAGTGCCTTCCTTTCCTACATACCATTGGCATGAGCGGAGCATTCCCCTGCGGAACAGGTGGACCAGCCTGCGCTTTTGTTTCCAGCTGAGAAACTCAATACCCGCTTTCTTACGACAGCTGCAATAACTCCCTCCCTTAAACCACTCGCTGACTTAAAAAAAGGCTGTGCGCTGGACGGGCGGATAAGTTTTCAAAGGAAATAAGGAACATCTGAAGATCGTGCAGCTTTTTTTTCCTGAAAGGGAGGTGAGCACACTGGATGGGGACAAAGCAGAGGGTTTCACCCCAGCACCCTCAGCTGCTTAAACTGAGTTTTGTTCTCGGGGGAGCGGTCCCGTGAACATACAAATGAACGGTGGGGCAATATGCTTGTTCCGAAGGAGAACGGGAGAAAAAGCACAAAAAATTAAGATTTAAAAAAAAAAAATATATATATAAAAAAGCAAGAGTCTGACTTATCTCATGTATCATTACAACCCAGCACTGCATGTTCACTTAACACAACCACCAGAACATGGTGACTCACAAACAGAGTCTCTGCTCCTGCTTCCAGCTGCTCCTGGGATGTCTTGGCGTTCGCCAGCAGCCAGGGCAACACCAGGGTCTGAGCCCTTACAAGGGACAAATGTGCCACCTGCCCCCGCTGCCACCCCTGCCAGGGGGGGGTCACCACCCTGGCAGCCCCATTAATCCTCCTTTCCTGCTCGTTTTCACCAACAGAAGAAAATCCCCCCTGCAAACACCCAGCAGGGGGTTACAAAAATACCCCCTTTGCTGTCGGAAAAGCAGCTCTCACGGGGGAAGGGAAGGGAGGAAAGGGAAGGCTGGTCGAACCAGAGCATGTCTCATGGGCTGAGGGTTGCCACCGGGTTCGGCCTACCTGAAGCAACTGAGGGCTGTCGAGGGGTTTAATTAAAGGCTGTAGTTCACTTTTTGACAAATTTTCACCTATTGTATTTACAAGCAGCACCTCTATAGCCAGGGTCTCCAGCTGAACTAAACCGGCTGGAGAAGGGAGAAGTGTGGAAGCTCTTCCTCCTGTCTTTCAAATAACTTTGAAATGAGGCACGTTGATTAGTTGTGCATGGAAAATAATGAAGACTTTGAGCGACTTTAATCAAAGCAGTTTGACTCCTTTTTTTTTTTTTGGTAACTGTAACACATTTAGAACTATGCCTGTTTGAAAGACCCACAGCAAGCTGGGAAGTTTAATTTGGGGCTTAGTTTCTGGTTAACCAAACTGTCTGCTTTGTTTCAGAGTTGCTCAGCGAATTTAAAACATATTTTTGCATATTCTGATGCTCATTTCATGATTATGCATTCATACACTAGACCTCGATGTGAGCAGCGAGACTTGTTTGCAGACAGTGATTTTGTTTAGTCAAATTGAGAGAAGTCTGCGAAGGACTTCAAGGAGATTTAATCAAGCTAAGTGAAAGGCTGATGTAAAGGCACACAGAGTCCATCCCTGAATAATGCAAAGTAATGCAGGCAGAAAGGGGAAAACGCAACTCCGGTATCCCACAGAGCTCTTTTAATTACAGGAAAGTCCTAGAAACATTCTGGGTGGTTCTGTGAAAGCGGCTGATCAATATGCAGCTGTAATGAAGGCAAGGGCATGTTGAAACAGCACCGGCAGGAGCTGAATCAGTGGTACACCCACGGCACCCTGCGCATCCATCCACCTCAGAAAGGACACCGTGTAATTAGGCAGAGCTGAGAGGACGAGGAAGATGATTAAAGGCAAGGAATCATCCCTCATGGGGCCGTACTGGGAAAATAAAAATCAAATGGGATTCTTGGGGGAACGTCAAGTAGCAGGAGGAGACAGGACGCATCTTAGCGCAATGATGAAATACACATCGTATTCGCAATTATTTGGGCAAAACACACCTAAGCTGCCCAATGCAGCCCTAGTCATGTTATAGTTACACGATTTCTTACATTTCAGAGAAAAGGTGGACATAAACATGGGTAATGAGAACATCCATAGCTGGATGTGCAAAGGGAGGTGTGGGACACATGAAGCCTCGTGCCCCGGCGTTCAGCACTGCAGCTTAAAGGCTTGCAAGAGCCTCCAGAGCCCAAACACCACCAGATTTTATCCTCGGCTTTCCTGCACCTTTGTATAAAACACCTACCCGAGATTGGCGGGACAGGGGTGATGGAGCTACTCAGTGGGACAACACAGACCATCCATCATGGGCCTCACACACGCTGTGTCACTGCTGCCCCACCAGCAACCCACCCTCCTCACTTCACTAAGAGCTCCCCACAAGGTAAAGGGCAGCAAATCTGAAAAAAATGGCTCTTGTGCTTTCCCTGAAAAACGCCTATTTTCATACAATCACAGAACAGCAGGGGTTGGAAGGGACCTCTGGAGATCATCTAGTCCAAGCCAGAGCAGGCTCAACCACAGCAGCCTGGGCAGGAACACATCCAGGTGGGTCTTGGGTATCTCCAGAGAAGGAGACTCCACAGCCTCACTGGGCAGCCTGTTCCAGGACTCTGGCACCCTCACAGGAATGAAGTTTATCCTCATCTTCAGATGGAATTTCTTGTGCCTGTTGCCCCTTTTCCTGCTGCAGGGTACCACTAGGAAGAATCTGGCCCCATCCTCTTGACACCCACACTTTAAATATTTATAAGCATTGATGAGATCCCTGCTCAGTCTTCTGTTCTCCGGGCTGAACAGACCCAGGTCTCTTAGCCATTCCTCATGAAAGAGGTGCTCCGTTCCCTTGATCATCTTTGTAGCCTCCGATGGACTCTTTCCAGCAGTTCCCTGTCCTTCTGGAACTGGGGGACCCAGAACAGGACCCACCACGGCAGAGCAGAGGGGGAGGATGACCTCCCTTCACCTCCTCCCCGCGCTCTTTTCGATGCGTCCCATATTCCTATTTTCACGTATTCCCGAGCCACGCTATTTCACCTGAGCGCGGCAGCTGCCGTTTCTAAGCTTGCCCCCGCCACGAAGGAGGGAGAATCCTTCCTCCCTCGGTCTCCTCAGGGAGCCCGCACCCCAGCGCCGCTCCCCTCCTCTCCCGTCGTGAGGGGCTCGGCGGCTCCAGGGGCCCCTCAGCGCCGAGCCCCTCAGCGCCGACCTGCAGCCACTTCAGCTCCGGGCTCCTCAGTGCTGGGCCGCCCCACCTCAGAGCTGAGCTCCTCAGCGCTGAGCCCCCAGTGCCGAGACGCGGTCCCCTCAGCGCCGGGCTCCTCAGCGCCGGGCCCCGCTCCCCTCAGCGCCGAGCCCCTCAGGGCAGAGCCCCTCAGCGCCGGGCCCCGGTCCCTTCAGCGCCGGGTCGCGGTCCCCTCAGCGCCGAGCGCCTCAGCACCGAGCCGCGGTCCCCTCAGCCCCAAGCCGCGCTCCCCTCAGCGCCAGGCCGCCCCCCCGCCCCAGCGCCGGGCCCCTCAGCGCCGAGCCCCGGTGCCCTCAGGGGCGAGCCGCGCTCCCCTCAGCGCCGAGCCCCGGTCCCCTCAGCGCCAGGCCCCTCAGGGTTGAGCCGCGTCCCCCTCCCCTCCGCCCGGCCCGGGCCGGGCCCCGCCGCCGCCCCCTCCGGCGTCCCACCTGAGCTCCAGCTGATCCAGGTTCTCGAGGAGGCGGCTGGAGCGGTCCGCCATGGATGTGGAGCGGTAGAAGCGGCCTCGGAGCTGCCCGCCGGATTGCTGCTGCTGCTGCTGCTGCTGCGCCGCCGCCGCCTCACTGGCCTTGGCGCTGATCTTGGCCTGGGCCATAGCACCCGCCCGCTTGCCGGCGGCGGATCCTCGCTGCGGCTGCGGCCGCTCCCTTTTCCCGCGTCCCGCAGGCGGCGGCCGAATGCCGGGCACCTCGCTCATGGCCAAAGAAGGAGGCCCAGCCCCCTCGTCGGCCCTGAGGACACCCCGCCTTCCTCCGCCGCCAACCCCGGGGTGAGTAAGGGAAGGGGCGGTGGTGGTGGGTGACACCCGGGGGGGGGGATTAAAGCCCCAGGGGACAAGCGTTTCTTGGTTGATAGGGTCACCTCGGGGTCTCTCCGTGCCCCCGGAAAGCTCTTGGGGAGCAGCAGAGGCGCCGTACGGCGCCTCTGCTGCTCCCCAAGAGCTTTCCGGGGCACGGAGAGACCCCTGGTGCCGTCCCCAGTCCCCCCCAAAAACCCCTGGACCAGTCAGAAGTACCTCATGCACCAGTAGAGGTGGTCCTGGTGGCCCATGAGGCAGCCCTTGTTGGCCATGAAGGGCGACCAGTCTTCCCCTCATGGAAAAGAGCGTGGGGAGAAGGTGGAGGGAGGTCATCCTCCCCCCTCTACTCTGCCCCGGTGAGGCCACATCTGGAGTATTGTGTCTGGTTCTGGGCCCCCCCCAGTTCAAGAAGGGCAGGGAACTGCTGGAAAGAGTCCATCGGAGGCTACAAAGATGATCAAGGGAACGGAGCACCTCTTTCATGAGGAATGGCTAAGAGACCTGGGTCTGTTCAGCCCGGAGAACAGAAGACCGAGAGGGGATCTCATCAATGTTTATAAATATCTAAAGTGTGGGTGTCAAGAGGATGGGGCCAGATTCTTCCTAGTGGTACCCAGCAGCAGGAAAAGGGGCAACAGGCACAAGAAATTCCATCTGAACATGAGGAAAAACTTCTTTCCTTTGAGAGTGCCAGAGCCCTGGAACAGGCTGCCCAGTGAGGCTGTGGAGTCTCCTTCTCTGGAGACACCCAAGACCCACCTGGATGTGTTCCTGCCCAGGCTGCTGTGGGTGAGCCTGCTCTGGCTTGGTGTTGGACTAGATGACCTCCAGAGGTCCCTTCTAACCCCTGCTGTTCTGTGATTGTATGAAAATAGGCATTTTTCAGGGAAAGGCCAAAAAGTCAAGTGGATGGGGCCAGGCTCTTCTCAGTGATGACAGGACAAGGGGCAGTGGGCACAAGCTGGAACACAGAAATTCCATCTCAACATGAGGAAAAACACTTTTCCTTTGAGGGTGCTAGAACAGGCTCCCCAGAGAGGTGGTGGAGTCTCCTTCTCTGGAGACACTCAAAACTCACCTGGATGTGTTCCTGTCCAGCCTGCTCTAGGTGAACTTGCTTTGGCAGGGGCACTGGACTAGATGATCTCCAAAGGTCCCTTTCAAGCCCTGCCATTCCATGATTCTGTGTAAATCAGATGCTGAGGAAGGAGTAATGGGTTTTTCAATATCTATATTAACTCCATGTGAGATGGTAGCAGGTAATACGAGGATTTGCCTTCCAGAACTGTTCTGTGTGGCTGGTTCAGCGGTTTGCCCTTTTGCTAAAGAAAGCAAGAAGCCCCCACCACCATCCCACTGTTATTTTTATATAAAACTATTCATAAAGTGAGCTACAATGCCAAAACATCTGAAAACACAAGAAATGAGAGGAAGACAAGAAGAAATGCTTTAAAAATCCAGAAGCCTGGTTGAGTTGGAGAAAAGTAAACCAGAGACAGCCCTTACTGCAAGCAGTACAGAACCTGAATCCTAAAAACAAGATACTTGGGATATTGCCACTGATCACACATCTTTCTGAAGCCAACTGTAAGAGGCCCCTGACTACCTGCAGGAAAGAAGCCGCTCTACCCACCATCGTTGTCAGTAAGCTATCCATGCTGACTAGAAAGAAAAGCGCTTAGTTTTCTCTTTCTATGCCAGAAAGAAAGAAAAAAAATGTATCTGTCTGTCTCATGGCAGCCAATGTAGTGGATCTATCTACATCTAGTAATGACTTGTTCTGAGGTCGTATTTAGCTTGACCAGAGGAAGTGGTACCTTCTCTCTTGCAGGCACCCACCCTTCCAACTTGGCAAACAACGCGCACAGAGTCTCTTCTACTTCAGGTTCCTGCTGGGATCCTCGGCTTCAGCAATTCAAGTCACACATAGGCTTCACTTGCCACTACTGTGAGTATTTAAAAAGGAATTCGCCTACCCCAAAAGTCCAGGTTTGGGCAAATACCCCACGGCTCTAACAGACCGACTTTTTGGCACCCAACTAAGAGGGATTTTGTTGCACAGGGATACTGTTTTGTACGCTTATCCCGCTGTGATTCAAAATAGCTGTTTTCTCAGGCTCGTCCATTCAGGATGATATCATGTCCCAAGCGCTCTCGTTAAATTAATTGCCCAAGTTTTCTTTGTTTTATGTAGTTACGGATAAGTAAGGCTCATTGCCTGTGAGCTCATGGAAATAATAGCATTTGAACAATTGTTCCATCCATCTCCCTACGGTCTTTGATAATTAAAAACCGCTTCCCACCCCAAACAGAAACCCTTTGTAGCCACGACACACAGCTTGCAAGCACTTTTTTCCTTGGATCCTCCTATTCTTCCCAAACCAATTTATTAAGCATCAATCAGATTTGGTTTAAAAAGGAGAAATCGAAATAGCCAAACAGCTGTTGAACATTTTTCTTTTTCCTTTCACAGGTGTTTAATTCCATGTGGGTAGAAGCTGCAATGAACCACAGGCACAGAAGAGCTGTAGTTGGGTCCAAATGTCCCATATGACTTACCTTCTTTAAGAGCAAAATGGCATTTTACCCTGGAAGTGAGAGTAGCACAAGCCCGGGAACCAAAACACAGGTTTATAAGCCAAAATGGTCTCTGGGGACAAGCCTCAACATTACTGCCTGTGCAACCTGGGATATTTTCCCATTTAGAAACTTGGAAGGGCCATGAAAACTGCTTTTCCTGCTCTCTAGAAGGGTAGATTGCCTTACCCCCTCTATTTCTTGCCGAGGGATGCAAAGGGGCACTTGTCACCCCTTTTCCCAGGTAATAGACGGCTGGAAAGATAGGAGTCTGTCTCTGGAGGAAGGGAAGTGACTCACAGCTGAATTGGGAGAAGTTTGGGGAGACAAAAGGCAGGAATTGGGTCCTTCGGGGCCACAAGGCAACAGGAGGAGGAAACAGAGCGCAGAGTTCACCCTCCACCTTGCGGTGTGTGGTGAAGAACGGCGACGGCCCGGCCAGGACTGCTGGTGCTGCCACCCCAGTGTCCCCCCTCTCCTCATCTTCACAGAATCTTCATGGTTGGAAGGGACCTTTGAGATCATCCACTCCTTCTTCTCCACAGCTGTGTTCATGTGATGGACTGCAGAGCCTTGCTCTGGCTCTGGGCACCAAGGGAGAACACGAGGAGAAGGTGAGCATCTCATGGCTTCTGCTCTCCTGCCTCAGCCGTGAAGGCAGTCTCTTGTTTAAACTACAGCATCGCAAAAAATGGGTACCAATTGCAAACCAGAGCAAGGTACAGATGAGTCTCATTCACGCACACAAGGTCCCTTGAGGCAGCAGAAAAAGAACTTTCCTAGGTCTCGGGCAGCTGATCTGTAGAAGTCCTAGAGCCAGGGAGATGATCTACACTAAAAGCAATACCAATAGCCACACTGCTAAATGGCACTTTAGTTCCAGCTATGCCTTATTCCAAACCCCGACTTACACCTTGTCGCATACCCTAACGCTGACACATGAGCTGTCATGGAATAGGATCAAAGGGAAAGTCCACACCCAAGAAACACCATGCCAGATTATTTTCCTCCCTTCACTTGCAGGAACTTCCATCTGAAGAACCTTCTTTATAGGCAGGTGTTAGGGAAACACAACAGTTCCCATACACACCAGAAGGATGCAACCACGGCTCAGGCCAGCCCACCAAAGCCAACTTGCAGTCTCCCCAGCACCGCTAACAGCAGCGGTAAAGACAGGTCAAGGCGGGTTTTCTAGGGTGTGTTTTCAATCAAAATACCTACCTGCCGTCACAGTAGCGTGACGAGCCCCAAGGTCCCAAGCCTGTTTGAAGCCTGAATGAAGGCCTCTCTCTCAGAAGCGATCCCAAAGCTGGCGTGACCATTTCGGGGCATGCAGCAGTTCATTTTTCACAGAGAGGAAAGTCGCCCAGTAAAAGAGGCAGTGAATTCTGGGCAGCTGCAGATGCTCGGCTGATTGTCGGATGAAGCTCTGAGCCAAAAAAAAAAAAACAACAACCAGAAGGACTCCCAAAAACTAGAATACTGTAGTCAGTGAAAGTAAACTCGCACAGATTTACAAAGGGAACTTTACATCAGATTTCCATGCATGCAGAGCTTTGCTGTCCAAGTGCACGCTTTGCCTGTACTTGCCACTTGCCATAAATTTTGTGACTTGTTTACATCCACCTTTATAATATCTCAGATCACATTATTTGACCCAGATTATTACAACTGAGCTCTAAACCACTTGAAATAAGAATTTCTAGGGGAAACTTGAGGAGGTTTAGAAGCGTCAAAGAAATATGCAGATGAAGACTTTAATAAAGCTACTTAGCTGGAAAGAATTGCCAGAAAGTATCTTTGTGCTAATGTCAGCCAATTTTTTCCAAATTAACTTTGAAACAGTTTGTCATCCATCCTCACCTCCTTCCAATTTACAGCAGTCACTGTAAACATTGCTAGGACAGCAGAAGCAGATGACGGAACACTTTCCTTTTAAGAAAGAAAACGGCGCAACTTCATACCTCTATAAACCTCACCATATTTGGTAAAGATTGGGTGAAGGTTTGCATTCTGTGACTGCTATAGGAACAGCAGTGGTCACTTCTGTACATCTTGAAGAGCCAAGACAATTAACCCACCACCCAAAAACGTGTACAAAGCAAGTAACTTAGAATAAGCTAATTCTTTTTTTTATTTTTAATGTTATTAAACTACAGAAGCAACCGGGCAGGCATGATGCTATAGTGCTCCAGTGACTTCCCCAACAGTTGCACTGACTTATTTGGCACCTCATCTTGTCTCTGAATATGAGGGGTCTTGTCTCTGAATATAAGGGATTTTTGTTTGATGTGAAAGAATACGGCAGACAAAGCACCAAAGAGATAAGAACCAATCTCGACTTGTCACCATTTCAGTTTTGTAGAACTTACACATGCACCATAGAGAAATTAAGAGCAGTAAACCAAACAGCTGGTGGTAGAAAGGTGGAGAATAATGAGGAAAAAAAAGTAATCTAAAGAGAAATAAGACAAATCACCACATGGTTACTTTAGGTTAACAAAGGGTGAACTCAAACACCACCACAAAAGCAATTTCTCTGAAAAAGGGCAGGACAAATCACTTCTACTACAAAGGTAAAGGATGCTGGGCAAGCTCCTTTTAACAGATGGGCTGTGCTTGTAAACGCAGACAAATCTCTCAGCATATGCAGGGCAAACCTCAAGAATTTCAGCCAGTTAAACAAGACTCCCCAGCCAGAAACATTAAATTCTGAAACACAGCCATTTACAAGACACCTTTTCCAGCTGAAGAACAAGGTGCAGTACCTCGAGATGTCGGTGAGTAACAAGTCACATGTTGGTGCACGCAGCGGTTTAAGAATCCAATTTTCTCTGCTCTTCTGGCAACAGAAGCATCACAAGCCTGTGATGGCAGAGAAATTTGCAAAGAAAAATTTCGGAGTTAAGAGAACCTCAAAGAGACCAAAGAAGAGGAGGACGAATGCTTTGGTAAGCAGATGAGGAGGACGATGTGATGTGTTTAATAACTGGAGCTCCAAGTACAGAGAATGCGTGTGCACACATGGCTTTTTTTTTTTTTTTAATGCAACCAATTAAGTCATAGCCCATCAGGTACAAGCAAACTTTACATTTATCACAGGATAAAGTGTTATGAGGAATGAAGCACATGATCAAAATCTAATGTAGCAGACCCTCGAGAAGACCAGCTACCCAGGTTTTAAACATTTGTTGAACTGAGCAAAGAACTTTCTCTCAAGCTGAAACATCTTTTCATGTGAAATTTGCAACTTTAGGGTCTGCACTGAAAAAAAAACAACCCACCTGCTCAAAAGTCTCTATGTTTTTGAGGATGAAAATTGTTTTCTGTCTCATTCCACCCTTTATTAGAAGAACTTGGTGTGAAAAATTGTGGAACTGATTCAGCTTGAGTCAGTAGCTAAAGGCAATTCAAAAATCTTCCAGAATAGGTCAGCAGCACTAAGAGCTACACACCCAGCTTTGAACAGGAGTGCAATTAATCTGAAATCTGCAGGAGGAAAGCAAGCAGTAGGCACAAGCTCAAAAACGTTAAGAATTCTCATTCACTCCATGACACTCAGGTGTCAGAGTCAAACGCCCTGGAAGCATTCAAACTGTTTTCTGGTGTTTGAACAGTTTCTTCAAGTTGTATGATTGCTAACGAGCGCTGAGATAACTCATTAGATTCTTTATTACTTTCCATTTGTTTCAGAGATGACAATTATATCAGAATCATGACTGGAAATAAACTAGTGCCAGTTTCCCAGCCCTTCTAACCATGGTGACACACAGCTGTAGTTATTCTGACTCTTTGGAATCAAGAGTGAGAAAAATCTTGCTTTTCTCGTGTCTTACCACAAAAAAGTATTTTTTTTGCATAATAAATATTTAGATCTACAGCAGTTAGAGACAAACTCACAGACTAATGGATAATTATTACAAAAAAAAACAAGCTGGCATTTTATTACATTGAGATGTCTTACTGACTGACAGCAATCATTAACTGAAGTATAATAGGCTGGTAAAGCTGGACAGCTTGCATAGGTATTTTTAAACAAAGGATCTGAGAAAGGTGGCATAGAGAACAATTTTAAACACAGAAATAATCGTTCACCTTAAAAATAAAGACAGTAAAAAAATAATTAACACATTTACATTCATTTATCCAAGGCCACCTCTTCATGAACAGAAGGGAGCAAAGACGATAGTATATAGGAATAATATAGCTTAAATTCTCCACACCTATTCCAAACGGGAACTAGAATGTTTATTTAGTTTCTCTTCCATTAAAAAGTTGTTCCAGCCTCAGAGCAAGGAGAAGAACTGAACCCATTAAACTTTAAGCTAATAAATCCAACACTACCATGCTACTATTGAAAAAAACCCACACATATTTATAAAAATAAAGCTAACAAACTATCTGTACAGCCTGTGGTCCTGATTCTGACATTTCTAACAAACAGGATGTAGACAAAATTATGGTCTATGAGGTGAGACTGGCCACAGGCAAGAGTTAGGCCAGATGTTCAACTTACAAACCTGGGATCTAAGCGTCTCTTTATAACAAGATTAGCTAGGCAAATCTGAGACAATTGGAGTTTACTATTTTTATCTGTTGCAAAGACCACATGAAAAAGTAAATAAAGACAATGACATTCTGTGACAGAAAAATTAAATACCAATTTAAAAAATAATAAAAAAAAAAAGACGACGAACAACAACTTAGAACCCCAAAATACCTAGTAAGACCAGCCTACTAACCAGGCAACAACTTATACAGCCAGACTGGAAAGACTTAGTCATCACCCATTAGAAACAGAATATGCAAACGCTTAAAAAATTATTTTTATAACAAACAGTATATTGCAGCAGATATCCATAAACTCCAACTGTTCAGCAGCATGACAGTGGACAGCAGATTATAAATTTAACAATTCAAGATACAGATGTGTTTTTGAAGTGGTATTTCTGAACCTTTGTAAATAGATGAACAAGCTTCCATTTTTGTGAGCAGCTCTGATGACACGGTGTTAGTGTACTGAAGTAATTTCATTTACATTTCCTCTAGGCTTCTCTTGATAGCTTCTTCCAATTCTGCATCTTCCTCTGTATAAACACAAAAAACCCAATTATAATCTCAAACTATGGTTGATAGCTAGTCATAAACATTTCCTTGTAAGTGTTCAAGGCCAGGCTGGATGGGGCTTGGAGCAACCTGGTCAAAGGCTGGTGTCCCTGCCCAGGGCAGGGGGGTTGGAACTCGATGATCTTTAAGGTCCCTTCCAACTCTAACCAGTCTATGATTCTATACATTTATATTACTACATAAAGCAACAAGTTACTTCTGTGGGCAATAACAACAGACTGCAAGATAAAGGTAGAGAAAAAGAATGATTTCCCCCCTGCTCTCCAATGTAATCTTTTCAACACTTCAAAATATAGGAACAACCTCTACAACCTCCCACTTCATTAACTAGGGGCAGCCCAACGATTAGTTTCAGAGTATTACACAACTACGTATTTACTGGTCAAAATAACACCAAGATTAGAACCCATATGTACGCACTGAGAAAAATTAAGTATGAAAACAAAGAAAAAAGACAGCCACACAAAACAAGCAGAGACATTTTAGTATTTTCAATCCAGTTCCTTATCAATAGATATTCCTGTATCTACATTCTAACTTGGCACCACTGTTGTCCCTCTTACTAAGGAGGCCAGATGTAAGTAAAGGGAAAAAAAAAAAAAAAAAAAAAAATGTATCAACAGTAGGAATAGTCTAGGTCAGGGCTGTAACTTTTTTGATGGTGGGGTCAAAATCTGCATTACACTCACCTGACTCATTAACAACCTCTCTGAAACCCCTTTTATAATACTCATAAAAAGAAAAACTCTGATTCCGCACTAGATTGAGGTTGTTTTAGGCACTAATTGTTTGGTGTTAGTGAATTAACTATCCTAAGTTAGACAAGGTTTATAAGTACAGTAAATATTAATATGAATGGCATAGTTGGAAAAATTAAAGTAGCTTTCAGACACATTGTCATTCTTGAATTGCTCATCTTCTGCTCTAGGAGGACACAAGCACATCCTATAACAAAAGCTACCTGTTCTTGCAACAAAGGAAACAGAATAATTATATATGTTAACATAACAGATTTTAAAAATTTAATTATTGTGGGGTGTTTTATGCAAGGCCTAGATTTGGAACAGAAATAGTATCAATGAATGCTCTCTCATGTCAGCAGAGTCGTACTCATTCACCTGGACTTTCTCACAACATCTGATACTACTGATGAAAGAGACAAGTTAATTTCTGAAAATAAAACATTACACGGTCACAGAAATAAAAAAGAATTTTTGACACCAAAGTAAAGCAGAAAGCCATTTTGCAAACAACTGCTTGCACTAAATTATGTCATCAATTAGCCACTAAGCACCCGCAAGAATCAAGAATAAGGTGCCAACTGTGACTGTGTTGCTAGTGGCGTGCAGTCAGCTCCACACTGATACCTGGATGGTCCTCTATTCCCTGATGCTGCTGAAGCAGCCTTTCCTGCCTCCTACACTTGCTTTTTGCTTTCTCCTCTTCCAGCAGTTGCTAGCGCTTTTTTCCTTTTTACCCCTTTCTGGGGCTGATTTTGCCTTCTCACTCCCTTTTACCCCGTGACAGAACTGCCACTAATCACACAGGCAGCCAGTGAGCGCAGCTGAAGCCAGGCTGCTTCATAAGGTCAGATGTCTCCAGCAGCACCAGAACTGGGACTGTCTCCACCAAATGCCATCGCTACCCCTGATGGCAAGAGACAGCGCCAGGGGGACCTGAAGATGGCAGACTTTCAGTGCTGTAGGTAAATACGTTAGGCATTTAGTAACAGCTGGTAAATTTGTAACTCAATAAATGATGGGAACTAAGATTCAGTTATCAGTTTTATCACCGACCTTGTACAAATTATTTATTGATTTTTTTTTTTTTTTTAGTTCCTTTTATTTCCGTCAGGTAGAAGGGCAGAGTCAAGCCTTTAAACAATAAATTATTTTCAAAGTCTGCTGTAGTCTGTCCCCCAGAATGACTGACTGCATTGTATGAACACTACCACTAAGCACAACAGCAAAAGGATGAAAACAATTTCAAATAAGGTAAAATATGATGTGAGCTGACAGCTGTACTGTGGATTAAAACTTGCACATAAATCTACAGCTCTTTTAGGAGACCAGAGTGCTTTGTTGAGATATAATACCCTATTTTGAACTATTTATTCAGAAGTTCAGCTATTGAGTAGTTCTACTCTGAGTCAACACAGTCAGGCTGCCCAGAGAGGCTGTGGAGTCTCCTTCTCTGGAGATATTCAAACCCCGCCTGGATGTGCTCCTGGCCAGCCTGCTCTGGGTGACCCTGCTTTGGCAGGGGGTTGGACTAGGTGACCTCTGAAGGTCTCTTCCAACCCCTACAATTCTGTGATATTAAACTGGTACAAAGTGAGCTCTTTAGTCTTTAATTGCACAATACCCTGTGGTGCACCGCTAAAATATATTTTGAGTCTGCTGGCATACTATTGAGGTTAGGACGTTATTTTTTATTTATAACTCATCATGGTGTTCTTAACCACTCAATATTTGCCTGGCATATTTTAGAGAGTATTCTTAAGACATCACTTGCCGTAAAGCTGATTGTAAGTTTAATTTCTGTATCTTCCATAATTAATAGCACTCCGGAACAGAGAAAAGTAAAAAATTAACAGACCTTCCTGTTTCTTTGTTTCTTCTAAGCTCCTCTTCACTGTTAGTTTGATATCTTCATCCTCTTCGCTATCTGAACCTTAAATGCACAAATAAAACATAAATTACACATTGCTTCTAATAAAAAAAGTTAACAGTTCCCTCCTGCATTTCTCTTATGGTAACATCATAGGTTGGATTTGAAGAAATACACTTGTTATGATCTGAAAATGAAGATAAAAATGCATTATAGTAGTAGTTTAAGACAGTAACTTGAGACAGCGTTATTTTTCAGCTACCTTCTTCCCTTTCTCCCCAAAATCCAGAGGCAGACTGCTTCTATTTTATAGTAAAGCAGTAACAAGAAACAGTAGGTGCAGAAGCTACTGTTAGCGTCTACTGCATTTGCTTTCTTGTAATACTCAGTTATTTTTTTTATTTTATTTTTTTTTTAGAATAAGACAGTACTCACTTTCTACAAAATATATCAAGAATTTAATTACAGGAAGAAGTGCTAAAGGGCATCTCTGCCTACATGTGATCTTAGCTGTATTTTATTGCCTAAATACACCATTTGAACAATGGAGTGCTATAGACTCAACTGAGCAGTGTAATTCAGCAGATGTTGTTAAGTCTTTCAGAAGAAAAAAAACCAGTCGATACGCTTAGTTTAATGTGCTAACTCATCCCAATAGCCAAACCCAGCCGAAACTCCACTACCTTTCCCTTTCTAAACAACGCTCTTCATGAGGCTGGTTTCCAGCTCCAACATGACAGCCCTGTTTTGAACTCTCTAGTAGGCATTGGTGTGCCTAAGGTGATTTTTTTTTTTTCTTTTTTCATTTGTTTTAAACAGAGTCTCAGTAAACTGCAGGTTAAAAAATAAACAAGTCGATGAGTCACATTATGTATTCACTCTCCTGCTACAGGCTATTGCTATTTTGGGAGATGGTCTCTGTAATGAGGTCTTATAGCATTCGCAATCAACTAGGTCTCCTACGGTCACATCAACAGAAGCACTTCCCTTAAAGCCATCATGTTTATTAGTACACATTTATTATGTCTACCAGCAAAGAACTTTCCAATATGGGCATCTCATTTAATCACTGTGCGACTTGTGGCATTTTAAACCACCCAAGTTAGGTATTCAAAGGGAATGGCACAATTTCTAAAATTTGTTTTCAAACCCCTGACACTTATACCTTATTTGAACAGCAACGTTGCTGACTTTCCCAATTCCAGGAACACAAACTCCAACAGCTGGTATCAAACAGAGATCAGGAGCCCACAAAGATGCCAGAAATAGCTGGATATACACTGCAGTTAAAATGGTCTTTTTCTCCAGTCACTTGGCAGGCTGACTCTAAATCCTTTTTGGAGCTGCCTACTATCTTTGGGCAGAAGAGATACTATTCTTCACATCATCTTCCAAAGCAAATGAAGTAAAAGAAAGAAAAACCCACACAGCCAAAAAAAAAAAAAAAATGTCGTTACAATCACTTATGAAAGGGAGGAAAAAGTGGAAAGAAAAGGCTTCTCCCTTATTAACCTCAAGGCTCACTTGACACTCATTTTTCAGAATACAGCAGGTCAGTTGACTTTCCTGTCGATGAAGACAGGTATCACGAACACTAAAAAAGGACTTGTAGATAGTATTATTTTAGATCACTTACAACGTTTAAGATTCATCTTATGTATTAACGCAGGCCTCATCTTGCCGAAATGCTTTGCTAGTCACACCACCTTAATTAGACCACTGTAATAACCCAGGGCACACATTCATATTGGAACAGAAGTATATGCAAACTGGCATGCAAAACATTTAAACATTTTTAAAACGAGCTGCCTACCCCATGATTTATCACTGCACCTGATATGCAGTAACTAAATATTACTTGGTAGTTACAACATCACAGAGAACAGGTTTGCTTAAAGCATAGTTGAAGACAACACCATTCCGCCGCCAGAAACTATGAAACTTGAAAACAATTAGTGCAGATGATCTCCTGTTAGTTTGAGGGGGGGTAATCAGCTCGCAGCCAAATGCGGTTATGAAGCATGTTAAGAGCCTGACGAGCTACACTCGCTCTGCCTTCACTGGTCATTATTTACAAGACTTCTGTCCCCTGCATTAATGCACACTCAACTTCCCGTGAAGGCAGTTGCTGGATTCTCTGAGATCTTTTGAGTTGGTGGAAGTTAACCTAGTAAGGGGTTAACAAAGAGATAAATCTTATTTAGGAGCCTTTCACACAAAGGCTTCTCAGTATCTCACATTATACTGAGCCTTTCCTTACCCAAAACCAAAAACTTTTTTGTCCTCATTGTTCCCCCTTGCTCCCACCCTCCCCATATCTACAGAGAGCAAAGACTAAAGGCACAAAAGTAGTAAAGATGAGAATTTTAAGTTCTGAAACTTTTTTTTTTTTTGGAATCAGGAACAAGACTCTAACAGTCAGAAGAAGAGTGGTCTGCAGGCAAAAATCCTAGGCAGAAACATTCCAGCAAATAAGGGGTGGGGGGCAGGAATTCATCTTCCTTAGGGGCTAGACAGCAAGAACCATTTGTGTGGAACTCACCACTTGTCAACCAAAGAGAAAGGCAGGCCAACTGATTAACCAGATGCGTTTTCAAGTCAGAAGACACCAGGCTAGTTTTCTACACGGGACAAGTCATTCTGCTCAAACTAATGTTGCTCATAGTGTGCGTGGCATGTACCCTGTGTCTGAACTCCAGTCTCAGGGAAAACTTGGGTTCCAGTTAAGAATATACTCCATGCAAACATCACAGAATGGCTGAGGTTGGAAGGGACCTCTAGAGGTCATCTTGTCCAGTCCCCACTGCTCAAGCAGGATTTCCTAGAGCTGGCTGCCCAGGACTATGTCCAGAGAGCTTTTGAGTATTACCAAAAAGATACTCTGCTGGGGAGCTCAGAACTTGACAGTTATGGCCTTACCAGTGCTGAGTAGAGGGAAAAGACCACTCCACTCAACCTGCTGGCAACAGTCCTCCTAATGCAGCCCAGGATACCATTGGCCGCCTTAACCATGAAAGCACATTGCTTGCTCACGGTCAACATGGTGTCCACCAGGAACCCAAGGGTCCTTTTCTGCAAAGTTGTTTTCCAGCTGGTTGACTCCTGGCCAGCATATATCGGTGTCTGGGGTTGTTCCTCGCCAGGTGCAAGACTTTGCACTTCTCCCCTTGTCGAACTTCATGAGGTTTCTTTCAGCCCATTTCTCCCCTGTCAGGGTTCCTCTGGATGGCAGCACAACCCTTTGGTGTACCACCTGTCACACTCAGTTTTGTGTCATCTGCAAACTTGCTGAGGGTATATCGTGCTCCACCACCATCAACAAAGACGTTAAACAGGCCCAGACCTAGTACTGACCCCTGGGATACACTGCTGGTTACTGGCCTCCAACTGAACTTCATGCCACTGATCACCATGTTCCAGGTCTGACCATTCAATCCACCTCACTGGTGGTTCATCAGCATACACTCCTGGTACTGCTGGCATCTTCTGGTGATGGACAGTAAACGACAGTGTTTAATTTGGAGAAATCAGACATGTCCTGTCTCTCTTGTTAAAATGCTTAGCACATTCTGTAGCTCCAAGTTCCTCTGGGCTCAGAGGAAAAGCAGTTGACCAGTTTCTCAGCCAAGAAATCTGAACATATAGCCTCCTCCGTGGTATACTTTGTTTATTTAAACAACAGCTAAGGAACTGTGACCATACCTATTTTCTCAAAGAAAAAGGTCACTGTTGTCCTCACACATTGCCAAATTCCTGCTGGAAGAACAAAAAAACCAAAAAAGAAGGGGAAAGCAAGCAAATTCTGGATGAATATAGAGCTCAAAGATCAGAAAGATTAATCCTAGATGAGAGCAAACATTTTGACATTGACTTTTTGACTCATTTTGGTTCCACGCAGCTGCCACAGAAGCCTATTCTGGGAAGAGCCTGGTTCACTTGCACAGAATGCAAGCGCCACCCGCTGTCCTGCCACCAAAGCATCACAGCTTCAATTTGGATTGGCTGCCCACCTGGCCCAGCACAACTCCCCCCCCTGTATCTGACCTCCCTGGTCACCACCATCCCCTTAAATAATTTCCATCAGGTTTACTGATTCCTCTGTCTCACCAGAGAATTTATTTCCCTTCCCCGGCCTTAGTCCTCCTCCCCTGCCACACAACTTCTTAACACACCTCCTGACGACCTTGCCCCTTGTGCAGTCTCACACACCACCTCCACTTCTCTCTCCTACAATGCCCCTTCTCTCAAGTCTTTTCAGAAAATCCCAACCTCATCTGCCTATTTCCCATCCTAACGTATAGTGACATTAAGATCACATTTAACCCACCACCTCTTGGACCACTGAGCATCTTCCTTTTATGTCTGATGTGCTACCTCACCTTAAGGACACCACTAAAGTTATCTCATTCAGGATCCTAGTAACTAGTTGGGGTGGTGAAACCCCAAACCCCAATCCCCTTTAGGCCACTCAGTGCTTGGCACAATTTCCCCCCGACCTGGGCCACGTAACACCAGAATGGATCAGAAGGTTCTAACAATCCATCAACACCCGGGACACACCAACAATCCAACATAAAAGCCAGAAGTGAAGGGTAACAGACCAGAACATTATGTTCTGCTCTGTTAGCGGCAGCTGGCTCCTGTGTCCCCCATCGCTTGGAAACAACCACCACAAGGGATCACTCCAGACAATATATGGATCGTGGCCCAAAGAGCCGCACGTTAGCTTGTGCTAGTTTGCCTGTTTGGATCTTTTACTGGATCCAAATGCTTCCAGTCCATGTGTCTGTGCACACGCAAGGAGTCGCAGGAGCACTCATCAGCTCACTAGAGCTGCCCACTGCTAAGAGACCTTTGGTCCCAACAGTCAGCGACTGAAGTCACTGTTCAATTATTTCGTTAAATCACCTCACAAATCCTTAGGTCAGTGTGACCTAAGTAGGTGTGACCATGCTGCCTTTTAAAATACTGGCTCTTGGTTTCCAGAATCCTTTCCTTTATTCCTTCTTTAACACGCCCCCGGAGGATCCTCACCACATACTCCTCCCCAGTACTCACTGCTCTAATCTCTCTTTCTTCATTAAGGTAAAAATCTGTAAATGTAAGTTCAGCTACTCCCTGCTGAGGGTTCCCAAATACACAAGTCCTCTCTTCCTCCATGCAAACTAAAGCTTCACTCTATATATCTTTCCCTGCAGATGCTCGCTTATCTGTTCATTCAAGTGTAGCATGACTAAAAATAAAGCTCTCAATCCCCCTCCAATTGCATTTTTTGGAAACTGTGGCCAATACCATGATAGTCAGACTTGTATTTAACCTTCATCTTCGACACCTCTCTAAAATTCACAACCAGATTAAACTAAACCTTGAAGATTATTTTTTTTTTTAAATGATCTGAGTGTGAGGTCTTCCCAGTTCACCCACTTGGCTCCAATTCTTGTTCAGACTCATCATAGGTCTTCTAACACTGCTTTCTCCCTAGGGCACATACATACATTCAAAGAGGCACATTAAGAGATGCCACTGCCATGCCGAAGCCACAAGGAACTTCCTGTTGTAGCTAAAATACAAGGTTACAACTCAAGTGTGACTTTCCTATCGCCGCCTGCTGCCAAAAGGCTGTGGCCACTGTCCTAATAGCGTGAAGAAAGGAACAGATTCTTGCTAGGTAACTATCATTCATTTGTGGTGCATCACGCTGCAGATGCTCATGCTCTTCACGTGCCCTCTCTTTGGACGGCGGGGGCTGGAGGCTGTGGGTTATCTTTCATCACTCACAGCCCACGTTAACTGAAAGTTCAGAATAAGTAGAGACTGGGTCAGATGTGGTATTCATACTGGACCTCAACACCCACAAAAAACTTGACTGCCGAGAAGGCAAGCAATTAGTGAGATATGGGGAGCTAGGAAGCTTAATAGCGTTCATCAAAATGAACCGAAATTCTGCTCTTCCAAACAAACTCTGACAGAAGCTGCATTAAGTAGTATGTAAACACTTCAGGCAATAGTAGCAGAATGAAAAGGCTGACAACTCCCTTTGAGCACAGTGGAAACAACGCTTAAGGGTCAGTGGAAGAGGTGCAGTGGCTATTTGGCTGACAACACAGTACATCACTACACCATTAATTCTGGCAGTCTCCTGACAGTCTGGTTCTTGAAAGGAAAGGAGAAAAAATACTCCAAAAAACGTGGTCCTCTTTTTTTAAGGGTCTGGTTTACTTAAGAACTCAGTCAATAAAGGATCTCATTTGAATATGACTGTAAGAAAGATAGTTAAGCTAAAGCCATCAACTTAAACAAAAATCACTTTTGTCAACCAAGAAGCTCTGGCATTCCTACCAGTACCAGGATGGGTATGATGTCCCCTAATCTACCATCAGCTTTGCACTCAACACTGTCCAGCACTCACTAAAAGTATAAGCTGTAGCAGTACAGTCATGGTGAGATACCAACTGGCAAGACATAGAGAAGGGGTTTTTCTGCGTGCTACAAACTCTTCTTTGCAAAAGAATTACAAAGGGAGACATTGAAAATTCTTCTACCCTTCTCAAACCACATGCATGAGTCTCCCATCATGTGTTGTGCCTTCAGCATAAAAGAAAAAAACCAAGAACTTTCTGTATTTATGAACTCAGGTTTAGCAGCAGAAGAGAGCAAATAAGAACAAACGTCTTGTCTACCCTCAAAGGGAATTCATGCATCCACTACAGCCAATGGTCTCCTAAGGTAACATCTAGATGATATCCTATTGTGACATATGCAGGAACTTTTCCTTTTATTTATTTAAGATGAATGCAGGTACCACAGTTCCCCCAGCAGTTCCGCTTCCATAGTAAAATGGCTCACAAAGCATAACTGTGAGAGGTTGCCACAACCCAAACACAGCCCAGCTGCTCACAAGCTAATGATAGCTCTGTGAAGGTGATTCACAGAAAAAGCTTTTTAATTTTGAAGCTCATCCAATGCCAACAACTGTCTTTTTTTCAAACACAATTCTCTGCGGTAACCTTTTCTTACTTATTTCTCCCTCCAGAATAACAGCCATAGGCTTGAGAAAGTCACAAAGCAAGCAATTCTTCTTTATATTTCCTTATATTCAGCTGCATTTCTGTAACAGGACAGCAGGTTATACCAGCCTGTGATACACTGCACGACTTCCCATCTCAGACCTCCAATACTGGTCTTGCTACACTAAGATGTGCAAATGCTTGCTGATGCTGCTGAGCCATCCACTGAAGCATGTATTCTGCAGTGGCTTGATCTTTTTTAAAAAACAACGTTTTAGACTCTTGGTAACATCATCCCATTACGCAGAGAACATAGACCTACTATCAGAACTGAATTTTCTAATGGCCTGTTTTAATACAGGAATGGGAGACTAAGGCAGCTCTCACTATCTGGGTCCTCCTCTGCTGACACTGACTGCCAAAAGGGACCAAAGATGGCTCAAGACAAGTCTGTTCCTTACAAGCTTGCCAGGGAATGCTGACAGCCAATGGACTCATGTACAGTTCCATCACTTTCCTTCTTAAAGTACTTTATTTTATTTTTTTATAGCAACCACATGCATAATTGAAGCAGTATGTCCAACAATCAGCCAGCAAGTCAAGGTCTGGGGCCTCTTATCATAATAGTTAATGAAATATTAATGTAGTAAAGGACACTGAAAGAAGAGTTAGTTTAGGAAACTTCTGAAAGCAAGACCAATATTAAAAAAAGAAATAATGGAGCATAATTTATAAGCATAAAATGCTTATGAAGTCATCACCTCTGAGCCAGTATACCCTGGTGAATAAAGGTATACCAGCAAAACTACCCAGGCAGGGAGCTGGAGTACCCTTATGTAGCAGAACAGTCATTCCCCTCTCTTCACCGTCTCATATCTTTAAGTCACAAAAACAAACTGTACAAGAAAGCAAGCCCCTACAGCTAAATCGACTTTAATTGACTGGAAGTTACAGCTCTCTTCCAACTCTTCCTCACAAAAATATGCAAAGCTCTCGAAGCAAAAACAACCTCCCACATTAACATATAGTTATAGCTATAATTACATTAGGAGAGATCTATCAACCTAGGAACTTCAATACACTTTACAAAGAAAACATTCCTAGTGGGAATGCAATGATTCAATGTGTAGCTTTACAGATAACCGCAGAGAAAAGTCATCTCCCCGCTTGTGCAAAATGAACTGCCCTAGTGAGAGTGTTAGTTCTGTGATTAACCATGCCAAGAAACTTTACTAGTATGGCTGATTCCAGCTGGCAATCACATCTCCATCATCCAGCTGAAAAATCTAGACCAGGAAATGCTTGGGGTGGCCAGAAAAACCCTATCAGCACCTTTACAGATATCAGCAGCAGATAAATCAATTCCAGATCATTTTTTCCAGAAACCATTTAGTTATCCTGTCTTTTTTTTTCCCTTTAGTCGACTGATGCCAATCCACCTTCCAGCGTTAGCACTCCACTCTGCTCTTCCTGGTAGAACAGCAGTGCCATGTGACAGCTCTCACACACCTGCACCAAGACCAGCAGCGTATTTTTCTAAAAATGGTTTCAGGCTAATTCAGAAACAACTGTCTGTAATATGAACTCAATTTACAAGGCCCCAAAACCACAAGAATGATCCAGGAAAAGCATTAACATGTCTATAGAGAAATATCAGGTCTTCTAGGAAAACTTTACTTCAAGATAGTTTCAAATACTGAGAAGTATTAAAACTCATCTTGACTCCAGTATCCTTTGCACGAAAATGAGCTGGCTCAAACCTCTTTGATTAGCCTCTATAAAAACAGTGTGACCATTTTAGCATGTCATTAATTAGAACATGACATTCTAGAGAACTTAAAAGCTTTCATTGATATTTTTCCTCCACATGGATGTGTGAGCCATGTGCCAATGAAGACACTTAACAAGTGACTGGAAGCAGCCAGAAAGACAGAGTTAAAACAGGCAGAGATATTTTGGCAATAACAATGCTTCAGCAGGGTCCTGTTTGTTTCCGACCCAGACCAAATCAAGCAAAGTTGATTTCACAAATACACACACAAGAATGCTCTAAACAGCTTTTCTTTAACTAGAAAGGAGATGACAACTGAAACAACAGTTTGTTTCCTACTGTAATAAAGAATACAGGGAGGACAGAGTTTGTTATGTTGAATAAAAATGCTTAAGTCTGGTTTCAAAGCTTGTCACGTGGATTTTCTGATCTATATTTCATTGAAATACCAGTACAGTACAAGAAGCATCAAGCAACAGCTTGTGTAACCAGCACAAGTGTTCAATTGTTTTATTGGAAAGAACTATGGGTTTACTGGAAAGATTACGTTTCATGTTTACTTTCTACCTTTTGTGGTATCTGAAATGCTGTTTAGCAAGGCACACATCATGTCTCCTTCAATGTGGTGAGGATTTAAGATACGAGCTGGCCGCTGGGTCATCTTAAATTGACGTTCCAGTTCCAGGAAGCTTTTGTCTCCAGAAAGTACAGTGAAAGGAATTTGCTTGGGCAGGTGCTCATCCAGACGACCTGCCTGCATGGAAACAAATGACAGATGTTAGAACTGAGATGGTGATTTTATCTTGTGGGGTTTTTGTAACACAGGTCATGGTAGGAAAGCCTTCTACAGCAACTTAGCTCTGCTTTTATGGCCAACGCATGTTATAGTGAAAAAAAAAAATAATATATATATATAGTGAAAGCTCTTATTTCAACAGCTTGACACTGCATTTATTCTATATGCATAACAATAACGACAGGAAATGGCTACCAGAACAGCACAGATGGAGTATGGAACAAATTCCTAAAAAGCAGCATTTCAGAAGCATCTCCACATAAAAGTCATCTGCACAGAACATTTTAAGAATCATAAAAGTGTAATGTAACATACAAACACGGTTGAAAAACACACTTATACCATATAACTAGATTCTCAAGCTGTTTTATGTAACTGATAAAGCACTATATAAAGAACGTTGAGTCCCCACGGCATCCCAGAGTCCTGTCCTGTGCCTCTCCCAACCCAGCCGAAGCCCTAGCTCTACTGAAGAGAAGCACTGCTCTTTCTCAGCCCAACAGGGTCTCTGAAACTGGCACCCACCCAACTCCATCTTAACGATGCCTCTAGATTTGGGCTACCTGATGAGAGAGGCAGGAGTTACAGTTTCGGTTTCAGAGATAAATATAAGAATTGTGGGGTTTTTTTATTCTTCATTCCCTAACCAGCTCCCTTCCCCTCCACAACAAACCAGTGTCCTATTTGAGCCTATTTTTTTATTTCCATGGAAAGGTAAAAAAAAAAACCCCAAACATAAAGCACTTCTCAACAGGCTGTCTCCACTCAATTCAGTGGCAGGTTTATCATTCTTTTTAGTCGATGTAGAAGTCACGTGAAGAGAACCTAAGAATCTCATCTGCCATGAGTATGTCACATCAGTAGCAGGTATCATCTGCCACTCTTCTCTGGGTAGAGAAACACAACAATGAGGAAAGCTGCACTAACTTACATGGACACAGATAGCAAAGTCTGCTGCTTCTCTTCTGGTACCGCAACGTGGATGAAGAAAGAAACATCCAATCCTCTTGAGATAATTGTAAATTTTGCACTGTTCTGGAGGTTTCCAGTTGCTGTATCCACCTAAACGGTAAAGTAGAAAAATAAAAAAAATAAAAAAAAAAATAGAAACACCCACACAAACACTGCCATGAATTAAGAACGCAAGAAGGCAAAAGTAAAGATAAATCTGGCTTTAAAGACAGAATTTATTCTGACCAATGTAAAAGATGAAGGAAACATATATAACCAAAATCCTGAAAGAACCCTTGTTCTTGGGTTAGAAAGCAAAAAAGGAAAAAGTAGCTAGCCTGATCCTATGCAAAGCCTCTCATTCAATTTTTAAATTCGTTTTTTCTTCTAATCCTGAAAAACTCATCTTCTAGATATCATGTGCATTTAGACACAAGGATGTACTTTTTTAGCTTTAAGCACAGTTATGGTTAATGTGCAGAAGCAAAGGAGCTCCAAGAACACAGTACAAGTATGAGAAATGCTTCTCGTAGGCAATCTTGTACTAATGTAATGCCCAAGATTATTTCCAACAGACTGTAGCTGTCTGACACTTCACATGTCAGAACTCCTTAAAAAGAAGATCCAAGAACTGGAGCAGCTGCTAAAACAAACGCTAGAGTCCTGACTAACACTTGGATGCAGTCAAGGATAAGCAAAATGAGGCTACAATTGGGGAAAAAATAAGAAGTGCAGGAATTTTTTCAACAGTATCCTGAAGCACGTAGTTACTAGCTGAGAAAATTGTTGGATAACAGAGATGAGCTGAGTAACAGGTCTGCTACAAGTCAAAAGAATACCAGGCTGAAACAGGTTGCAAGAAAAAGGAAAGGAGCAGCAAGTCTCTGAAGAAGAGGGGGGAAAAAAACCCCGGAGCTTGCAGTTACTATGACAACATAAAAAGAAAAACAAGCGGAAGGACAATTTGATGGGGGGTGAATAAGAATTTCATGACATTCCCAATTGCTAAGAAATAATGGGCCTGCGAAGGGGGACGAAAAAACGTTGCTTTATCTGCCAGATGCCAGAGTGGCTGGATGCAAGAACAGATTTTGAATGGAAAGTGAAAGCAGTCCTTGATGGCACTTCACATGAGGATATGTAAGGCTCAAGTGAACAGGCTACAGAGGATGCTTCCACTTCTCTGTCAGGCAGAAATCTTCAGTGGATTTCCCTTGGATGTGGTTTGTATGTGTGTTTGGGGTTTTTTTTGTTGGGGTTCCCCCCCTCTTCCCCTTTCTCAGCCTAATGGCTATAAGAGGGTATCAAACCCAATCTCAAAGGTTTAACAACAGGCTACACAGAAACAATTTAGGAGCACGTGTCCGTGAGAAAAGTGGTATTTGCAAGTCGCTCTCATCTATTGAGACAGCCTCGGTCACTGCTATTTGGGAAAGGCTTGTAATCACCAAACCTGGCTGCAAAGATGTACAACATAAACACTTGACCAGGGAAGCAGAAAACAACAGCAGAACTGTATTTAGTCTGGTGGAGCCAGAACACAAATGTGTCAAGGACAACTGAGGATCTGAAAACAGAAACAATACAGGGCAATACAACGGAAGAACTCAAAGCCAAGCTAAGACTGCGTTAGCAATAAGAATAACAGAAATAATGTAAAAGTATAATATATAAAAAAATAATTTTAAAATTCAGAAATGTTGTCTGGGTAACACAGAGGGGGAAAAAAAATAATCAGAAGAGACAGGGATGTCAATATATTTGCACAATCTAAACAAACAAGAATAATCAAGTAACTCTGTAAAGAGGCCACCTATAGCAATAAATCCAGATGTGCCTGGGAGCCTTAGTGTTCCCAGGCTCTGTAACAATACAGCTAACACTAATATTAAACTGCTGAAGTGTTCTCTGATATGAATATGGCCCGTTTTAATCACCATGGACTCTTCAGCAAGGGTTTTTCACTGTAATTGCTCCAAGGGCCGTTCCCATGATACAGCCTGCATGCAGCAACCTCTGTTGGGAATGGATTCCGTTTGGGAAGCAAGAAATGGGGCGGCTCTGACACGGGCTGGGCTGTGCCAGCAGGTGCCTGTGTTTGGAACATCCCTGGGAACAGTGTCTTAACTAGCACAGAGGTACCTTTGGGTAAGATTATCGTATTAATAGAGGTTCCTAACAATAGATTAGTAACACTAAGACTGTACTATGGATTATTTTTCTTAAGATAGGTCAGAGAAAAGACGTTTCTGACAACAATACAGTTCAGACATTCCTGGGTTCAATCATTTTTTTTTTTTCTTACTGAATCAAAGGAGGGTATGGAAATGGAAACCTTGGAAATAGTAATGGCACAGAAGACCCTGTCGTAACAAACAAGTTGGGTCAATTAATGACAAACCGGTTTTGAGTAAATTAAATAGAATAACACAATATGAATGAAATCAAGTGTCTGAATTCAAGTGGGGAAAGTTTGACATAACTATTAAAAATTATTCTTTACTAAGCAATTCTTTATAAAACCCAGACAGAGTAGCTTTGTAATTTAGATGTCAAACAGCCTTGACATTTCTTCAGAACAGATTCCTGACAGTTTCTTATTTTTATCTGTAGAAAAAGAAAAAAAAAATGTTTTTCCAAGGCCAAGTGGGTTGCATAACTATAAACAATAAGCCTTCAGCCATTAAAAACCACAATCAAACCCCAAGTCACAATAGCCTTAGAAGTCAAGGAGCGCAGAGGTGAAGTGAAATTAGACCAGAAGTCAAGCTGGGCAGAGCCTCACAGAAGGTAAGAAGTACAAACAGGTTGTTCAGCCTTATAGAAAAGAGAATATAAATAAATGCAGCAGCCGGATGACAAGGATGAAATAGAAATTCAGGATGATTAGGTACAATCTAAACCCTCAAAATTAGTATTTTCTGTGGCTTTGTGAATGTACATGTGCACGTGCAAAAATACTGTGTATTAGTGTACCAAGAAGCCAAAGGCAGGCAATGACAGTACAGGTAACAATACAGGAGTAATGTCTGCACAGAACACACAACTCAGAAGCATAACCCACTTTAACAGAGAAAACCAGAGGATTTGTCCCCAAATCTCCTAACAGCCAGCCATCAGACTGCAAGTCCAGGAGCACAGCTGACTGTTTGAAGAACTTTACATCAACAGACATATGTGCTCTGCCTTCATCAGCTAACTGGAATACTTGTTTCTAAGGGGGTGGGGGAAGCGATTCAGGCATCCACATGCCTTTCCATCCAACCCCAGCAGCATGAAAACTCTCAGCTTTCAGGATTTCCTTGATTTTTTTTTTAAAGGAAGAGACAATCAAGAACATTAAGTCAAGAAGAAGTGCAGTGCAATGGTGTTTACTAAAACACATCTGACAATTTCTACAAGCCTGACAAGCCTGTTAAGATGATGCCCATGTTTCAGGCAATAAGTATTTTTAAACTATCCCTTATCTAGACTTTATATTATTTTGCCTGTGGTATGTTGAATACTTCAGTAAAGGCAGATACAGAGAAATCCAGTAGAAAAATCACAAGGTGGACAAGAAGTTGGTTCAAGAATAGTCAGGTTAGAAGAAGCATCAAGTTAGAGGGATGCTATTAGCAGGCTTTGCAAAGTTTTCTTACAAACCCATGACAATGTGAGTTCCATCAATCACCTGTACCACTACTAGTACCCTTCCAGATGTGAGATACACTGATACTTATCTGGTATAGGATGACCAGGGACATCCTTAAGGAGTAAGCCAGAGACAGAACAAAATTCAAGTACAAGAATGTAAAATCCCGTTTGGAACTAAAAAAAACCAACATTATGATAAGGATTTGGGACTTTGAAAGAAAATAATCTCTGAGTATTATGGCTGTCCTGATAGTTATGAAAACCTAATATGATACAGCCTAAGGAAATTCAGCAGGGAAGCCAGAAGGACTCCTAAACCACTGAGAAGGTTAAGACAGAGTTAGAAAACCTCAAGAACATTTCCATTGTGTGATGCCTGCGACACTGTAACTTAAGAACACTGATTGGCTGTTTGTTCCTGTTCTTCATTCTCTCGGATTCAAAGTATTCTCAAGTATTTGTGTAGACTTGCTAATCTCATTTCCTTTAATCAGTTTTTACCTTGAAAGCCCCAGATAAATGTCCCTTGGTTCAGGTTAGCTGGCAGCTGAGTGAATAAGCTTCCCCAGTTGTCCAGATCCACCAACACAATGTGAGTCATGGTACTCAGGTAGTCAAGATCAGGAAGTTCATCATCTTCAATGGGATAAAAAGGACGCATTTAAACTTCACCTGACTTTATGGTCAGCCAACATACATCAACATAAGATACGCTTTTGAAAATGCATGTTTTCAACTGTTCTATAAGCTAAGAGTTATAAAATATGATCCTATTTGGCAAATGCATTGTTTTTAAATCAACTGAAGTAGCATTTAGTAACAAAGCAGACAAAATTAAGTGGAATCTAGCTATATGATGGTATAGAGCTGGATAGTTCTGCGCTAAGCACAGAAATCAGTTGTCCTGCACTGAAACATTTTAATAGTCCATTTAATATTCAGCTGTGCACCACCTAATACAGCAAGTTTCTGTAACATTTAATGCCTTACATGCATAAAAGCACGTAAAATGTTTAGAGACACACTTTTTGCTGTACATCTAACATAAATGTCAACCTTTTAATAAAAAGCATTGAGACACTATGAGTAACTAAAAACACTTTCAAGCATTCTTGATGTCATTCACAGAAATGACATGAATTTAAAAAAATATTTGCACGCTTAAGGCAAAAATAATCCTAACACATACTGATAATTTCTCAGCAGAAATTATTTTTTTGCAAGCTAAGGAAACTGTGAAGATGGTGTTATAATAGGACTGCCCACACAGAAAGCACTACCAGGCTCATAAATATTTGTACATACAAAGGCGGCACATTTCTCTTGAATGTGTGTGTATTATAGACCACTTTTACGTTTTGAGGAATTAGATCCCTGTTTGGGGTCCCTGATTGTCCTCTTCCTTTTAACACCAAATTATGCTCCCAATTAATTGGAAAATTGAATGCTTCAGTCCCAAGGTTCTCACATCTGCCTACTTTGTGGGGTTTTTTTGGTTTTTTTTAAAGTCTTCATGCATACAGCAATAAATTGTTGAGTCCAAGTTCTGGAAACTCAAATATTGAGAAATCGAAATGCAGCTTTAAGAAACAAGTATTAAATTCTGAGTTGATATACAGACTGGATATAGGCAAATGGTATGCTACATACTTGTACTGATATTGAAAGAGTGTGTTAAAGACAACAGTATTTTTCAAATGTTAAGAAAAATAATAAATAATTCTACAAACCTTCACCAGGTTCTTCAGAGTGTGCCGAGTTCTCTTTTTTTTCTTTCTTTCCCTGTATCAGTCCCTGCAGGGGAGACGAATTTGGTTTTCCCTGAGTCTTGGATGGAGATGCTCCAAGTTTTAGCTTGTGAGGTTTTCTGTCCACACAAGCCCCACTTGCTGTGAACTTGAATACTGTATTTTCCGATTCTGATGCAAGACTTGATAGATCAGGTTTCTGCAAGAAGCAGTGTTTCATGTGATAGTGCTGATGCGCGCTCTGAAGATTGTCAAAGTTTTTGTTGCACGCAGCACACCTAACAACATATCTCTCTTCTTTATGTCTCAGTGACGGGTGACGGTTGAGATGACTGATCAAATCAGCAAAATTCTGTGCAGTTGCAGAACAGACACAGCATCGAAACCATAAGTTTCCTTTTTGCAGCATGGCTTTCTGACAATCCACATAATCATTCCTCCTGTTTACTTTGGAGACGTAAGTTGTCCGGCAACCACAGGTTAAACGGTCTCCTTTTTCTACTGGGAGGAAATCCTCCTCTTTTTTTATTGACATTTCCATCTGCTCAGGCACAAATGCATAGTCCGTACTATGAATCTCCTTATAATGGATTAGAAATTCTTCTTCTGTGTCAAAGAAGAGATTACCACAAAGGCCGCAGAAGTATTTAGTCTGTACATCCTGGTTATGGTGCTCTTGGAAATGTCGCTGTAGTGTTCCTACTTTCAGAAAGTGATTCCTGCATAAGCCACAGCTGTATCTGTGAAATGCATGGCTTTCTAAGGACATGCAATGCTGTTTAACGCTCTCTTCAGATTCAAACATCTCCTCACAAATATGGCATTGCCATTTTCCCAGAATAGGGCTTCTTTCAGGGGAGAGCTCCATAGGACTAGGAACGCAGTCTTTCCTTTCACCTGCAGAAATGCACTCCGTATCAGAAACGGATGGCATAGGTTCATCTTCTAGAGCTTCTTGCTCATAATAATAACTATGTCCACCATGAGATTCAGTCACATGTCCCATAATATCCTCTTCTCTGAGATCTACAGAGCACGCTCTGCACCAGAGAAGAAAATTAGTCAAGTGTGCTCCTCCATGGAATCGACTCATATGCAGGCGGATAATGCTTGAATTTTCAGCAAGCTTTCCACACACAGCACACTTGTGACAGATCCTATTTGCTGATAAAATGTGCTTTTCTACTGACTCTTCTGTAAAAAACTTTTGAAGGCATTCACAAAACCAGGCTTTTACTTTGCAAGCATTACCTTGACTTTGGTTTGCTACATGATCTTCCTTTTTATCTTCTAAATCGCTCTTCCGTTTTGAAGGAGATCCCCTTTCACTGACAGACTCATTCGGAGTCAAACGTCTTTTAAGTAGTGGTCTCGATCGATCCACAATATGGCACAAATGAGACTGATTTTTATTTTTTCCATTGATATGACAGAACATCAAGATGGACTCTTCCATTGTACTAAGAACTTTAACGTTATGTTGAGTGGTTTGCTTATGCTGGGCGATCTGATTCTGGTCAGCGAACAGTGTATCACAGTTCTCACAGTGGCCTTTTGTTTTAAATACCTCTGCAACTTGGGAGATGCTCTTCTTTGACACTGCCACAGGCCCAGAATTACGACAACGTATTCTAGAACGGATTAGAAAAATAAAAAGGTGTTATGATTTAAAACACCCATAACAATTTATTGCCACTAAGACAATCACTACCACCTGGGAAAGGAAACCAGGGAAACCAAGGAAACACAAGGATTGAAATATAAATAGATTTAATAGCATGAAAGTAAACAATTAACAATAATACTAAAGAACCAGTATTGATCCCGATACTAATATAAAATATACCAGAATTATATCAGCAGGAAGCCGTGCACTCCCAGCAGCGGACAGCCAATGTCAGACACTCTGGGTGCGACGGCTTCAGGAGGAAGGGAAGGCCTCAGGGGTCCAGCACTGGGGCAAGGAGTTCTCTGGATCGCTGCCGTCAAGGGAATGAGAGACTGTGCAGCAATCTTTCTAATTTATATTGAATGTGAAGTTCATAGCGTGAAATAATCCCGTGGGTCAGCCTGTGTCAAGTGCCCGGGTCTCAATCCTCCTCATCCCTACACCTGGCAAGGCTTGAAAACACCGAGGCCTTGAATCCCACACAGCCTAGCTGGATGTAAAGTAAACACTTCACGAATTCAGACACTACAGTCTTTTAAAAGCGCAGTTTTCCCAAGCATTAGAAGAGAAATCAGTCCTGTTATATCACAACCTGAAACATTTTAAAACTTCGGGATGTACTTTGAAATATTACCTGCTAGCCACAGCAATTAGCATGTGGAAACAGCATCCTCTGTATACTTAAACTCACCAGCAGCTTGCCAACAAAGACATGCAATGCCTATCTAATCTCTGCATTTTAGGTGCTAATTAGGTGAATTAGGAGAATTAGGTGCTAATTTCTGAAACTAGCACTTAGATTGATGCTTACTTTGTTGACTCAGTACATTTTAGAAATCCAGT
This sequence comes from Calidris pygmaea, assembly GCA_003697955.1. Lineage (NCBI taxonomy): Eukaryota > Metazoa > Chordata > Aves > Charadriiformes > Scolopacidae > Calidris > Calidris pygmaea. The sequence goes on along the minus strand of QJSC01015142.1, from coordinate 1,604,370 downwards.
GCTGCCAACTTGTTGGAGTTGTTCAGCCCAGACAAGAGAAAGCTCCAAGAAGACCTTGTTGTGGCCTTTCAGTCCTTAAAGGGGGCTTACAAGAAAGATGGGGACAGACTTTTTAGCAGGGCCTGTTGCGACAGGACAAGGTGCAGTGGCTTTAAACAAAAAGAGTGTAGATTTAGACTAGAGAGAAGGAAGAAATTTTTTATAACGAGGGTGGTGAACCACTGGAACAGGTTGCCCAGAGAGGGTAGATGCCCCATCCCTGGAAGCATTCAAGGTCAGGCTGGACTGGGCTCTGAGCAACCTGTCTAGTTGAAGATGTCCCTGCTCACTGCAGGAGGGTGGGACTGGCTGACCTTTAAAGGTCCCCTCCTACCCAAATTACAGTGGAACACAGACCAAGTTCTGTTGCTGTGTTCCAGAAACTAACAAAAAGGATACAGACATTGATCAGCATTCTGCAGTGGATTGTGTGGGATGAGGTAGAATAAAAGACACGGAAAGGGGGCAGTTTTTTGATAGTTTACTCAAGATTTCAACATTCAGATGGTCCTAGATGCCCTGAAATCCACTCACACCACTAAGAACACACCTGCCTACCTGTTACCAACCTATGGATGATCGCATTATAAAGACAGCTGTTCCTCACAAACCTGAAATGAGCTGTTAATTCCGTATGGGAGCGTAGTATCTGGCAGCAGGATATACACTTCACTTGGAAGGGGACCTCTTTGCACAGAGATATCAGAAGGTTCTTTGCATATGATGGGAAAGGTAGAGGAAGGCCAGCCTTCATTTCATCTGTAACATGGAACAGCAGAAAGTGTAATCAGACATTCACGAGTTCTTTCGTAGTATTTCATCTCTCAGATGACAGTCACAATTGTACTTGTTTGTCGCAATGTTTGGAAAACAAGCTCCCATGTGTCAGCTGAGCCACACTAACTGTGCAATGGACGTTTTAAGTTAAGCTGCATTGATTTTTTTAGGTTCTGCAATGATCTCCTATATGAATCTGTTTGCATCTTGTTTTTTCATACTCAGTGACTAACTCTACTTCCCTTGTCCTCCTTCTACAAGGTCAGATCAGATCTCTCTCTTAGGAAGGTTCTTATTGACCTTCTTCCCCTCCATCTATCACCACCCGCCTACTCTCACTACATACACTTTTGTTTAAAGCCATAATGTGTTTAAAAAAAGAAAAAAGTATGCATTCATTTAACAAGTTCCCACATACTCTGACCATATCTCTCTTTCCCGTCCTCAATGTTAATTATCCTTAAATTTTTACGTGTAGGACTTTCTGTTGTTGCAAGTTATTGCTCCGTGTCTAACTCCAAGTGCCAGCAGAATAAAAAAAATTTCTATTGAAAAGGCAACGGGAAATGCCTTATGAACTATATATTGCTGTTAATGTTCTGCATTTTAGGAGGCAAATTCTCTTTGAATTTTCTGTTTAGTAAGATGTAATGAACAGCAAGCAGTAATTTGAGGTTATACCTTTCAACTTACTTCACTGCCAGATCCTACAGAACATGCTGATAATATTAATCATGAAGACCTACCAATGCAAAGGAAAAAAATGGAGCACCACCTTTTTTTGTTCCGAGCTAAGCGCTATCCATCTCTAAAGAAGAAAACACTGTTTTGTGCTTTTAGTCTTTTCAAAGCAATACCTCACCAGCAATCTTTTTTGAAACTTATGGCCTGATTTTAAAGGTGTGTACGGTGAGCACCTTCAGAATTAATAACCTCTCTGAGAATTAAAGTCCACTAGATTTACAATACGTAAGAGAACTCAGACCCGTGGAGCCGACTGTCACTTCCATGAAGATGACAGTACTGACTCGATCCGTAAGCCTGTCTTTACGGTACACTTCCTGCAGCCACCGTGGGAGAGGGCAGAAGATATAATTATGAAAATGAGAAATAACTACACCAATCCTTTTGGCCATGTAGGCTTATCCCAAAAGATACACTGTCTGAAGTGTGGCAGCTTCTTGAATAAGAAGTCAACTCCATCTCTACCTCATCTGTCTCAGCCATCTCCCTAACATTAAAGTAAATGCTTTAATGCCTATTGCTCATGTCAAAGCTAGAAGGTCAGTCAGGACAGCTGCGATGGTCATTAAACCTGTTTTCAAGACGATGACTAGACAGGTATCTTGTGTGGAATCTAGTAAGTATGGTTCAGGATGTCACCAGTTCACAACATAAACAGTATTTTAGCCTTCAGTAGCAATGCAGCCAGTGCAAGGCATCAGACTGGCAGCACCGTTCCAGCTAAGTAGGCTAAATTTGCAATTATACCGAGAAAAAAACCAAAAACTTTCACATGTCTTTTCCATCAGGAATGCCAAGGAAACTGACAAGAAAAATAGCCTCCAGCAAACTTCAGACAGTAGAGTAAGGGGAAGGATCACCACAGCCACTGTGACTGGAATTAAAAAAAATTTGTGTGTTTTGGTCTGAGTTCCTATTGACATGCTAAATGTAAACATATTTAGGACAGTAGTTGCACAGAATCACTGGAGGATGAGAAGCTTATACAAGAGACCTGGAGATAAAGGAAAGTCTGCTTCTCACTACAGCACCTGTGATGGAAGAATCATTTCTACACAAAAATATGAATTTCAAATCATCTCCTCTCACAGAACTGTATCACATTTAAGACCTTAAGGGAAAAAATGAGAAATTCATTAAAAACAAACTTTAAAATCTTAAGCTTTTTTTACACAGCAGAAAAATGTAAATCCCTTCATATCATAAGGATCAATTATCAGAAGGAATGAAAAGCAGTACACTTAGTAACAACATACCATGCAATTTAGAAACCTGGAGGAAGTGGTTCTTTCCTGACATATGCTGCAAGCATTCGTCTCTTTTGGTGAAAAGGAGGAAGCAGTTTGGGCATGCAAAACACTGAACATGCTGTGGAGAGAGATCTTTTTTATGTCCATCATTTTCACTGAGCTGCAAGAGAAAATGATCTAGTTAGGAAAAAGTTAAGTAAAGAAACAACCAGTCCCAGTTCTCCTCGTGTCCTTCCATTCCCCTCTCCCTTTTGTGGTAATATTTTCACTTCTAGGTTTTTAGCTACCACATCTATGTTTATCTACAGCTTCCCCCCGTGCACTTCAGCTCCTGAGTCACAAGGGATGGGCCAAATTGCCATTGTCAAACTCAGCTACTCAACCTTGTGACACTGGCAACTTTTCCATTCCCTTCTTTCACTACTGGCAGGGTCCACCTTGCCCAGGAGCTATGGGTTCCATCAGTTCTCAGCTAGTCCCTTTACCCAGGCTCTCAGAAAAAGCTCCTTCTGTCACTAAAGCAGCTGCTTTTCCTCATGTAGGTTCTTCCTTAACCTTGCTAACCTCCACCTTCTCAAAATGCTGTTCCTCAGAGTAGCCTGACAGGCCCATGACCTTGACAAAAGTCAACTCTTTCCATCTCCTTTGCCTCTACATCAACTTCAGATGTCTGTCTTCAGGGTAAAAATCTTTACATTTTGCTTCTGACATTTTTGCTTACTTATTTCTTATGTCACTCAAAGAATCTTTACAATCTGGCTATGCTTTCTTCCACAGCTTTGTTTAGGACATCTTTCCACACCAAAATAATCCCACCTTCTTGCCTGACGTAAGAGCTGCTCCCTTTCACCAAACTTGTCTGGTAATGCCCCTGGACACACCACAGGCCACACACACAACTTGGAAGCAACGAAAAGGGCAGGGACAAACTATGATGCAATCTTTCAGTCTTGTCAAATATGACTATACAGCGGGATTTACTACTATGAGCTAAAAGCAGTCTGATTTTCAGAGTATCTAAAACTTTGCCTAAATTTAACATGGCTTCTGGAGGCCAGATGGGTACACAACAAAAATTTAACTTTGAAAATGCTATCCATCATCCAGTTCAACATTAGACTGCTTAAATAAAACTATGCAACCAGAAGATAACACCTGTCATTGAAGAGAGGTTTTACAGCAGTAAATGATAAACAGAAGGGAAAGAGTCAGCACTACCAAAAAAAAAAAAAAAAAAAAAAGAGGGGAGGTAGTGAGGAACAACAACAACAAAAAAAGCAAATACTATTAGCTTATATTCAAATCAAAACTCAAATGCTAGATTATCCTTTTCCCTTCTGCAAGGTAACTAGCGAGTAGCAGCAAATACATCTATCAGAGAGACCTGAAACTGAGAAGAAACACTTGCATCAGAATCACCCAATTTTCTCAATTCTTTTGCCTCTTCCTCCCCCCATCTCGCTATTCTTTACCGTCACTTATTTCACCCTAATTCTTGCCGTAATCTTTCATAGTTTTGGAGATGCAAAAAAGGGGAAAACCTTTTGACAGCACCAATAGAGGTATAAGAGGTTCAAGACAGAACTACGGTCCTCTCAAAAGTATGCTGGAAAGTACAACCTAACGGTCAGACTTCATGCGAGTACTGTCAGGAGACACCAGGTGTTTTGAAAGACAGCAGAATAGGAAAAACTATCTTTAAGACTCAAAGAAGGGAAGGGATAGAAAAAGGGTTAAAAAGTGAAAAAAAAAAATAATCACTGTATAATTCTACATCTTGAAAACCCTCTACTACATTCAGTCAGGTGAGTTACTTATCCTTATGGTCTTGCCTTAGATAAAAGATGATCGCTGTACTCCTGAGAGGTTGAAAATCTTTTGCAGCATACCACACAGGCAAAAGCATTATTTGGGGGTCCATGTAATGTGACTGTTGGGTCACAAGGAGAATGATCAAACCTGGAGAGGAAAAAAAAAAAAAACAAACAAAAAACCAAACTAGTCCCCTCTAAATAGTCAAAACCATTTTTTTTTTAAATGGGAAAAAAAATAATAATCTGCCTTTTGAAGCTGTTGGACAAAAACCAACCAAATCAACCTAAACTGTAGAATTCCTCTCTTCCCCTACCATTAAGTATATCAGTTGAAGTGTCCTGTACGGAGGTGATTCTCCCTGTGGCTTACCTGTTACAATGACCACTTTGCAGAGGGATCATACTGTTTTTAAAAGCAAGAGAACTAACAAAGCCTCGATTTCCTATAAAGCTATTTTTATTCCTACAGAGGGATGTATTTATTTTTACCTCCCTACACTAGTTCTGGCTGGGATGGAGTTAAGTGTCTTTGCAGCAGCTTGCATGGTGCTGTGTTTTGTACTTTTGTTTTAGCTGTTTTTCAGACTGCCCCGCCAGCAGGTAGGCTCGGGGTAGGCAAGAAGCCAGGAGGGGGACACAGCTGGGACAGCTGACCCCAACTGACCAGAGGGATATCCCACAGCAGATGACACCATGCCCACCAATAAAAGCTAGGTGAAGGAGGAATGTTCAGAGTGGTGTTTGTCTTCCTAAGTAGCTCTTAGGTGTGATAAAGCCCTGCCGGCTGAGGGTAACTCCTTACGTTGCTTTGCCTGCATGCACGGCTTTTGCTTTACTTATTGAACTGTTTTTATCTCGGCCCAGAGTTTTCTCACTTTTACCTTTCCGATTCTCTTCCCCATCCCACTGAGTGAGTGAGCAGCTGTGTGGGGCTGAGCTGCCCACCAGGGTTAACCCACAACACTCCCTCAGCTTGTCTCCTTACCACCTCTTCCACAACACAGTCACTAGTTAAAAGGCGGAATTGACCTGGAATTGACCCCAGCCACAGTTAAGTGCTGACTAGCAATGATCAGCTATGAACAAATGTCTCGCTTATAGCTCTTGCTCCTCTTTCCCTTCATTAGGGGCATTTTTTTTAATCTTACCATCAAGATGTATTTGTTAACTTTTTGCTCTTTTTCAAGTTTGCATGAAGAAATAACAGAACTAGAGATTAGAAATCTTGTTTCTCAAAAACCCAGATATTAAACAAACGCTCAACAAGAGGAAGAAATCAATTCTGAATGAAAAAACCAAACCAAACCAAACAACCCCCCCCCTAAAAAAATCCCAAGCAGGAAGTTCATCACATCATCTACATAAAATCTGTAACATATTAATCTGCTCTCCAAACAGAATTTTGTCACTATAGGAAGTTTAAAGTAGACTTGATGCCAATGCCCTAAGTTTGAGCATATTCTTTCATTATTATTTCTTGCACTGAGCTCTTGCATTATGTCCTTACCTTTGAAGGTGACCTAAGAGAAGATGTCCATTATCAAACTCTCTGTTGCAATGCATCACAGGACAAGATATGGGGCTGTTGTTGACTTGTTTCTTATCTGCCCTCCTACAAGTACCCCTTCTTCCACTATTAACGGTGCCTGGTTTGAGACCTGTGTTATAAAACAAAGCACTTAAGCCTCTATAATTCAGATTCTGTTTAAGAAAACGAACAACACACAAGCTCTAAAACATTTAGAAATCAAGTTATATTGATTCTTAACAGCAAGCTAACAATGCACTGTAACTCAATTCTGCTACAGTAAGTCTGCTTTTTCAGCTGAAGCATCTGTCCCTTCAATCTCCAGTAGGATTACTTTTCAAACACTTTCACACCCTTCCTCTAGGTCCTCCAGTGATTGAACTTCCTGAAGTTATATTTACTTATGTAGACATTCGATTGAGGAACAGTTCAACAGTAGTATTTTTCCTTCTAACAACTTTGCTTATAAAAGTAGTTAACATTGCCTTAGTGGTTTTTAGACTTTGTGTATTACATTTTCTAAGCAGCAAAGCATTAGAAGAATAGCTTTTATGGCAACAAGTCCATAAGAACTTTCAAAGGCCACACTCTAGCTAAATGGTTATGGTAAGGGGCACCTGCAAGCTCAATGTTAGTACTGATCAACACGATTATCGCATGTTCTATTCTGCAATGCAAGACTTAGAAAACCTGTCACTGAAGCTTAATTTCCTATTCTTACCTGGCATTTTTAACCACTGGTCCACACATAATCTTGCGGCTTCTGTGTCACTGTGTTCCCGAATGAACTCTAGTTCTTGCAACCCATGAGCATATTGGGAATCAACTTTCTCCTGAAGGGGAAAACGTATCAGGCAAGGTGGCAATCAAATTTAAAAAAAAAAAAAAAGTAAAATAACTATTCAAGGTTCAGTTTGTATACCCAAACTTACACATGGGTTTATAAAACCCAAAGAAAAAAACGACTCACAAAAACCTAAGGGGGAAAAAAAGCTTAAAATCTTCCACCTTGACAGACTTCTACATAACACAATGAAGACGGAATATAACAGCAATACAAAAATAAAATGAAAAAATAGTGCTAATTTTTGTGCCCCAAATAAAAGCTACAGCCTCGGTCAATTAATTTACTTTTATTGTACCTACTGAAGTTTCTGAAGCATGTACATAACTAACAAGATTTTTAAAGTTACAAGATTATAAAAACAAATAAATAATAATGAAATTTAAAAAAAATAAAGCGACACAAAATGGTTATTGAAACCAAAGAGTCAATTTCTTCCACTGCTAAAGCAGAAAAAAAACCCCATGGCAGTTTCCCTTTGAAGAATAATTTTAATTCTGCAGATTGCATTACCTGATGAGGAGTAAGGAGCTGCCCAGCAGGAAAATATTCATCATCAACAAAAGGATGTTCTAGCCTTTGTTCTCGGACTACTTTAAAAGCTACATAGCTATCTCTGACTCCACTTAACAGTTGAGAAACTGTATGTGGAGACATTAAGAGACTGCAAAATCCCAAGCGGAGGAGACAGGAGAGGGATGTAGGCCTCTGGACTTCAAGGCTACCTGGACTACATATAACAGCCTTTTACTCTGTTGTATTACAGTTGCATAGTCTATTGTAGACCATAACAAGCTGTAACTATAGTATAATTATGTGACTGACTTTAAAAGCCATTAACAGTGTTCAGAAAACTGGGCTGGAAAGTCAGTGTGTTCCAGAAACATTGGATTTGCATTTGTCCCTGTGAAATTTCATGAGGTTCTTGTAAGTCCTTTCCTTCAAGCTCTCCAGGTCCCACTGATAGCCCTACCCCTAAGCCTACTGACTGCACCTCCCAGTTTGTAATAAAAATTAAAGAGTCATGCCTTTCAAGTAGTCTGCACAACTAAATTAATAGGATTCAACTTTAAAACTATGCCTTATACATAGAAAAAATTATCCCATTATAAAATATTACCTGATACAGAGATTTAATGTTGCAAATGGCTTCCCCCAAATCTCAGGCAGAAGCAGGTAGATAACTAGGTTTGCTGCATGGTGGTTTGTGACAACTGTTAATTTTTCAATTATTTAACCAGAATAATTTATGCTAAGGTCTAATATAATCAAACAAGAGAAAAAGTTTTTGTCATTGGTTTGCATGAAGTTAGGCTTTTCCCCTCTATCAGTCTCACTGCATAAGACTAGCAAATTGATCAGTTAAAAGCCACCGAAGAGACAAAGTCCGTATTGCGTTTCAAATGATGCCCCAGAAGCAAAAATCTCTAATTACTAGTTACAGGTCTGGCTCACCAATTTTTTTTTTTTTTTATCTTTTTTTAAAACTTAGTAGCAAAACCAAACACATCCATGCATACAATGCCTGTACTACACAATTCTACTGAAACAAAATACATCCAATACCTTAAAGGCTTTGTTTTTCTCTTCTTTTTGCTGTTTCTCTACTTCAACGTGGCGTGCCAGACGATCCAAAGTCGATGCCACTCGTTCTTTCTGATAGTCAATGTGATCTTTACGTTTAATATTTCTCTACAATTGAAAAGTTCAATTTTTAGTTGGTAATTGTTAAGTAACAGAAACTAATATGACGAAAAATGACGCCCAAGCATCAGGACATAATTCAGCATAGATACTCCGATCCTAAGTTCCATCATCTCCCTTGCTAGTTTTCTCTTCCTATTTACTAGAATGGTAAAAACCAAAATTTTTCTGCTAAAAAACAAACCAACCCCCACTCCCCTTGTTGTGGTTTGGGCTACCTCAAACCAGGACACCCTTATATATTTAAGGCAATTCAGTATCAGCCTCACCAAAGCACTAGAAGGAACATGGATGACTGTGCTGGGTGACCTAGAATCCTCCAACAAATTACAAAATAAGTAAATTTTTCTAAGTAGGTAAATAAAATTCCTAAAGATTTCAAAGCCAACATGCAGCCCATCTGAAGAACTCAGAACTGATATCATTCTTGCTCTAAGACAACATTGCCCAGTACCTTCAGAAAGGCAGACCATTAGCTTTTCTAGCATGAGGGATAGGCCACACACTGTAGTTTGCTCCTGCTACATGATCAGCTCCAGCAATCACCACCATGGAGTGCACACATGGAGTGCCTGCACATGTACAGAAGACCCACCTTTCCTTAAGAACCAGGTTTATTTTATGCATCATCTACTGCACCACTGGAAACCAGATGTCAAAAGACAGCCATTGCTCCCAACACCAACTCTAGTAGAGTCATCCTCAGTCCCTGTCCCTCTCAAAAGCCCTGCAGAGTAATAATAAGCTTGGGGGATACATGAATTGACCAGCCTGCTTCAGACTCTTACACTCTGAGGAGGGATTATGAAGAGAAAGGCTGATTTAAGACCAGACTGTCATGAGAAAAAGGTCCTCCAACCTATAAACTACTCCTAAGAAGTTATTTTAGAAGTTTGCAGGCTAGGGACAGGCAGTGTCCTGTGTGCAGGACAGAGACTTCTGCGGTCGCTTGTAAAGTCATATTTTTCTTCTACACACTTGCTAAAAACCACCGAAAGCCAAATAAAAAGTTCCAAGTCCATCTGAAGAAGGCAAAAAATGGCTTAGGAAAAAATTGAAGTATTGGCATTCTTGCCTTCCACTGAACAGTAGGCAAAAATCAAAAGACTTTAATGTTGGTTTGTTTATTTATTTATTGCTTGTAAAAACATCTCTAAAAAGTTTCTTTTCTGAAGAGTAATTGATGTGGAAAAAAAAAATTCAGGAGACTAATTATTTTATTCTAACGAGAAGTCTCCAAATACATTACAGCATACTCACATGAAGGTAAGAACTGCTGTTAGGCTCTTCATCCTCACTACTGACAAGATCAATGCATTCAAGCACAGGTCTTAAAGGTCCTTCCTGAAAAAGTGTTAAACACACACACAAAAGCATTAAATTGTCTTCCTCAGGGATATAATGTTGCATGCATTACAGCACACTGTGGGCATGAGCAATGCCTGGAGAATTTCACCAAGGTTCCAAGAGGGTGTAGTAATAAAATTCCTGCATGGTAACTTTTCCACTTAACAGATTAATCCACAAAATTGATAAAACATGCAAATAAGTAAGTATTCACAAATAATTAAAATATCAACTTAACATCTAGATACCAATTAGGAAAAAAAAATATCAAATTAGCAGTTTTCACTTGCTTAAAAATTTTATATACTTCACTTTCTCAATCAACTTAGACCTACATTTTTAAAGATACTCAACTTGCACCATTAACTCGATGGTAATAGGGTAGTAGGCTGTTACCAAGAGAGGAACAGTCTTAGATTTCACTGAGCGATGCTAAATCATTTTTCGTGGTTTTTTTGGGGGGGTTTGATTTGGTTAAAAGACACAAATTAAATTTCAACTCCAAAAGGAATTAAACTCCTTAGGCATTTCAAACATTAAGAAAGTGGGAAACAATTTCATATACATTTAAACCCTGAAGGCTACTGCTTTCTGAGGATTTATTCCATAACCAAGTTACAAGTGTCTTCTCTGTACTGGAATCACAATCACTTTATTTAAAAAAAAACAACAAACAACACATTTCACCCATTCATACCACGTACTCAAAAGCGCAGAGACACATGTCCAAATAGTCTGTCCACCATTCAGTTGCAAAGACATGCATCCAGGAAGCCTGATAGGACTCCAAGCAGCTATATGGAGGACAAGGGACCCTGGCTGTCAACAAGTACTTAGGTGTTCTAATAGAGAGGACCTAAGCAATTCCTAGCTTGGCAACCACGTGCTCCTTTCGTTTATTTCCTATCTTTTGCCTCTCTCCATGCTGCCACCCTCCTCTGTGAGTCACTAAATGTTATTGGTTTTGTCTCCTTCTTAGGATGTCTTAAGGCTTTAGCCCCATTCATTGTCTTCTGTAATCATCTTAATGGTTTAAGCCCTGAACGCTGTCCCTTGCTTTCTTGATCTGAGTGTCTTCAGTAACTTCATGCAGATGGTTTGTGACCTCAGTGACCTGCTAGTCTAGGCAGCATCGATACCAGTTGATTTACATGCCTTCATATGCCTCCTTTCACTCATTCTGTCTGGTGCTTGCACACACACGTGTATATATTCCTATTCACTCCCTATTTATACCAATTTTAACATTTCTACTACAAGGTTCTGGCAGACGGTAGAATGTTGACACAAACACAAGAAAAAAAAAGGAAAAGAAAAATTATAATCAGCAACCCAAACTATGTACATAAATCATACGTTTTTTAACGAAGATGTACAAAATAACATCTGGAGCTCCATCCACACTCACTGCAACAAGAGTCTTCAATTTTTAAAGGCAAACAAAGAAGCACTATGTCCACATAATCTGATGTCATGCAAAAAAATGCCTGTATCATGCTACATTATCACATGCCAACTAAATAATCAGTATAATAATGTGAAACAGGATGAGTAAGTCTACATACACCAAACAAAAATATTCCTAGTGATCCTAACTCACATTCATGGTCCATGGTCCCATGGCATATGCATCTTCAGTGAGAGGCAAAGTTATCTAACATGCCAGAAAATATTTCCCATCCAAATCCCGAAAGTTATTATCTAGCCTCAAAGTATATAAAACGAAAGACAGTTTAAGTTTTGGGGTTTTTGGTAGTGAGGAGGGGTGGTGGTCGTTTTTTGTTTGGTTGGTTGTTTTTTTTTTTTTTAAAGTCTCTACATGCAGTGCCATCTACATCTATGACAGCTTTTGATTAAACTGCAGCATTAGCCATTTGTCTGGCAATATTGCTGGCAGATGCCACAGAGCTGTTATATACTCTAAAGGTATTCTTTATTTGTTACAAAGTGAAGTTTTCCAGGCAGAAGGAGGACTTAGGAGCTTAGGCTGACTTCTTGAAAAGGTGCAGTACTGTATCCACCATTCTGCCATGTATTGGACAGTGTCCTCAAGATCTAAATAACCAACCAACCAGGGCAGGCTCAAAAGATTTATTGCCTCATGAGAAGCAGCGGAGAGAATATGCACACATGCAATTCTCTCCACCGTCCTGGCTACATCTCATTCTTTACATTCTTCCACCTTTCAAGGCCGTAAGGCAGTTCAGCTGGCCAGGCATAAACAGTCCTCATTGTCTCACTGGGGAGGAAGAGGGATGAGATCTTGGACAGATGACAAAAGCTTATATAAATCAAGCTGCAGGCCTCAAATTACCCCAAAAGTGTGCTTAACTTTTTATGATTAAATAAATAAAGAGAATATTGTTTTCTAAATCAAATCTTAAAAAAAATATATAGATACATGACATTTGCTTCTGTAGAAACTGACCTCTATAAATATATAAGAAATTAAATCTTTATTAAACAACAGGTGTTAGCAAGTAACAGTTCAAAGACACACTCAGACCGCCTACTGTCCAATCAGTTCAATGGTGTGTTGTGAAATGTTCCACTCTGATCCTAACAGCTGTAGCTTCTTCAAACGCAGAGATTTTCCTTAGTTCCATTTACTTACTCCCTGGGTTCAACCACTAATTAAAAGTTAGGAAACTGACAGCTGAAAAGCAGAGTAACTTGCTTTCAAGCCTAGGAACTTCTAGTGACCAGAACAGTAAGTTCAATTCAACACAAGTAACATACTTTTTTAAACATTGTTTGCAAACATGGGATGTTCTTTTTTTTCCTTTTGAACTTTGTACCTCTTACTACACAATTTGGGTTGCATTCCAATTTGAAAACAAGTGAGTCCTGTGAAGCTCATTTTTACCGCCTCCAGAAATTTTCTCAAGAAGTCCTAAATTGTGGTCTCGCTTTTTTTCCCCCTCCCTCATGTTAATCAATCTTTGGCTAATCAGACCTAGCTAACAGACACCGAGTCCACTGATTATCATGTAAGATTTTTTGTTCAGTTTCTAGTTTTACGTGCATTCAGAACAAATACTCAGTTTACACAATTAAACTTTTGCATAATTATACACACACACAGAGAAAGCACACAGAAATGAGCTTTCAATATATCTGGCCACAAACTTACCATATCTTTGACATAATAATTATGCGAGCATAATTATGTACACACATGTAAACACACTAATTATCATGAAACAAGCTTACATGAAAATAAATTTTAAGATCTGACACAAATTGCAATATTTGTGCTCGAAATTTTTGTCCCAGCAAATTCTCAACTTGAAGAGTGCTGAGTAACCAACCAACGTTGTGAACCAACATGCACTTGCAAAGTTTTAATTTCTTTGACCTAGCAAACAGAAAAATCCGAGTCCTCAGCTGACTTGGGATGGGAGCAAAAACAAAAGTCCTGCTTCAGAGATGCTTCGTAACACCTCTGCAATTTTATTCTGTTCCTGCTGCGATGCCAGAGAGACAAATACTTGAGTCTGTATATCTAATATTTAACACCTCAGGGGGAAAGGAAACAAAACATCTAAATGGTAATGATCATGTTTCAGCAAACCACTTCATTTTGGTATATCCCAGGGCCAAGTGTTCTTCAGACAGCATCTTCACTGGAAAACATCTTTAAAGAAATTAGGAAAAAAAAAAACAAACGAGTGGACTATTAAGAAAACCCAAAACAATTCAGCAGGAGTCCAATGCTTTCAGTGGAGACTACCGCAATTTGAATGATCTGTCTACTTATGTGTTACAGAACACATTAAACTTGTGATTCTCTTCCCTCTTGCCTTATTCTTCCCAAGCAGACAGAATGGGGGTTGGACCATCCTATCCTAAAAAATCAAGCCATCAGGAATAACGGCTTGCACTGTAAATTAAATTCTGTTTTTCTGCTGGTGTGAAAAACATAGAATTTAATGATTTTAAATGAACAAAATACATTGCAATGCAGAATTAAGAGGTGGGAAATTATGGAAGAACAGTTGTAAGTTTCCTGAACAAGGGTGAATCTGACTCTAAAAGCTCCAAAACTTTGGCAGCAGCAGAGATTGCTTTTGGTCCTTCATATGAGGGTTATTTGTCATAGTCCTACAGTAAGAATTCAAACACCTTAAGTGACTGAAATGGAAAAAGGTACCAAAGAAAAACAAACCACAAACAACAAAACAAACAAAGAAAAAAAACCTCACACCAAAAAACCACCCAACTTTCAAGAAAAAATTAAAGAAGAAGAAAAAAACAGAGATCACATGGCCTACAACTGTTTGTTTTCTATCAAAATGAGCACAGGTTGAGATATCCAAGTGGCTTCTCCAACTTATGCAGTGCCACCTGTGCACTGGCTCCTCAGGACATGCAGAAAATAAATAGTACTTGGATGATCAGGTAGCATTCATACACAGTATTTAGGAAGCTCATACACTTTGAGTCATACAAATGATTATACGGAAACGATAATCTAAAGCAAGGCAAATAGTTCCAAAATCCTTTAGTGAGTTCCGGGTTCACCCTCACTCAGAGGAGCAAATTGGAGATTTGAGGACACGTTGCTGACATGACATGATGATCATAGAATGGTCCAGGCCGGAAGGGACCTCCTAAGGTCATCTAGTCCAACCTCCCCGCAGTCAGCAGGGACACCCCCAACTAGACCAGGTTGCCCAGGGCCTCGTCGAGCCTCACCTTGAATATCTCCAGGGAAGGGGCCTCAACCACCTCCCTGGGCAACCTGCTTCAGTGCTCCACCACCCTCACAGTGAAGAACTTTCTCCTCATCTCCAATCTAAATCTGCTCCCCTCCAGCCCCTCGTCCTGTCACTACAGGCCTTTGTAAACAAACTCTCCCCAGCCTTCCTGTAGCCCCCCTCAGGTACTGGAAGGCTGCTATTAGGTCTCCCCGCAGCCTCCTCTTCTCCAGGCTGAACAACCCCAGCTTCCTCAGCCTGTCCTCGTAGCAGAGGTGCTCCAACCCCCTGATCATCCTTGTGGCCCTCCTCTGGACCCGCTTCATCAGGTCCATATCTTTCCTATACTGAGGGCTCCAGACCTGCACACAATACTCCAGGTGAGGTCTCACCAGAGCAGAGCAAAGCGGAAGAATCACCTCTCTGGACCTGCTGGCAATGCAGCTTTTGATGCAGCCCAGGATGGGATTGCCCTTCTGGGCTGCAAGTGCCCACTGCCTGCTCATGTCCAGCTTCTCGTCCACCAGCACCCCCAAGTCCCTTTCCTCAGGGCTGCTTTCTAACACCTCACCCCCTAGTCTGTACTGATGGCGAGGATTGTTCCGGCCCAGGTGCAGAACCTTGCACTTGTTCTTGTTGAACCTCATGAGGTTCACCGGGGCCCACCTCTCCAGCCTGTCCAGGTCCCTCTGGATGACATCCCGTCCCTCCGGTGTATCGACAACACCACACAGCTTGGTGTCGTCTGCAAACTTGCTGACAGTACCTTTAATCCCCCTGTCTATATCATTGATAAAAATGTTAAACAGTATGGGTCCCAGCACAGACCCTTGAGGGACACCACTTGTCTCTCCTCTCCATCTGGACTTCGAGCCATCAGGGTCACACCCTTTCCCCTTATATTCATCAATGACAACAGTAAGCTCCTCACCCAATATACCAAACCTGCACAAACAAGCCTAAGCACAGTCATCTTCCTATATATTCCAGCCTTCCTCAGAAGCAATCACCACTGGCACCACAAGGCCTCAATATCATCCACTGGCAAAACCAGGAAAAAAAGGCAGCAGAAGCAATGATTTTAGTAACTCTCCTTTCTTTCAGTTATTGCTCTTGGCATTCCAGCAGCCCTTCAATCATTGCACATTCAAAGCTACACTAGCTTCCTCATTCTTTACCCGGTGTTTCAAGAAAATTAAGCTTATACAATTATGCCACACATAAGTGCTTGTGTGTGTATACAATGAACTTTGAACTCATTAGTGAATTTTGACCAAATCAGCTAAAAGACCAAGAAGTCTGAGAGATAATAATTTACAATTTTCACAAAAATATACGTCCCTCATACTTGAGAGCCTAAATACCCCTGCAGAAAAAGTCTGTATATTGAACTTAGGGTTTATTCAAACACCATGCAAACCAGAAAAAACTCTAACCATCTGGTTACTCTTCAGCATTAATACTGAGACAAATCCATACGAAACAAGCCATTATTAGTCCTTGCATCAATCAACCACTTGATCTTATTCACATGACTCTTTCTTTAGGGAAAATAACCTCTCTGTTCTTGCATGTATCGCTGCCATCCAGCACCACTTTACTGATGACGGATTGAGGCCAAAACACAGGCAGCATAAAAACCATTCTGCTTTTCTTGGATGTTCAACAGATATAAGTGTCTTAAAGTTACATGCACATAAGCCACATGTCAGCATTAGACGAGGTGTTGTACTGTAGCTATTACACACTGCTTCACAAATCGAGAAGACTGTTTAAGGCCTCTGACCCATTACTTCCTTCCTCTTTTTCTATACCAAGTATAGTGCATTTGGCACTGTTTTGCAGAGTGAGCAGTGCTTTATTCCTTCAGTGGGACTATTCATGAACACTACGCAATATGATTACCAGAACAGTCATCTACAGTGACTTCTCATATACCTCATTTATCTCTGTGATCCCCCATTCACCTGCTCAGATACTCAAGTCTGTATTCTCTCTACAGGACCAACTGATATCATCTTATACACTTCCAAGGAAAGGGTAGATAAAGCTTTAACATAAACTTGTTATCTGTCAACAATTTACAAATTAAATTACCTTTAAATCCAAAAGTAATCCTTTCCACCAAAATATAATCAAGATCATCAAGACAGTACAGAAAGACCCCCTCCCATTTTATCAGGCTACTGAAAGCATATTTACAATAACAGGCAGTACGTTTCCAATTCAAGATCTACTTACTCCAACGAACTCAATCTCATCTTCGCTTTCAGAAGCTGCCGATTCACTCTTGTGAATGTTGACAGGGCTACAGGACTCCATTATCTAAACAGAAGCAAACCAAAACATTCTTCATCATTTTATCTTGCAATTTTATTTAACCACACCGCATTTCCATTTTATACCTACTTCAGCTTTACAGCCTATTTGCACTCAACAAGCCTCTCTATATCATTCACTGACAATTATTCCTGATTATCAGGAAGGAATTTGTTACTGTGAGGGTGGCGAGGCACTGGAACAGGTTGCCCAGAGAAGCTGTGGCTGCCCCATCCCTGGAGGGGTTCAAGGCCAGGATGGATGGGGCTTGGAGCAACCTGGTCTGGTGGGAGGTGTCCCTGCCCAGGGCAGGGGGGTTGGAACTCAATGATCTTTAAGGTCCCTTCCAACCCAAACCTTTCTATGACTATCAGTAATGCCGGAATAAGAGATAACAATTTTTACTCGAATCACAGTCCTACTGTTTTCCAAATATTCAAAGCCTGGGTTGATCTACAAAGCATCTCCCAATACCTATATTCCCCCAGCAGCCACGGCTACAGTGCACCGCCACAGCTCATTAACACGTTTAGTTCCGAAAACCTTATCGATTGCTGAGGCCTTCCAAGAGCTCCGGCCTGCGGGCGCCGCACCACCGCCACCACACACACGGAGGAGGGCTCACCGCCAGGCGCGGGGGCGAGCCCTGGCACAACCAGCGGCTACAGGTATTTCTGACGCCTGTTTTGGCCACTTTTGGACGGCAGCAGCGCCGGAAGGCTCAGCTTCTCCCTTCAAAAGCAAGCGCCCTCCTGCCAAACAGAAGGCGTCCCTGAGGGGCGCGGCAGGGCGGGCGGCCCCGGCAGGGCGGCCGTGCTGACTCACGTCTCCTTACCCGCACCGACACCCCCTCAGCCCCGCCGCGGCTCCGGCTGGGAGGCGGGTGAGGAAGAACGCGGCGGCCTCCCTCGCCAGGCGGCCCGCACCTGGCCGGCCCGCCCGCCCGCCTCCCCGCCCGGCGGCGGTTGGGGTCGCTAAGCGACGGGCCACCCGCGCCCCCTCACAATGCCCGGCCCCCGCTCACCCCGCCGCCAGCGCTCCGGGGGACACCGACGCCCCGACCCCACGCCCCTCCGCTTCCTCTTCAACCCGGGGGCGGCGGGGAGGGGAGAGGTGGGGCAGGAGCGCGGCACGGCTTGACGGGATTTGTAGTTGCCGCCCGCTTCGCTTGGCTCCCCCTCCTCCTCCTTCTCCCGCCGCCGCCGCCGCCTCCCCTGCCCCCATGGCGGGGTGCCGGCGCTACCGCCACAGCGCCATGGCGCTGCCCCCGCCTCCCAGCGGCGGCGTTTCGGGTGGGGGGCTCTTTCCTTCAATATCTTCCTGCCTCCCCTCTTGCGCCTTCGGCTGGTAGCAGGGAGTTCCTGCTGGAAGGAGGAAAACCCCCCCTGACCGCTTCCGGGGGAGGAGGAGGGGTGGCGGCCATTGGGGCTGACGGGGGAGGGAAGGCGGGAAAAGCGCTGAGGCAGCCGCGGCGGGGGTGGGCCCTGCGGCCTGGCGGGTGAGCAGCCCGCCTCAGAGACCGCCCAGACATCACCCGCTGCTCCGGGGGGACCTTACGGTATACACCCAAGGCAGATTTTATGTAGCTTTATAAAGGGTTAAAGTGTAGAGAATCTTCTTTTCGAGAAGAAACATAGCTGTTGTAGCAACCATCCCAAATGGTTTCAAGGGCTTAGGGGGTGGCCCTGACAACATAGACTCACAGAATCATCTAGGTTGGAGAAGACCCTTGGGATCATCGAGTCCAACCATCTAACCTACTCTACAAAGTCCTCCCCTACACCATATCCCTCAGTACCGCATCTAAACAACTCTTAAACTCATCCAAGGATGGTGACTCAACCACCTCCCTGGGCAGCCTATTCCAGTGTCTGACTGCTCTTTCTGTAAAGAATTTCTTCCTAACGTCCAGTCTAAACCTACCCTGTTGCAGCTTGAAGCCATTCCCTCTTGTTCTATCACTAATGACCTGTGAGAAGAGACCAGCCCCAACCTCTCTACAATGTCCTTTCAAGTAGTTGTAGAGAGTGATGAGGTCTCCCCTCAGCCTCCTCTTCCTCAAACTAAACAATCCCAGGTTCGCTTTTCGTACGATTTGTTCTCCAGGCCCTTCACCAGCTTTGTTGCCCTTCTCTGTACCCACTCCAGCAACCTACAGATCTCTCTTGTATCAATACTGCCCAAAACTGGACACAATATTCCAGGTGTGGCCTCACCAGTGCTGAGTACAGGGGGACAGTTATCTCCCTGCTTCTGCTGGTCACACTATTTCTAATCCAAGCCAGGATGCCGTTGGCTTTCTTGGCCAACTGGGCATACTGCCGGCTCATGGCAACCTAAGACAGGGGTGCAATAAATATGGACGTTGTCTGACAAACAGGGGATAGCAGGGAGATCGTTAGTTTTAATGAGCGATTAAGCAGTTAGAATGTTTTGCCAACATGAAGACTGAATCAAAGGATAGGTGAAGAAGATGAAGATGGAGGAAGAAACGACCCTCACTCAAAATGAGGGCCACCAGAAGGCCCAACTACGCATACCCCAAAGCTTATTATAATATG
Organism: Calidris pygmaea; assembly: GCA_003697955.1. Taxonomy (NCBI): domain Eukaryota; kingdom Metazoa; phylum Chordata; class Aves; order Charadriiformes; family Scolopacidae; genus Calidris; species Calidris pygmaea. The sequence goes on along the minus strand of QJSC01015142.1, from coordinate 1,584,743 downwards.
TAAATGAATTTTTGGAAATGTAATGAATATGCTAATGTTTTCTTAGAATTACATTGAATATGTATCCCTGTTGTGTATAAATTTAATTTGACAACAGCATTCAGTGCGCACAATAGGAGGAGCGATCCCCTGTGCGCCCAGCGCCGCGATAAAGAATCCCTGCTTTCTGAACTTTAAATTGAGTCTTAGAAAGTTTTATCTGCTGGTTTGTGGTAACATTATGGGAGACAGCACCTGGGGCCTCATCGAAGTCCAGATAGACGAGGCCCATTGCTCTCCCCTCATCTGCCAGGCCAACCACTTCATCATAGAAGTTTATCAAGTTGGTCAAGCATGGCTTTCCCTTGGTAACGCCCAACTGATGACGCCTGATGATTTTCTTGTTGCTGAAGTGCCTGGAAATGGTTTCCAGGATTAGGTGCCCCATCACCTTCCCAGGGATGAGGGTGAGGCTGACCACCCTGGAGTTCATGTGTCCTCCTTGAAGATGGAAGTGACGTTCTCTTTCCTCCAGTCCTCAGGCACCTCTCCTACTCACCATGGTTGATCCAAGATTTTCAAGAGTGGCCTCGCAATGACATCTGCCAACTCCTTCAGCACTTGTAGGTGCATCCTATCAGGGCCCATGGATTTAGGTATGTCCAGTTTGCTTAAGTATCTCCTGACCTGATCTTTTTCCACCAAGGATCCGTCTTCCCTGGTCTCTGGGACCTGGGATTCCTGAAGGTGCATCTTGCCAGCAAAGAATGAAGCAAAGGTGGCATTCAGTAACTCAGCCTTTTCCGTGTCCTACGTTACCAGGTCACTCATCTCATTTAGCAATGGGCCCGCATTTTCCCTAGTCTTCCTTTTGTCACCTAGCTACTTACAGATGCCATTCTTGTTGTCTTTGACATCCCTGGCTAGATACAATTCCAGCTGGGCTTTAGCTTTTCTAACTTCATCCCTGTATGCTTGAACGACATTTATGTATTCCCCCTAGATTACCCCACACTTCCACCCTTTCTATGCTTTCCTTTTTGTGTTTGGTTTAGATCAATGCCTCCTGGCATTTTTGCCTGACTTCCTATTCTCTGGGATGAACATGAGAGGAGTGATCTTTGAATATTAACCAACCTTTCTTGGGCCTCTTCCCTCCAGGGCCTTATCCCATGGCGCTCTTCTAAGCAGATTTTTGAAGAGGCCAATGTTCAGTCTCCTGAAGTCCAGGAGCCTGCTTTTTACATTACTCCCTCCTCTCAGGATTTTGAGCTCCACTATCTCATGGTGAGTGCAGCCAAGACTGCCTTTGAGCTTCGCATTCCCAACAAGACCCTCATTGTTGGTATGAGGTCCAGCAAAGCACTGCTCTTCATTGATCCTTGCTGGCTCCTTTATGACTTGCAAGAAGAAGTTATCAGTGCACTCCAGGAACCTCCTGGATTGCTTATGCCCTGCTGTGTTGTCCGTCCAGCAAGTACCTGGGTGGTTGAAGTTCCCCATGACAACCAGGGCTTGTGAATGTGAGGCTGCTCCTATGTGTCTACCTCATTCGCTTGTTCTTCCTGGCCAGGCGTCCTATAGCAGACACCCACTGTAATGTCACCTTTACCTGTCTTCTCTTTAGTCCTTGCCCATAAACTCTTATTCAGTTCCTCATCCACCCCCCCAGGCAGAGCTCCATGCACTCCAACTGCTTTTTCACATAAAGAGGGCACTTCCCATCCTTGTTTTCCTAGTCTGTCCTTCCCCGTGTCCCTTCATTATAACTCTAGTCATGGGAGCCATCCCACCACGTCTCTGTGATTCTAACAAGATTGTAGCCCTGCTCTAACTCATCCTGTTTATTGCTCATACTGCATGCATTAGTATAGGGGCACTAAAGAGGCACCCCAGCAAATTGACTCCCTAGAAGTTTGACGGGTTGATGTGGTGCTGGGGACATGGTTTAGTGATGGTTTTTTGTCAGAGGTCGGTTGATGGTTGGACTAGATCTTGAAGGTCCCTTCCAACCTAGATGATTCTATGATTCTAGAAAGGGGTTGGGGGGGTTCTCCATCGTGGTGCCTTGCAGGCATTTCTTTGCTTACCTGTAAGTGCTGGGGGTAACCCTGCTTAAGCCCCATTTTGTTGATTTTGTGTTCCGTTCCTGTCACATCATCCCATGCCCATTGCTCTTTGACCGTGTCCCTCACTCCCTGTAACCACAGGGCTGCTGGTTACTTGCTCCCTCCCACTTCGTTCTTAGTTTAAATCCCCAGTTATGCAGTCGGCCATCCTACTGGCAAAAATAGCTTCACCCAGCTTAGTGAGGTGGATCTCATCTCTCTCAGGCAGAGGGTGATCTGCAAGCAGGGTCCCATGGTCATACAACGCAAAACCTTGTCACCAACACCAGTTCTGCAACCAATTATTGCCTTGCCCTATTAGTTCCCTTTTGCTCGTTTCCCCTCAGTGGAAGGATTAAAGAAACCCGTGCCCCCACGCACGTGATTCTTGCTCTCTATCTGCTACTGCTCTCCTGCTTCATCATATCGTTACTTCAAGCCACCCACAGTAAAAGTCAGTTTGAATGGCAGCTTTGTGAATAAAATGACTCTCGGAAATAACATATCACATGGTATTTAATATGTCAGCATTAATTTAGTGTGCTTATTCTTTTTGTAAACAGGGTGACTACTACTAATGTTAGTTTTAGGCCTCCTTCCATATATGAATGAAAAAACAGCTTTATCATAGAAGACAGACATACTGAGATGCTGAAAGGCAAAAAAAAAATAATAATCAAAGATCACACAACAGCTGAAATATTTTTCCATGTATTTCCTGGATTTGATGTGTAAACTCATAATTATCACCTTCTGTGATTCTTGGTTGTATTTTTTACAATTTTTTACACTGTGTGACACCACACACACATCACCAATTCATTTTGATTTTAGTGCAGATTTTGGGGAGAAGTAGCATTAGACTGCTCTGCTCTCCCTTTCTGATACTTCTGAAGTTTCTAATCTGTAATTATTTAGTCTTCAAATCCTGCATTCTCAGAGTTTGTCAGTGTCATTTTGGAAAACCACTTGTATTTTCTTCTTATTTGATCACACTGCAACGAGTATAGCTTTTCCGTTAACCATGTAGTTGTGTAAAAGCTATTTATCTTCTTTTATCCAGGGGGATAACATCAGTCCTATACTTAAAGAGGCAGGAATGATTCTTTCCAATTTGGTCCCTCTTTACCCTTTGGTAAAACATTAAAACATCTCCTTCTCTGTTGCATTTTGTGCAGAACACCCTTCGCTCTGCCTGGCTTGTGCCTGGGATTAGGACCATCACCCTACCATGAATATCCTCTTTTACTCTTCGTGGTAAGCCTTTGACAACTCAGCTGGCCAGGTGAGTTTCAGAATAGAAGCTCCTGTAGTACAGTGTGATTGATCTTCAGTCCTGCACCAGCAGCAGGGAGAGGAACCACTCGTGTTGTGCTCCCAAGTGCTTCTCCACCTCCCCAACAACACGAGAGCTGCAGCTGTGCAGTATCAGCTGTGACAGCCTTAGGGTTAGAGAGCCCTCATCAGGCGGGCCAACCCCTTCCCCCAGCTAAAAATCTCAAGCTTTATAGAAGCTGGCTACAGAACAGTTATTAAAAAAAAATAAAAACCAATAGAAAAAAAGAAGAAAAAAGTGAGAGAAAAAATCCAATACCTTTCATACTAGAGATTGATGTAAGAAAAGGCCCAGAAGACAGTAAGGACAATAAAATAGAACTAAGACGTAGTAATGTTTCATTTTATTTGATAGAAAGTTGCTTCAAAAATATGATTAACTATATACATTCTTATATGCTGTACATACAGGTATATATACAAAATATACATAATAGTACACATCTTTCTGTTACATTTTATGGATGGTAGTTCATAACATGAGATAGAACTTATATCAGATTTCATACCTGCTTTCATCCTGATCCTATCTACAAGGAACCAATAGACACGTGAGATGGAAAGGCTAGCTGATCGCTTCATTCCTACCCCAGCCCACACAAAAGCCTTCTCCACAGTGCATTTTATTAGTGCATTGTTCTAGTGCAGTTAGGTTTGCAGCACTACCCTTCAGAGGTATTTGGCTGCTAGCCTTGTCGTCAGATTTTTTTCCCAGCATTCACCCTAATACTACTTCTAATGTATTTTCTCCTCTAGTCAAGCTAGATTTCTTCAACTTTTTTTTTTTTTCTTCTTTTTTTTCCCCTCCTTCACGTTGATTCCTTAGTTGCTTGTTTGCCACATCTGAAATAGATTTAACTATTAGTACTCTCTGTTCTGGGAGAAGTACACTCAAGCACAAAAGCTATAATCCCAGCGTTCTCTCCTTCCCATGCTACCAGCACACTATAAACCTGGAATCAGTCAACGAGGAAAATAAAATGTACTTTCCCTCCTCCTCAGGCAGTTATAGGGTGTACGACTGCCAGCTGCTCCCTGGAACAAGTGGTGTTAAATCCCAAGAGGAAACGCCCCAGTCACTGGAATTTTTCTGGTCCCAGTCCTATGAGGAATGCTCTACCTGTCCACGCTCTAGGCAAGAGGTAGCACACCAAAATTAAACCACAGAGAGTAGAGGTTGGCAACTCAGCCCTTTACCAGTCGCTTCTAAGAGATCGTCCTCCATTTCCCAACTGGATGGATCTGGCACCCTTATCCTATGGACCTGATGTTCAGGGAAGAAGAGAGAGGGAGAGCTGCCAAACCAGCAGGGGACTGGCAGCAGAAGGCCTGTGAGAGAAGCCACAGCCTCCACAACGACACAGGCTATCCTGGAGGACTCTTCCCTGAGCTATGAGGGAATGTGGCTTCTTTCATTGCCTTTCCAACCTTCAGAAGTCAAAAATGAGCTACTTTTTTCCTGCAGACATCTCAAGAGCTGCAGCTTCACTGCCCTAAGAATGTTTTCTTATTTCCAAGTTAACAGCAGCCTTAATATCTATTTTGTTTCTTCTTTTCTTTTCATGGGGCCCTGTGCTTTCTAATCCTGTGCTGGCCATAGTCCTTATTTCACTAGGAAATTTTTCTATTCTCTTTTCGTACCTCTATATCTTTTTTGTATTAATATGCAATAGCTTTCTCTGGTCAGTAAAGCGATTTTCCATCAGCTGTCAAGGCAAGAGCAAGGGGATTAAGGTTCCTCTTACACATTCATTTGGTATTACTTTAAATAATGTTTTTGTCTAACTAAGGGGAACTCTTCTTATATTCTTCTGAATAAGTTTATATTTTTAATTACCGCATAACATGCATATATTTAATAATAGCTTAAAGCCAAAGATATTAATATCCTGTCATATTTTTAGAGGCTGTGGGATTATCATTTGAGAAAATGATTGTCAGGCTTCTATTCTGCTTGCAGTATCTCTTGTCCACTGTTACAAGGCCCATTTAGGTATTATTATTAATTTTTTTAATTTTATTTTATACTATTCTTTAATCTCGGTTGAGAATTTGAACTGGTATGAAATACCTTCTGTTATTCTTTGTCTGAATTCCTGAGATCCTGTCCGCAACCCTGGTTGGGAGAGGGCGCTGGTGAGCTTCTGGTGAGGTGAGACTCCACCTTAGAAGAAGTGGGTTTGAAGCACTCCTGCTGACCTTGTGTGGTGGGAGGTGGAGTCAGACAGCTGTCACTTTGCTGAATTTGTGCATTAGCAGCTGGTGAATCATCATCCTGCTGGTCTTGTGTGCTGAGAGGAACAGCAGAAGAGATGATGCCCTGAGGAGCAGCTGTTGAGCCACTGTTGAGACAATTTATAACCAAGCTTGAGATACTGACATTAAACGTGCAATTACTACTGTGCTTAGTTTCCGAGCATCTGAGTTTGTTTATTAGCTACTGAACTAGTTTACTTCATTGACATGTTCCCCTTTTCCTTGTTTCACCTCAGCCATGTGGATCTGAGATGGTGACTTGTCTGTCTGGTTGGACTTGGCTCCAAGTTGCTTCTCCTGAAATGTAATCATGTTCTGGGGAAAAGCAGAGCAGGTGGGCAAGGAAGGAGGAGCAGCAAGGGAGGAGATCATAACTGCAGTATCACCAGTTTTACAGGTAGGCAACGTGTGGGTAAGTTGTTACTAAAGGTACCACACAACAGGATTTTCTCTTGACCCCTCTCTGTACTTCATTGCTGGAAAGTGAACTGTGAGACTGCGAGCACTTTTAAACTCTCCTCATTTTCTTACAAAGAAAACTTGTGTTGTTTGAGTTAAAGGAATCACCACGGTTATCTTGATTACTTACAAGATGCTTAAATGCTTTTACAGTGAGGAAATACTGAACAGATGTAAAATGAACCCATTATAAATGCATTCTAATAATTATCCATTCAAGAGAGACTGTGCAGGCAATATCTGCGTTGGTTTCAATGGATGTTGGACTGGATTTTACATAAGCACTTATCAATAACAGACGTAAAGACATTTTTAAGATATCAAGTTTAAATTGAAAGGTCTATAGGCAGTATTAAAAAACAACCCAGAGCTGTTACAGTTCTAGCTCAAGGTCCTCCTGTCAAGGCTTCAGGAATACTGTGACTGTACATCAGGAGACTCAGGAATTAACAAAATTTATGGATCTGATAAAGACTTAAAACATGAAATATTTCAGATTTAATACTTTCAAAGAAGACAGAATCTGTGTTTCTGTGCTGTTATTTTTACCTCCTGTGTCAAGGCAAAATACTATAGTGAATTAATGCACACTGCACATTACAAATACATAGGACCTTTGCTTTATGAAGCCTTCTCATCTCTAGGAGAAAAGCATTAACATGCTAAACTGTGTTTTAGCCAGGCTAGGGCATTTGCTTATTGTTTCCAGATGGGAAAACCTGTGTATGTGGATTCTTCCAACAGATATTCTCTGAGTATTTATCAAGTAGTAATTCATAGACTACTGGTGGTCCATGGAGTACTTCCAGGTGGCTTAGAGAGAAATTATAGCAGCAAAGCTACTTTTCAAACAATTGTGTCTTAACATAGTCAAATATCTTGGGGTGGTTTTTGTTTGTTTGTTTTTTTATTGTGTTTTGTTATGAAGTGTCATACAGTTGCAAATACGGATTTTAAAACATGCACAAGATAACTGAACTAGGAAGAAGTGAAATACTACTTCAGTATGGAAAGTCTAAGTAAGGACAAATCTGTTCTCCCTGTCTCACGGATTTTAATCTCTTATCCTGCTCCTTGTTAATCTCTTATCCTGTTTCTGAGGGGAGGCTGAGAGAGCTGGGACTGTTTAGCCTCAATAAGACTGAAGGGGATCTTATCTATGTGTATTAACATCCGATGGGAGGGTGTGAAGAAGATGGAGCCTCTTCTCAGTGGTGCATGGTGGCATAATCAGGGGCAATGGGCAGAAACTGAAACACAGGAGCTTCCCTCTGTACATCAGAAAACACTTTTTTCACTGCGAGGGTGACTGAGCACTGGCATGGGTTGCCCAAGGAGCTTGTGGAGTCTCCATCGTTGGAGGTTCTCAACCAAACTGTACGTGGCTCTGAGCAACCTGGTCTAGATGACCCTGCTATGAGCAGCGAGGGTTGGACTACCCAATCTCCAAAGGTCCCTCCCAACCTCAATTATTCTGTGGTATGTACGTTTGGTATATATGGAAACAGTAGTATGCAAATAGCTGACTTCACTGACAATAGGGGTGTGTTCAGCACATTTAGACTAGTCTTGTTCATGAGGTAAGAATGTCTATAATAAGCAAGATGTTATTTAATAATTTTCAGTCTTCTGGAAGCAAAAGAATGATAATTCTCCTACAGTACTTTTGTCAGTAGGTACAAAAGAGGTGTGATTTTTCCTTATCTTTACTTGTGGGTTAATTGAGGCACAACAGGTGACATGAAAATGGAATCGACTGGTCTCTGAAAAGTAAATAATGCCAAATCTAAAATAGACATATCGATCAAAGTAACTCCATGTGTTTACTTCTGTATTATCTTCCTGTAATTTAATAGCTGTGTGCTGCTTTGTCTGGAATGAACAACATTTTTTGTGCTGTAACGTAAAGCTGGATTGCTTCTGTGTTACATGATTTTGTACAAGGTTACAAAAATATTTACCTACTTGGCAATGAATATATGAACACGAATCTTCAATGTAATTTTAAAATTGCTTTTAGATTTTGTCACCACAGGGTAATATATGGAATTACACATTGCAGACTTTTTTTTTTTTTTTTGTAAGACTTACCAAAAGCTATGCTTCTGAAAAGCACCTGAGTTAAGATCTTTGCTTAAAATTGGCTTCTTGGTGCAATTGTTCAGTTTTTGTCCCATCATTCGCCTAATTAAAGCATCATCTGTGTTTGGAAACAACTGTTTTGTGATTCCTGCAACATAAAGACATGATGTATAATGAGACCTCCAAATCAGGGAAACAACAGATCTATGATCTAAAATGCATTTCTTGCATCTTTGACATTTTCAGCTATTTCACTTCAGCTCTAGTTACTTTGCTGTCTTCACACACCACTACATAGATTTTGCATGTGCCAGCCCTTGCTTTTCTCTGTGCCTTCCAAACTGCGGTGCCTGCTTTTGGCAAACTCAAAGGGAACTCCCAGGGCCTCCTGTTGTAAGTGATTTGTGTTTGCTCATCCTCTCTCCCTTTGTTCTGTTCTTCATCAGAGACTCCCATTCCTATCCTCGTCAGTCCTCATGCCTCTGAATCTTACAGGTTTTGTTCATTAATTTTCATTTCCTGGTGATATCTCCTTCCCTAATAATTTCCCTTCTGTTTTGCCTGGCTAACTTTTTTTTGAATGCAAAAACCCAAACATCAACATCAGGAATGCCACTCCTGCTCTCCTCTATCATCTTCCGTTCCCTTGATTTTTTTTTCCCCCCTTTCATTTCGAAGTCTTACAGTTTCCATCTTCTTCAAATAATCTGATCTACTTACTCATTTTCTACCGACCTAGAACTCCCAAGCTTCTATCTTATTTTTCTTCTTCTCTTGTATAATTTGACACTTTTCTATTTGAATTCAGGAGTGTTCTCATTTCCCTTAAACTTCTTTGACTTCTCTGTAGGCTGCCCTTTGTCACTGAATTCTCTGCAGCATGCTGTATTCAGTGTCCTGATTATCTTCTCTGTTTCCCTTTTCAGTTTTGCCTAGACCCTTCCCCAGAATCCACCTTTAGAAAAGTCACTAGTAGCTCCTAAAATCATAGAATCATCTAGGTTGGAAAAAATCATTAAGACTTTCGAGTCCAACTGTTCTTCTCATTCCATGAGATCTTTTTAATTTTCCTCATACATCATTCTGAAATTGTCTCATCTTACTGCCTCTAAATATATTCTCGCCATCTTACACACTCATTCCTTTCCTCTCTCTTGACTGTGGGACTTTTTCTCCAGCTAGGTTCTTAAGAAAAAGAGGTTTCTGCAACTGATGGCTTCTGAAACTGCTGGCCAACTTCAACAAAACTGCACTAAGGTACAGGAACTGGAGCTAAGCTGGGAAGGGAATTGAGAGAACTGAGGAAGTCCTAGGGAATGGCAGTGGGTGAGGGATTCTTGTACAGGCATTTAGGCTATGTTGGTCAGGTATTAAGCTATAGGTATGAATCCAATAAAAACCAGGCTTCATGTACTCACAAAATACTGTTTTCTTTAAAGCTGCTACTTCCATCTGAAATGGATCCTCTTTCGTATGCACCAAACATTTTTTGCCTTAAACCTCAGCATAAACCAAATTTTGTTTGCTTCTCTGATCACTATTCCTGTCTTCTATGCTTATTGTATCATTGGGCCTCCAGCGCTATTTAAAATGTCAGAATTCATAACATTCACTAACTTCAGAATATAGCAGACATAATTTTAAATTTGATTCAAGTGTGTTCTCTCTTTGCCTTCCCTTAGCTGTTTTTGCCATGTTCCGAGTTTGACTGATGTAGATTGGCATTTCAAAGGCTAAAAATATTTGTAATATTACTGTGCTGAGCAGTTACTGAAGTAAAACCCACAAAACTCACACAAGAGAAATACCACTACTTAGCATTTCACTGACGGTATTTGTAACAGATGGGTTTAACAAGTGTGTGGCTGAAGAAGGAACTACGAAACAGCGCATCACCTGGGTCGACCAGCTATTAAGCATCACAGCCCCTCCCTCGGAGAAAGCCCTCTGTCAAATCAGTGCCCCACTGAGTAATGTAAACCAAGTCATCACCTATGATTTCCTGAACTTCATTCTGATTCATAGCTGGTTTCGCTGCTTTGTCCTTTGAAGAGGAGGATTTTGCACCTGTCAGGCTGTGTGTAGCCATGTATTCATGTGTATAAAGTGCTTGCATCAAGTCGTTTATAAACTTTTGAGGTTTGCTCTTGTTACAAAGTGCAATCTGCCACTTTTCGATCTTGAACTGGAAAACAAATTTGGTCATAGGCATAGTTATTTCAGTTCTCTAGAAATATTACGTAGCATTACCTCTGAAATATTTTTTTCTTTTTTTTTTAAGCCACAATTTCAAAAGTAATCTCTGCAAACTGTACGCTTGAGATCAACACTAAACTTGCATACCATGCAACTGTACACACAGGTGGATTTTTTTTTCAGAAGCAAGTGTGGGGCAGAGTAAGGACCCCATTCATCCTAGCAAACGCTTCACCAGGCCATCCTGTTAACTCACCAGCGGAGACAGGACACATTCAGACATATCTAAAGCCTTCTGCTTGTGCTCCACGCGGGCTGGCTGTGATCCAGTTCTGGCACAGATTCCCTACAGCCTCAGGAGCGTGGCACTGTGCCCAAGCTAATATTCCTGCCTCCGAGCAGACATGCCCTAAGAACTGGGACATCTGGTCCTGGGCTTTGAGAGTGACTTCTACACACACAGCGGTCGTACAGCCGCAGTATTTGAACTCTACTGATGGGCAATTTTTGAGCTACCTCTGTTAGGTAAGGCTAGGTTGCTGAGAAAATTAGGTCTTTTAATTTATTTGGAGATGTTAGGTGAAATTTTGTGTATTGCAATATTCGGTAAACACATCGTACCTTGATAATTCTTCATAGATTTCTTTGGGTTTTAGGACTCCATGAGAACATAAAAGAATGATTTCCACTGACTGGCACGACTCAGTGCATAACAATGTTTATGTCAATTGTGAATGCAGAAACTAGAATTATTCTTTTGGTTGCATCTTTGTATTTTTCATGTACAGCCTCTGTGCCTCGTATTTCTCAATTATGCTCTGTTATAACTACAGAGAATAGGGGAACATCTTTACTCAGCATCTATATTTATATAGGTGTTTCTACTTAACTGCTGGCCAGTGTCTGGAAGAAGAGCAGAAAAATACCATTCTCCATTTACTTACTAACAGTTTAAACAGACTGCTGGTATTTTTCTTAGATTATCTCTGAAACACTACAATTCCCCTTTGGCATCCAAACCATTAGGCTGGAAGTGATGCCGGGATCTTGGTATTTTCTTCATGCCCCCACATTCTGCCCTTAGTCACAAATGTGCAAAGCCACAGAAATCGAAGCGAGTTTGAGTGTACCAGCGCACCAAAGTGAGTCTAGTGTTTCTCGTGGAAAGAGCTTTCTGCACAAAAGAAGCTCATTAATCATGTCACCAACTGACTGGTGATAAAATGATTTTTGCTGATGCATTTCTTTTTTTTTAAATATTTGCTATACCGTAACAGTAAAGTTTGTACTGTATAAAGTTTTCATTTTCATGCCTGAAATTGCCTTTTCACCGACCTGTTTTTCGGTCTGTTGCTCCTCATCTTCCACGTTCAAAGTTACTGGCGAGCTGGAGTTACTGTGCATAGCTGCATATGAATCTGCTAACGGGTGGTTAGACGCTTTCCAAACAGCATGTGAGTGCAGGCTGGACGCAGGTGACGTCACTCCCCCTTTCAGCAGCGCTTCTGCCATCCCTACCAGTTCCTCAAAATGGGTGACTGCCTGTGGCAACACTGAAATCAAATGGAAAGTGAGGGATGAAATAGTGTGGAAGCTTTCAGACTCTAATTACATAAGGATGTATATTTTTGCAGTAAGATTCCTGTCATAATGCAAGAGAGTCAAAGCAGTCAGCAAAGATGCTTTAACATCTTTTTTCCTATTTTCTCAAAAATTTTCTTGCCATTCTGTTGTACCCACCTGTGAAGATCTGGCCTCCCTTTCTAGAACAGGATAGATCAGTTCTCTGCAAGGCTAAGAGGAACCATCAGTTTATGCCCATGCTGGCGCTAAGCAGGCTATTTATCTCTTTTATTTTTGCTATCTGAAAATCTCTACAAGTCTGTAAAGCTACTGAACATGGGCTAAGTAATGTTATGTCTGATTTTTTTTTATTTTTTGCTTCAAAGAAATTACATAAACTGCACAGACTTCTTTTTTCCTTCTTTTTAAATCTATAGATAGTATCTTTTAAATAAACTTTTCTCCAACTAATATTTAAGAAGATTCATTAGAATTCACTAACATTAAGAAGAAACAATTCAGAGCAAAAAGGATGCAAGGGATAAAGAATCAGCAAGATACAGAATCATTAAATTACAGAAAATCCTGTAAAAGACTAATACAAGTGCTTAAGATACAAGGCAAATGCACCTAAATACGTAAGAAAAGTTGTCAGACACTAACAAAATGTTTAAAAATAGTATTCAAAAAGGTGTAGATGAATGATTCAAACCAAGATGAATAATGTATGAAGTGGAATCAGGTGGGCAATGAAACTGCTAAGCATGAGCAAAATCATAGAATGGTTTGGGTTGGAAGGGACCTTAAAGATCATTGAGTTCCAACCCCCTGCCCTGGGCAGGGACACCTCCCACCAGACCAGGTTGCTCCAAGCCCCATCCAGCCTGGCCTTGAACACTTCATGTGACCATAAAAAAAAGAAAAGAGATACTAGGCTGTCTAGGGATGGTATGGTGTACCTGGCAAGGGAAGAAGCAAATCCTCTTCAAACCTGATTCACTCACTAATGTTTTAAAAATTTGGATTTGGTCTTGTCTGCCCCAGAGTAAGGGACAGGGACAAGCAAGAGGGGCTTCAGAGATGATCACTGAGGGATGATTAGTTTATAAAAGAACAAAATGGAAAGGACTAAATTTGTTGCACCTGGAACTAACTCATGTTATCAACAATAAGGAATGACCAAAGTAATTAGAAATTAAATCATTCCAGAATAAATAAAATTTCAGTAGATCAAGAAAGACTGCTAATAAATAGGGCTAGTCGGACTGGTCAGTAGAGTGTTTGAGCTGAGCCAATGGCTATACACAGCCTACAGAAAGGTTCTCCTGGGAACAACTGACAGGATTTAGACAGATTTGTCCATTTCTGACTCTCTGATTACATGGCCTCCGCGTGAGACCGTTTTTTTCTGAGTGCTTCTGGAATTAAATGTTGCCATGTATCAAAGACTTTGATGCTAATGGTAGGCCTTGATCGTGTCAGGTGCTTGAACATCCATAATTCCCATCCAAATGGCCTCTTATAAATCAAGCTTTTCATGACCTTCAGCCTTTCCTCTTCATCACAATAATTCCCCTGACTTTACCTTGAAGCATCACCAGGGACTGCCTTAGGCGGCAGTTCTCTCTCATGGTGTCTGTCAGCTTCCTCTTGAGGCTTTTTATTTTGGCACACAGTTCTACCTTGGATAGCTGAAATAAAGGCTCTTCATCATCACTGCTACTTTCACTGTACAGAAAGTTGCTCCCTGAATAGGGTTCTCTCTGAAAAAAAAAATAAAAAAAATCATGCTATCTAGAGCAACAGCAGCATAAAATTAATTCATTAAAACTAACATTTAAATAACTTGGCTAAATCAGAATACTCTGTACACGGAACGAATAAACAGATTCAGTGCATTCTAGTAATAGCTACTACTGGACACAGCTAGTACCATTCCTATTAAAAATAAAAATGAAACATCAGTGTAATACATAACTGTTAGGTACTTCTCTCTCTGTTCTCCAATTACCAATTTGCTCAGGTGGTGTCTTTGAGAACCGTTAACCTCACCAAAAAAAAAAGCCTTACGCTCCCCTGAACAAATACATTTCAGTTTGCTTTTGCTTAATGCATTAAAATTGCTGAAGATGAGACATTTACCTGTTTGTTAATTAAAGATGTTTCGAGTTGACTCAGGATGTTGGCAGGAGCAGAAGCCTGCAATGATTTCTTTCTTTTTATATGCTTCAACATCTTCCCCTGTAAACAAAAGTACAATGGTGCCTTTGCATTCCTATGGAGCCTTTCATAACAGTATCTCACAGTATATCATAAACTTTTATTTCACTGTGCACTTGAAATTTTTGGTTAGTATTTTTGGAAAATAAGTTTGTAACTTTCTGTTAAGATTTATGTTTTCTTTCCCTACGGTTTGTCACGGCAGATCTCAGCGCAATGCAAAGCTCAGAAAACCTGGTCCCTTCCCTTTCTTACGCAGCGGTCAGATTTCTGTCTTATGGAAGAAAAAGTAATGAAGCTACAAAGCATCCAGGTCTCAGACAACACTCTTCTTTTTAAATAGCAAAGGGCAATATCTATTGGCCTACTCTGACAGGTTATTGTGCTGAGGTACCATATGAAGACTGCCTATATTCATACCTTTACTATATATTGTATATATTGTAATGCACTATATTTTGTGCATTATATTGTAGAAGAACCAATAGTTGCAGTCTATTTCATCCCATTATGAGCTTACCAATATCAGGCACAGATAAAGACAGAAACTCACCTGTTCTTTATCCAGGTCACTGTCCTCACTTTCTGAGAATATCATTTCTATCCTCTTCCTCTTGCCTTTTCCAAGGACTTGTATTTTTGTAATTTCATCTGCTCGTAATATCTTTTGCATCATTTCCACCAGCTCTTGGGGGTCATCTGAAGTAATGGGAAAAAAACCCCAAAACCAAAAAAGGCCAAAGCACAAAAAATCAGGTAGCAATACCTTACAATTAAGTTAAAATTTCGTATCAGACAAATGATCTGGAACTGCACTCACCACTCATGTACACAACTTTCACCAAGTGCTTTTCTGTCTTTCTTTCACCCACGGGCCAGTTTACCAACACGTGCTCGTTTGGTTTCAGAAGCCTTTCTAGTTCATCATCGTCACTGGGAAGGTCCTGTATCCACGTCGTCTCTCCAATTTGCAGAGAATTATCATTTACAAAATCAAACAGTGTGAATTTTTTCATTGTTATGTGGTTCTCTTGTCACACAGACACTGCCTGCAGGACGTCATAGGAAAAATAGCTGTTACAGTGTGGTGCCACAGGAATGCTACAAGAATACTTTAAAAAGCCCCTGTTCCTGGATATTGGTAATTACCTATTACTACTACATTTGCCCCAACAAACATTTTCATTCCAGACTCTGCCTAAAAGATACAGGTGTGATAAAAACTTGCCCTGGAAGGAAGGAACGTACTAGCTACGCCTGCCATCAAGAGGGATGTATGACTTCCAGGGCTGCGTTAGTCACCTCATGGGCAGCGAGATGAACAATTGCAGCCAGAGAAAACCAGCCCAGGACCAAGTGACTGGGTGAGGTGTGACACGTTCTGGCAGGGGAAAGCTGGACGTGCAAAAGAAATGACAGGCTGAGGACTGGAAGAGAGCTGGGCTGCTTCAGGAAGAATAACAGCAATGAGGAGAACCCAAACCCAAATACACAGCTAAATCCTTTGTTTACATAAAACAGTATTTTTAAAGCAAAAGACCATTTCTGGGCTTTTTGAAGCACTGAAGTTCTACACTGAGAGAAGGGAACAAGTCCCACTTTGTGCTTTATTTTTCTAATGAAGCTGGTAGGCCTTACGCAAAAGTGCGAAACATAACACACATTATTAAACTCTACTGGAAATGTAAGTGGTTCATTTAAGTGTTCCCCTTGTGCTCACAGAAGATATTTTCTACTTTAAAATTATTAAATCAGATAAAACCAATAAACAGAAAATCTGATTTTGTCAAACCTTGATCTTCTTTCCATCAAACACATGGTTTAGCCTGTCAGTTCACAGAGGTGAAGTACTGCCACAGAGCTGAAAACTCATGAATCCCCAGATGCGACAGCGTGATTTGCGATTCGCTTGGCCTCAATCAGTCGGGAAGCAAATCTAGCGCCTCGTGCAGAGGCTGTCAAAAAGGTAACTCAGAGCTAGGCAAGGAGAATTACGCCGGGTTGTTATGTCCAAGTGAGAAAATCTGGCAGCAGTGCTCAAAGACGCGGGGCGGTTCGTTTGCAGAAGCCCGGCTCGCCACTATTCACCATGTCTGTGCTATGCCTCAACAGAGCTGCCTTTTCACACAGGGGTGAACTTGTTAATTTGCAAGGCAGCTGCGCGCTTGTCAACATGTTTACTGATACAATGAGGCAAGCGGCGTAAGAAATCACCACTAAAAAAGAGTATTAAATCATGCTTTTCTGCAGAATGTGTTGAGTGTGATAGCAGTAGGGATTGTTAAGTGCTACCCTGCTGGAGAAAGGAGGCTGTGTTTGCAAGAATTCACATTAATTTTCTTTAAAGAGCGAAAGAAAGACCGGGAAACATCCATCCCATGTAACTGCTGGAGAGGAAGCAGCCTGAATATCTACCTAAGCCCAGCATGAGTTGCTGGAGACCTCATTCTGCCACTGATCCACGCCGAGTGGACCCTCAACCCACGGACAGGGATCATTCAAACGAAGAAACAGACAGACAAAGCAGAACCCAAAGGAAGAAAAGTTTCAGGACTGAGACCTCACTAGAAATAGGTACGTTTTAGATAGGTAGAGATGGCACGTTTGTCCAAACAACAATATACCAGGTTTAAAAGAGCTGGTGTATGCAATCACACGGGGCATCCATCCTGCCACTCAAAAGCTAGGAACAACTTTCACCATGGTCACGGCAGGACTCAGAGCTCAGCAATTTTGTCTACGTTATCTACGAAGCTCTTCTGAGCAGTTGAGATTCTTGCCTGTGGTGGGAGGGTGTAATAGTAAACAGCTAAACTGATTTCATAGAATCATAGAATCCTCTAGGTTGGAAGGGACCTTAAAGATCATCTAGTCCAACCATCAACCCAACTCTGACAAAAAAATAAATAAGAAATAAGCAATAAAAAATCACTAAACCATATTCCCGAGGACCATGTCAACCCGTCTTTTGAACACCTCCAGGGATGGTGCCTCAATCACTTCCCTGGGCAGCCCGTTCCAATGCTGGATAACCCTTTCCGTGAAGAAATGTTTCCTAATATCCAAAATTTCACCAAGAGTCTTACCAGCTGCCAAGTTAAAATATTAGATACATAGGAGGCTGAGAGAAATAAGGAGTGGATTTCACAAATAGTCATGGGAGGAGGGTTGGGACTGAGGTTGTGGGATCTCCTTCTCTGGAGATACTCAAAACCCACCTGGATGCGTTCCTCTCCAGGCTGCTGTGGGTGACCCTGCTTTGGCAGGGCATTGGACTAGGTGATCTCCAAAGATCCCTTCCAACCCCTGCCATTCTGTGATTCTGTGATCCACTCCTTTAGCTCCCGGTACGAGTCCAAAAGCTTCCCAGCAGCTTTCTAAGGCTTGTGCTCAGTCCTGTTGTTCCTGCTGCTTTTGAAGGGACCAAGGCAGCAACCAGCCAGGTCCCTGCTCTTCTGCTGCAGCTCTGCTGGGCATCAGCTCAACTGCTTGCCTCATACATAGAGTAACAAAACTACGACATCATTGCCAAATAAAAGGACCAGAGTGCAATAGTTGATGGTTACTGTTTTTCTGTTAGGGAGCTATGGCTTCAGCTCACCCCACAGACATTAATCAAACTGCCTCTTTCCTCTTTCCACAGAATTTATTGTGACAGTCCACAGGCCCTGGGGATAATACCTAACTGTCTGCTGGCATCATCTCTAGCCAGTGATTAAAGGGAATGGAAAGCTAGAACAAAATGTCTTTAATGAAGAAGAGGAACAGTAAAATACTTCACTTGCTGGAAGAGAAGTCCCGCAGTGTTTTCTCGCCCTGTTCTCCCGCTGGAGCCGATGTGAACTTTGTCTGAGCCAGGATTGCTGCAGATGCCTGCCTCTAAAATGTTTAATTTGCCAAAACAGATCAAAAGCAAAATTTACTGTATAATCAGGAAAAAAAATAAATAATAATCTTGGGGAGTGGAATGAATCTTACCAAACTTTTACTGCCTTAAAAGTGAGAGGTTGTCTAGCCACATTTGGCTCAGTCACCGCAGAGAGGTGATTCATCTCACCCTAAGACATGTATCTAACAGACGGGAGATGACTTACTGTCTGGGAGAGCCGATTTCTCTCCCCTGACTATTCAGTGACTGTACAGGGGTAGGCATGTCTCCTTACAGAAGCTGGCTTGGTCCAACCCATCCCGTATTAGCTTTTTCTAATTGTGAGAAGACTTTGAATAGTGGGATAGACTCCAGTAGACCTTCTGCTATAGGCAGCCGAAAGGACGGAGTATGAAGTCTGTTAAAGTGTATCCAGTTCCCTCTTTTAAATCTTTCTAATACAGTTCTGCAAGTCATCAAGTAAGATTTCTGACACTGGGTGCTTTGTTCAGTGGTTTAATTGGAAGGTATATAATCATTCATAGACATTACCCCATGTGCAGCTACTAATCACAGAGACAAAATTACATGACCTTTGAAAGCCACTTATGTTTTGCAAGTTACTTAATTCTGGTTTATTCTTCATTTGAAAACACTCGCTACCTATTTGAGGGGTACTGAAATGCAAATTTATGATTTATCACTGTTCTAAGACACAAATCTGTCCATCCTTTTTCTAAAAGCATGTAATTTGTAGAAAGGAAAAAAAAAAGGGAAGGAGCCATTTAATTTTTAGAGCTCCGCAGAGGAAACATTAATTAGACTCTTAATTTTTACAAACATGTTAACACCTTACGTTCTGCACAGATGCTACAAATTTGCACACAGAATATTGTTACTAAGCAACCCAAAAAGCCAGAAAAAAAAAAAAAAACAAAAAAAGAAAAAGTCATTTAAAGACGTATCACAGCCTTTGACTGACATAGTCTGTTCCATTCAGCTGGCAGATGGCACGCTCAGATCATTATTTCTCTTTCCTTTCCGTAAACGCAGTGTAAAGTATTACACATTTACAACATGAGGCTGTGAGATTGCAGGTCCACTGGGGCCAACGGGCCTGATTCTGCTGTGGCTTAAAACAGGGCTTTGCCATCCATCTCAGCTGAACAAAAAGCTGTACCACAACCATGCAACACAGCTCCATAATAAGAAGTACTAACATTTTATATTATCTATGCTCTAAATTCAGCCTTTGACCATCCCAGTTTTCCTTGGGAGAAAAAAAAAAACCAACACCAAAACCCCCCAAAAATCCCACAGCCTTTACTAGGCTAGAAATTAATCTTCCTCACTCAAAAATATTTATTTCCAATTCAACATGTTGAGTGGTAATCACAGATTTGGTTTGTGTTACTTAAGGCTCCGGCATTTTGCATTGAACTTGTCAGGACATTAAATACAATGATGGTGTAAAACTCTCGAGCTGCAACTGAAGTCTGAAAATTCCCAGTTCTCTGTAGCGAGGGTATGATGGAAAACATGACCATATTTAAATATGTTACATATTTATCTTGCATAAACATAAATATGTTACATATAGAAACCTGTTCTAATCTTATTCCCCTGAAACCACCGTAAGATTTACTAATAATTTCAGTGGAATTAGGTACTGTCAGAAGAACGCAGAAGTGTTGTTACTGCTCAAAAAGCTTTGCAGCGTTAGTCACTGTATGGGAAAATGTGACTTAGAAGCGCAAATCTGCTGCTCTCAGCTAAGAAACACAGAGTACAAATTTTCCAGAATCATCAGTATTGCTGTGTTCCAAATTCAGCTGGAAATCTGGGGGAGCATCTATCAGAACATTACTGCAACTTTCAAGACTATAAATGCACAGAAGTGATCGCGCTTGCTTTCCACAGGAAGGATAAAACGACATGATTTTTATTACTGATATGCAACAGCTCACTTCCTGGCTGCTCATCGCTATCCTGGTGTGACTATCTATGAAATAATCTGAGATATTTTTCTATGAAGTGATGCTATTCACGGTAAAGCAACATCTTCTGGCCTTATTTACGCAGATTGCCTTGTTGACTTCAAAGCCTCAGCAGCATTTATGACCCACAGGATTACATGTAGAATTTGGCCCATACCTCCTCCCACGTGCTAAAACCCATTGGAGTGGCCCAAGCAATTAATGAAGCCATTATTATTTTTCACAGTGGTGCCCTCCGTGCTGTGAGTTTCAGCAACCTAGCAGTTCTATAAAATAACATTAATACAGAATCACATGGGGTTGGAAGGGACCTCTGGAGATCATCTAGTCCAACCCCCTGCCAAAGCAGGGCCACCCAGAGGAACAGGAACGTGTCCAGGTGGATTTGGAATGTCTCCAGAGAAGGAGACTCCACCACCTCCCTAGGCAGCCTATACCTAAATATACCAAAGCCCTTTGTAGGGCCGTGGCTTAAATCAAAAGCTTGAATAAGGTTTATTGGAAAAACTCTGATTTTTTGCAGCAAACCATTATTTTTATTTGTAATACTGAGTGATAGGAAAAGATGAATACTGAATTTTTTTTAGGCAGGTATATTTAGTATGTCTGAATTTTTTTTAAGCAGGTATATTTAGTATGTCTGGAAGTACTAACCTTTTGTTCTAACTAATAATTTCTCCAACTAACAGTAAAACATGAAGATCTAGGGATCAATTGGGCTTCCTAAACACAGGTTTCTAGCGCCAGTGTCTTCTGGCATTCTACTTGGCTTTCAGCTGCTACTCCAGAAGTGCAAATCTCCCACAGGTCTTTTACCACAACTGCCGTCCTTTTGGAGACGTCTCAGCCTTGAGCAACTCCCTCCAACCGTCAGGAGTCAACAAGCCCCTGCTGAACACAATTAAAGCTCCCTGGGGAGCAATTCAGTTTATTTCAAATGCTCCAGGGCTCAATTCAGTTGCCTGAAGATAAATGCATGGTGCAATCTTAGACACCATAAATCATCATGCCTGGCCTCCAACTGCCTGTTCTGATGAGCGCACATCTCCCTCAGACCCCCTTCCAGGCTCGTGAGGGTGGTTACTGACTCCAGGCACCTCAAATAGCACCGAACACATAAATTTAGGGAAGCGAGTTGTTCTCCGGGCGTTAATGATTGAACTGAGTTTAATGATTGAACTGAGTTTAATTAGGAGCTGAGATACCTCACATGCCTAAAAACCACATACATTTATTTATCTGTATTTTAATCCCACACTCAATTAGAGATCCCCATAAAGATAACAAGATGCCAAATAACAAGACACAGGAAGTTATCTTAATTCTGCATCACAGATTAGTATCTTTATTAAGTAGCTGTTCCACAGCTGACAGATGGAAAACTAATACCCACTTTGATTTGCTTGTTCGCAAATGAAATGCTCAACAAAATGTATTAATATATAGACCAATAAAAATCAGTTTATTTATTGAACTGGACGAGACACGTAAGCTACAGGAATTTGATTAATCACGTGAAAGCTCTTTCCACGCAGGTTAATACATCCAAACTCTTGGGAGCAGCAAGTAGCCTGGGAGGAGAACCAAGTCAGCATGGCTCTGTAGAGTCCGACACTTGGCCGTACTCATCCTGACCTGCCTTGGGTAACTCAACACAACAATTCTTAACAGCTCCCAAATTATAAATGTTAAAGAAAGACCAGTGATGTATTCACTTATTTTGTCTAAAGATGTTTATAGGAAGGCAACAGGGAAAGTCTGACCGCATGCAAATCTGTGCCGAGGTGCAAAAACTGTGCAGATGCTCTATGTACCCACCCAAGGAGCCAAATACGGGACAAGGTCCTTTTCCTAAAAGGCTGAAAAAATATCAGACATACTTTCCATGTGCAACCAACGTACTTTCAAATTGGACTTGTTCAAACAAACCTGATGTGAGAGTTTATAAGAGGATGCATCTCAGTCTTGCTATAAGGTGGCAGAAGCTATCTTCTATCTTCCCATAAGCTGTGCGGCCCTGAAGCGTTACTAAGGGTGACATTCTCCCTTCAGCTCTAAGAGCATAGAAGTGAAGTGAAATAGCAGCTAGGAAATTCCAGGCTTGAGCTGGCGGCTTCTTAACTATCTCTACTCCTATGTCTTTGTTGGCTGCCATAGGTGAGTGAGGATAGATTAGAAGTTGTGCCTGGCTACTATTCAAAGTGCCTCCTCTTTTACTCCAAAGCTCTTCTGTAATTGCTCTGGTTTTGCATCATGCTGGTAGGAGGGAATGAACTTGAGGATTTCCAGTTAAAAAAGAAAAAAAAAAAAAAAATCTGCATTGCTATTAAAGGTCATGGGCTAGAACAAGAGACATATGCGTTGTTCTCTTCCATCAGGGAATGTTACTGCAACTAAGAGCAGTTCTGTGTGCGCTTTGGAGACCTAACAGAAAGGATAAGAACCTCAAACCTTATTAAAGCTATTTTTTCCCCTCCTGTAAAATTAAATGTCTTTTTAGCATATGTAGTTCAACCCAACTTTATAAATTAATATAAGAGCTGAACGACCAGTGTTGTATATCATTCTGAAACAACCCTTAAACAACTTCCAATTATATACATCAAATACTAATGAAGTGCAATTCCCCCTGGGGTGCAAGGCCACATTCAGATTGACAACTGCTGCATTAAACCCTGCCAAAAATGAACACAGTGCAAATTTTAACCAAGGACAAAGGGACATACAGATGCCGTAATACAAAAAGAAGAAGAAACCAAAAGCCCGTCATAGGAGCTTTAGCAGTATATTTCCAGCTAGGCTCAAGATCAGCCTCTCTGTCCGCAAAGTCAATTTATGCCTACAGAATTCCTGCCAGCATTTTCCCAGCAAGGCTGTAAGCTGTGAGCGCACAACTGCACGGCTCATACTCCATCCGATTTACATTCGGTCCAATAAGCAGAGGGAATCAAAACATGCAAGTTGTGCGAGTTAATGAACGTGCAAAATAAGGACAATAACCCCTATATATATAAAGTGGGCAGGGATTTGATTTTAGGTGGTCACCCAAGACACCTGCAGACGGCAAAATGTTCCGGTCACAGAGGGGTCTAGTCTGTAGCACTGGAATAACACGGTTTGCTCTTGAGTAAATCAATCAATCTTGACAATTTAGCTTCTCTTTTCAAAGGATCTTAAGCAATAATAATACTATATATTTACCTAATTTCAAGAATATTGTGAGAATTAACTAATGCTATTGTGCCTTCCAAGCATACAAAGCACTGTACAGAGCAAACAAGTTTTGCAGGAAAAAGATTTGCAATAACCCTGATGAATTCAGAACATATCATTTCACATATCAGATTTTTTTTTTTTTAAAATGTGATGCCTATATCAAGCTGGAAATGGTTACTCTTTCAGCTGAAGAATGTATTTTATAAGGTTTAATCATCTACCAGAAACTCCCATAACATCTTCTCATACAGAACCACAGAATGACATGGGGTTGGAAGGGACCTCTGGAGATCATCTAGTCCAACCCCCTGCCAAAGCAGGTCCACCCAGAGCAGGTTGCACAGGTAGGTCTCAAGGTGGGGTTTGAATGTCTCCAGAGAAGGAGACTCCACCACCTCCCTAGGCAGCCTCTTTCAGGGCTCTGCCACCCTCAAAGTGAAGAAGTTCCTCCTCATGTTTTGGTGGAGCTTCTTATACATCATGCTTAAACTGCTAGGAAGCACACTGAGGACAGCACGTAACACGTGAAGTAGAAGATTGAAGAGGAAAGTCAATTATTTCATTAAATATAGTTGATAATACTCAGATACTATGATATTTTCTGTATTTACTTTGCTGGCTTCTTTGGTTTTTACTGTATTTACTTTGGTTCCTGTTTGATTAGAAAAAAACCCAAATATTTTGTTAGGAAGTCTTAGATGATTAGAGAACCCTTCTAACCAGTTAAGTAGTCCTTTAAGCAGAATATTTTACTTAATTTTGATTAATTAGTAGAAACACAGTCCTTAAAGTATATATACATACCAGTGAAAGGAAACGATCTTACCCTTTCACTGACTCGGCAACTCTTCTGAAATCGTTTCATGTATCATCTCCTATTCTTACGTGGGCATCACCAGATCTAGCACATGACTTTTTTCTTTCGACTCGCTGATACAGGAGTCTTATAATTGCAAAAAGAAGTCCTCGGGGCCCGAATCTGTAGGAGCAGAGAGGTGCCTCGGCAGAGTTGTGGAGTGCCCTTGAATCCCACAGCTCACACTGGGAGAAGGCAGCAAATCTCTGCAGACATGCTTTCTCCGCTCAAAACCACCATCTTTTGGTATTGCAAATCTTGCTATCTTCTTTTTTTTTTTTTTTTTTTCCTCCTTTCAGCCTAACTCATGACACACTGCTAGAATTTTTAGTTTCTTTTAAAAAAGCATCGCTGAACCTCACGTAAATTATCAACCTCCCGTCCTGTCCTGTCTCTTTCCCCTGCAAATACTTGGTGATCACCTCTTTTCTTGCCTTTTCCATCCCTCTGCCCCAGTGCTCAGCACCACCTCCTCCCTCGGCACTGCTGAAGTGAAAGCCTGCTTCCGAGCCTCCTGCCCAAAACTTCAGCTGTGCCCCCGACTTTCCCAAAGCGAGCATCTGCAGGATGTCACCTCCCCTCCTCTCCCGTCCCCGCGGAAGCGCGGCCGCATCACACCTACTCTGAAACGGTGGCAGTTCCCCTTCTTTATCTCAGGGTCGAAGGCTGCCTTCACAGCTTATAAAACCCTCTCAGACTTGCTTCAGCCTCTCAACAACTCAGATCTCTTTTCTGCCCTGCCCTGCCCTTCCACACGCTCTTCCCACCATTAGTCTCAAGACTCCGTTACCTTCTTTTGCTTCCTCTTCTCTGAAAGAGGTTCACCTCGGGGATTCTCCTCCTGAGGTCAAATCTCAGCTGAGAGCCAATGGGTTTGTTTTAACCTCCTCTCTTCATTCATCTTCTCTTCTCTTGTTTAGCATCCTTAAGATTTAGGAAAAATTCCCTGAAAAACATTCTGTAAAGAAGCTTAAATTAAAAATGCTATACTTCTAAAACTTCTTTTATTTTCTCTTTATTACTATTTGGGGAAAAAATCCAACAACAAACCTGCCCACGTACAGTTTGTTTATTTTTAATATGAAATAACTTATTTTTAATGTGAAATAGCTTCAGCAACTTCAACTTTATTTACCATGGAAGTAATATTCTAACCACCATGCCGAACCCCGCGGTATTTAACGAAGATGGAGCAGTAATGAATATAGAGAGCCCTAGCAGCAGCTTGGTATCCACGCGAGACAGTTGACTCAGAAGCCTGGAGCAGCAGCTCTCTGAAAAATCACGCCCGTCAGCATTTCTTGTGCTAAACTCTACTCTCCTTTGCATTTGGAGAAAAAAAAATATAAATAAATAAAAAGCAGTTGTGATGAAATATATTACCCCCAAGACACCAATGGGCTCTACGCCTTAGAAGGGAAAAAGCTATAAACCTTAAACTAATGAGCAAGCGTTAAGAGATTTGTCCGTCAAACGTTTTCTATTTACTGTTACCCGGGAACAATGTGAAAATTAACCGTTCCCTCTTGGTTCTCTGCAGCTGCGTCTCCTCCAGCACCCCAGCCTGAAGAAATAAATCAGCATGGCGCGAAAAGGCGTCAAAAAGTTCCCCCCGATACGCCCTGGGGGGGGCAAGCGCCATCACCGGGAGGGTGACATCGGCTCCGCATCCCGTGGCAGCGAGGGAACGGGAAGCCTTTGGCTACATCTCCAGGTAAGCTGCATCAGAACCCACCTCGCTGCATCGGAACCCACCTCGCTGCAGCCCACACTGCGGTACCGGGGAGAGGTTTCGATATTGCGCCACGGGAGGCAACGCCAACCTCCACAGCCCTTTGTGAGGGGGCGGCTTCAAGCCAAGGGCTGGCCGTGCTGCCTCTTCCCATCTCGTGAAGTTAACAGGACAGACTATTTGGGCTCACCTTGTTGGCAAATAGCGTGAAATGATACAAAATTGCCAGAGTAAAACATTAGAGACCTAAAAGCCAACATTTTTTTTTTTTCTTTCTTCCTTTACTTAGCACCCCCCCCACCCCCCGACTCAGTATTATGAGAATCTTTCAAATAGATTTCCCTAACATTAAGGGCAAAGTGTCACCGTGTTATTAGCTCGGTGATAAATTAATTTTAGTATTCTAATTCCAGTACACCGGGGGTCTTTTCCTCCTCTTCTTATTTCAGCTTCCACAGATACGTTCCCCTCTCTGTCCTTCCAGCTCGGTGCATCCTGTAGGTTCATTTAAATTTGCTTATATGCTTTTCCATACCATTTTACAGCCATCACATAAAGCAAGTAACGCTCCGATATCATCCTGACGCTCACTATTTCTAGAAAGTTTTCAGAATATTTCTACATTGATTATTTCTACAAAGTTGCAGAAACCTCCCTCGGATGTATGCGCTCGCATCGAGCCAAAAGCCTAGGAATTTTGCCCCGAAATCCGCATAAACTTCCCCCCCCCAATAACAGCGGCGAGCGCAAACATTGAAGAATATGGATATATTTTCGAGATGTGGGGTTTTTGAAGTTTAGCCTGGATGAGGGAATTTTGAACTGCATTTCCAATGACCTCTGGATGTTCCTGAAAGTAGGGAGCACCGTCAAAGTAAGGGGTGACAGCGCCGCTGTACAGCGGCGCTGTCACCCCTTACTTTGACGGTGCTCCCTACTTTCAGGACCATCCACAGGGATAAATCCTCATCCTGCCCAGGATTTTGATGCCACCCATGGGCTCCGGGGGGAGATGTCACCTCACCCCCACCTCGGGGAGGTGACATCTCTCTGCCTGCGGCACGTCGCAGTTTACCGCAGTGCCAGGGGGGTACTTAACGTATATATATGGTGTACCAGCCATGTATATACATACTCCCCCGGGGATGTACATACAGGGGTGATGCCTCGTTAGGACGCATCTCTCCCATTAACATTGTCCCTCTCCTCCCCCCCCCGCCACATCCCTTTGCCACCAAACTGTCGGGGCCACTGGGGGTCCGCTGCGGACCCCCCTTGTCACCCCCCAAGGGGCGATCGCCGCCATCTCACGTCCCACCAGGAGCCGGCCGGCCCCTCTCTCCCCCGGGGGTCCCCGTGTGTTGTGTGTGTCCCCCCCTCCCCGGGAACCCCGTGTGTCGTCGCCCCCCCCTCCCGAGGGTCCCCGGGAGTCGTCGTTGTCGTCCTCCGGAGGGGCCCCCATGTGTCTTCCGTCCCCGGGGGTCCCTGTGTGTCGTGTCGTGTCCCCCCCCGGGGGGTCCCTGTGTGTCGTCCGTCCCCGGGGGTCCCGGTGTGTCCCGGTGTGTCGTGTCCCCCCCCCCACCGCGGGTCCCGGTGTGTCGTGTGTGTCCCCCCCGCCCTTCCCGCATCCCACCAGGAGCGGGGGCGGCCCCTCTCCCACCCGGGGGTTCCCCATGTGTCGTGTCGTCCCTCCCCCCCCTCCCCCGGGGTCCCCGTGTCCCCCATGCCTCCTCCTCCTCCCGGTACCTCGCAGCAGCCATTTTCCGCCTCCCTCTGCAGCAGCGATGGCACCGGCCGCCCCGGCCAAATCCCGGCGGCGGGGGGCGACGTGCTCCTCCCTCCCTCCTTCCTTCCTTCCTTCCTTCCTTCCCTCCCGGCACCGGCACCTTCTTCTTCTTCTTCTTCTTCCTCCTCCTCCTCCTCCTCCTCCTCCTCCTTCTCCCGGTGGCCATGCGGCGCCCCGCCCCTCCCGGTCCCGCCCCGCCGGTACCCGCGGGGCGCCCAGCCCCGCCGATCGCGGAGTGTGCGGGTGTGTGTGTGCGGGTGTGTGTGTGTGTGTGTGTGTGCGCGGGGAGTGGGGGGGGGGGGGCGGTGGGAAAAGCCCCCGCCGCCCACCCTTGCTGAGTCACGGCCTGAATCTCATCCCGCTCCTCCTCCTCCTCCATCCCTCCTCCATCCCTCCTCCTCCTCCTCCTCTGCCGCCGCCGCCGCCTCCCGCTCGGCCGCCGGCTCCCCGCAGCTCGGTGCCGGCGGCGATGCCCGCCCCGCCGGCGGGGGGAGAGGCTGCCCGGCCCCCACCCCCCCTTCTCTCCCTCCCCCCGGTTCCCGTTCCCGTCCCCATCCCGCTCGCCGCAGAGCCGCGCCGGCAGAGGGGCGGGCGGGCGCTTGAGCCATGATCGCCGCCGCTTTCCTGGTCCTGCTGAGACCCTACAGCATCCAGTGCGCCCTCTTCTTGCTCCTGCTGCTGCTGGGCACCATCGCCACCATCCTCTTCTTCTGCTGCTGGCACCGCCGGCTCCAGAAGGGGAGGCATCCCATCAAATCCGTCTTTTCGGGTCGCTCCAGGAGCCGAGGTGAGGGATGCTGCCGGTCCCCGAGGAGGAGGAGGAGGGGGGTGAAGGGTAGGGGGGGGGTGTGGGTTAACCCCCCGGCCCATCCAGCGTTTTCTGCTGGTGGTGGTGGTGGGGATGGGGGGGGGCGGAGGGGGGATGGGGGCCGCTCTGCTTTGCCTTGAGCCGGGCAAAGGCTTCCCAGAAAATCCCAGCCGAGCCCAGGACTGCGGCAGCCGTGTCTCCTCCCATCCCCGGGAGAAAGCGGCGGGAGGGAAGCGAGGGGCTGGGGAACCCCCCCACCCCCCCAACCCTCCCGGTCCTCCCCTCCCCTTCCCTCCCTTCCCCTCCCCGGCTTCTCAAGAGCAAGCAGAACTTTATGCCCAACTTCTTTCCCCCATGAATTAAATATAAATGCCGGGCGGAGCTGCCGGGAGAGAGGAGCCTGTCCGGGAAGATGCGCCAAAGCGGGGAACGATGGAAAGGGGGGTGTCGGGCGGGGGGCGAGGGCCGAGGCGGAGCCGGCTGCAGCCCCCGTGTCTCTCTGCTTCCCTTGCAGATGCTGTCATGAGAACCCATCACTTTCGCTCTGAGGTAATTTATTTAGCACGCAATTTCAAGGTCAGAAGTTGTTCTCTTTTCCTGAAGTAACGTGTCGTTGTGGTCTTTTGTTAAATGAAACCACCCAGCAAACTTTTCATTTTGCATGAAAGACACTCTGTCCTCTTCCATTTCTTGGGTTTTTGATTTTTTTGTTGTTTTTTTTCCCATGTAAAATGTAAGCTCTTCATTCATGCCACCCCAACCGGCCTCCAGATTTGTGTCATTTCCCAAGCAATGGGTTACTTCAAGCAAAGCTGTGCTGGCTGTACGTGCCAGCCTTCCCTCTGGCCAAGGAGCAGGTCATCGACCGCCCTGTCCATACGTGCAGAGCTGGTGGGTTGTGCGAAGCCCAGACCTTCAGCTCCCTTGCTTTGCCACCAGCCCCTGCCCCATCAGGGAATTTGCCCCTCCTTGGCTTGGCCACCGCCGCGATGAGATCCCAGAAGGATCCAGACTTCCAGCAGCCTGCTTGGCAGGATCTTCGTTTCGGGACTCTTGTGCTCATAGGTCAGGGGAATCAGAACCCTTATGTGCCAGTGCTAGAAGCATTAACGCAAAAGCCAGTCACTTCCTGGAGGTTCTGGACGAGGAGCATTAATTGCTGGGAAAATATGGCAAGCAATATGTGTTTTGGTATCTACTTTGTTTCCATGCTGCCCCGTAGAGCTCCTGTCTCGGTGCTTCTCTTGCCTGGTTTCCTGCTGTTGATGTTAAGGCGTTATCTTCAGGCCACCGCCTGTTATTCTGGAAGCCTTGACAGAGAGTTTTGCACTAAAATGATCTTTTGTTTTAAATTATTTGCATTTTTCCTTACCCGCTTGTGGGTGAGAAAATTACCCAGTTATGAGTAATGCTCTCAGAAGTGTGCATGGGATATATTTTTGCAACGGGGTTCATATTGGCAATTAGTTTGAAACTCCTATTTTGAAATGTGTACGCACCATCACAAGAAGAAGATGACATAGGGAGTGTCCTGTCTTTAAAGTGTGAAAAGCCTGGTTTTCGCACTGCAGCCAAGCAGTGTCCCTCTGGAAAGCAAAAGTTTTTTTCATTATTTAGTTCCTCCAATATGAAATAGTTGGTTTCCGTGTAAAATTCTCTCATTCTTGAGCCTATATAGAGATACAGTTTAATTTATTATGCCCTTTGGAAATACGTGGTGTCCTGTAGGGTGACTCTTAAAAGGGAAGTTTGCAAAAACAACTGATTTATTACTTCAGCATGTGGTTATTTGAATATCAGCCAGTTAGAAGTCAACTAATTTAAAATATTTCCTAGGAGCTTCCATTTGCTATAACGTGCTAGGGGAAACCAATAAGGACTGTTATATCCTTTCACAATTTTCTACATTTTGTTTAGACAGAGGAACACCACAGCTAATGGTCTAAACTGCCCCTTTAGGTAAGCGGTGGAGGTTTTCCCCTTCGTTATCTGATGATAGACCTTCGATTCTTCAGAGAAAACAATGACTCATTTGACATGAAATTTTCATTTCCCAATTATTATTATTATTTTTTTCAGGTAAACCCTTATTTTAATGAATCTTATTGAATTGATTAATAATAAATTACAGGCGTACTCCCATTAAAACATTGGCAGCTTTGCCTGAGACAGAATTGGACATTCTCATTCTATATCAGCACAAAACACTTTGCGCTTCCAGCTCCAGGAAGATGTGATGAAAGCAAAGCATGAGACATGAAAACATGGGCTTTGCACAATCCCCCCCCCTCCCCAAATGAACATAACATCTCAACTCCAAGTTTTACAGCATCTGCTAGCTTCCGCCGTGCTCAGTTGTCTGTCAGGTGCAGTTATAAATTGTGTGTTTTTTAATGATAATAAAAGGTTATGAGAAATGGGTTGATGGTAAATAGCAGTTGGGTTGGGCTTCAGCTCCTGGGAGCTGGGTTCAAATCCAACTGGCGTCACACGTGAACGTGCAGGTGGTCTAGTGGCAGCGCAGGGAGAATGATAATTTCCCCTATCCACGCAAGGGCTGGCGATTCCTGCATGATTGGCTGCCTGCCAGGGAAGCCTTATATTGGAAAAATAGATGTTATGTCGAGGTTCTCTGCCAGAGCCACAGCTCTCGTGGTGCGTGCCGAACGTCGTCTTTGTCTATGTATGCAGTGAGAACTATTGCATCCCTTTCCTTCAGTACTGAACCCCACATTTAAAAAACAAGCCACCATACTATGGGAGGGTAAATACTAAATTTGAAAATGTATTGATGATCCTTAGCAGCTCTCCTGTTCTGAATTTTATATGCCGCTGGTGAATTGAATCCACAAATAGTCTGCTTCTGTGCGTCTTGATTTTGAATGCTTCTGCAAAACATGTCTCGTTATTAAACAGCCAAAGTCTATGCAGATATTACTTATTATAGAATGAACTTAAACGCTTGACCCCCTGCCTCAAAAGGAGGCAAATTTGCACGAATCATTCTGAATATAAAGTAGGTTAAAGTCTGTCTTTGTTAGCAGTGCTTTGTTAATGGAAAAATTAACCAGCAAGAAGATGTGAGAGTTTCCTGAGATAATACAGTTGTGTCTCCACCTCCCCGTTACCATTTAGTTACTACTACCTGAAGTTTGTCAGGCCTATTTTTTAAATATATTTTGATTGCAGTCCTTTTAAGTTCGTTATGACTATAACTGCTCTTAAGAATCCTCCATCCCCCAGGTGCTATTGATACGCCATGAATTCACAAAGGAATCACACCCAAAACAGTTAATGTTTCTAATCTGAGGGAGACCTAGATATGCCATGGCTGTTAAAAGAAAACAAGTAAATTTCCAACGGAAATATTCATTGCTTACTTGACAAATCAGACCTTGATGTAGCTGTTTGCACTAGTCTCTCCTTTCTTTATTTTTGAGAATCAGTCGTAGAATGAAATGTCTGTGCTCGACCGAAACCACACCAAAATAACAATATAATTCAGTGAGAGTCCCAAAAATACTCCCAAAATAGGGACCGATTCATTTGATGATGATGATTCCTTATATATTGAAAAGTGTGAATGTTATCAGTGATTAACTGACTTAATTCTTCTTGTGCCGTCTGCATAAGTTTGGTTTTTCATTAAATACAGGAATTTTCCCTGAGTGCTTTGGGGGCTTGATACGTTTCAATGTTTAGCATCTTGCATTTACAAAGAGGTTTGAATGTCTTCTGTAGTTTGCAATTTAAAGGCATTGCTTAACATGTTGGTGTTGCCACTTCTTGTGATTTAAATCTCTTTCTGAATGAGTTTTCCTTATTGCCAAAGCCTCTGGAGTCATGGGATTATGTGAGATTTTTACCTTTCAATTAAAAAGGGAGTAAGCTTCTAGCCCTTAGGCTGGAAGGAATTAATCCAAATGGTATAATTCTTAAAATTCTTTGGTTTGGGGGTAAGAACTGTTGAAAAGGAAGGTTTTCGTTCAGGATCTATAAATGGTTGGTTTTTATGAGATTGTGAAGGGATAGTTGTGCAAACTGCTAAACCAGTAGTTCATGGTTTTCTTATTATTGGGGGGAAAAAAAAAACACCAGACTTGCAAATCTTTTGCCTGAAATTGTCTCTGAGCTTTAGAGTTTTCCTTTATCTTACCTTTTAAATTAGCAGTGCTGTGATCTCAGGAACTGAGGTTCATCAGTGTCAGTGGGTAGTCACCAGCGATATGGTATCTTTTTTGTATTTATTTTGACTCATATATTTTGGGCAAGTTTTCCTGTGAAAGCTTCCGCTAAGACCTACGGGTAGGAACCTGCTAGGAAGCCACTCCGTGGAAGTTTTACGGCCCACTGTAAATTCTGACTTCACGTAACCCAGGAGCATGGCTGGTGGGACTAGACACACCAGCAAGGCAAACGGGAGTTGACACTTTCTGGAAAGACTCTCTGGGAGGGCTGGCAGCGTAGAGTAACCACAGCTGGAGCAAAGGAATAATATTTGGTCGTTTGAGTTTTGCAGACCCCACATTTTCTCCTTAGTTTGCTGAACAGTCGCTACAAGGTTAACGTGTCTGCAGTCTATCGTTGTGACATGACCGATAATGAAATAGGTCAGCCAAGAGTGATGACGATTTTTAAGAGCAAATGAATTTGCTAAATCATCCATTATGGTACAACGGATACAAAACTATAGTACAACAATCTCTGGTAAATGTATATATTGACTTTCCCAACAGATGCCCGGAAAAAGTGTTCATAAATTTATCCCTAAGCACACCTTTGCTAAAACTGTGCCCCTTCTGAGGCTGACTGCAAGACAGTTGCCTAAAAATACAGTTCTAGGTATCTTACAAAACAATAATGAATAGTCTTTGAAGAGTTGCATCATAATTTATCCCCAGCATCGCAGTTATTTATAAACTGCTCCAGATCTGTACAGCTCCAATGAAAAGAGAGATCAACAGACCCTCCGAGCTGAATTTGAGTCTTCTGTTTGATAGGAGTGCATTCAAGGAGTGACAGAGATGTACAGGACTAGCCAGAAAAATACATTCATTCACCTATTCAAGGGATGTTCCTTTGTCTTTGCAGAGCTGAATCAGCCAGAAAATATTTTACCTTTGTGTTTGACAGGCTTTTCCCCCCGGGATGTTTAAACTAATGTTTTTCCATTAGTCGCCTAAGAGTTAAGGAACAGGTTCAAGGGAAAATAAATCAGAGACAAAAATGAATTGTTTTCTTAGCTGTATGAAAGCACTTAATGCACAGGAACGAACGGACAGATATAAATACAGGTTATACTGTGTAAGGACAAATCCTTCTATCCATTTTTCATAACATGGCCAACAACGTGGCCCAGACAGAGTACGTCCCCGTGAGCTGTTTCGTGGCTAAGATTCTGCTTACTATACTCTGTCTGTCCATCACCATTCCTCAGCTTTATCTGCCACAGACCTGCCTTCAGACAGCCTACCAAGCATGGGTCTACACTGAGAAACAGCCTGCCTGGCAATTGTATCACAAAATAGATGGCAATTCCCCGGCTGCTACAGCAAGACCCCTTGGGATCCTGAGCTAAGTCCAGTGGAGTTAACTTGGGTACCTTTACTCTGGACTTTGTAGAAATGCCTATTGTATTTCTGTAGCCGTCTGGTTGCCTGCATCTCTGTTCTGGCTTCCAACAGTCTGCAGAGCATTGGCGGCCGGTCATGAGTGGTGTCCCCCAGGGCTTGGTACCGGGACCCATTCTCTTTAACATCTTTATCAATGATCTGGACGAGGGGATCGAGTGCACCCTCAGTAAGTTCGCAGATGACACCAAGCTGGGTGGCAGTGTCGACCTGCTGGAGGGTAGAGAGGCTTTGCAGAGAGATCTGGACAGGCTGGATGCATGGACTGAGACCAACGGGATGAGTTTCAACAAGGCCAAGTGCCGGGTCCTGCCCTTGGGTCACACCAACCCCCTGCAGCGCTACAGGCTGGGGGCAGAGTGGCTGGAGGTGCCTGGCAGAAAAGGACCTGGGGGTGTTGGTTGACAGCTGGCTGGACACGAGCCAGCAGTGTGCCCAGGTGGCCAAGAAGGCCAATGGTATCCTGGCCTGTGTCAGGAACAGCGTGGTGAGAAGGACTCAGGAGGTGATTGTCTCCCTGTCCTGGGCACTGGTGAGGCCTCACCTCGAGTACTGTGTCCAGTTTTGGGCCCCCTACCACAAAAAAGACATTGAGGGGCTGGAGCGAGTCCAGAGAAGGGCAACGGAGCTGGTGAGGGGTCTGGAGAGTAAGTCTTATGAGGAGAGGCTGAGGGAGCTGGGGGTGTTCAGTCTGGAGAAGAGGAGGCTGAGGGGAGACCTTATCGTGCTCTATAACTACCTGAAGGGGGGGTGTAGAGAAGCGGGGGTCGGTCTCTTCTTCCAAATCACAGGAGATAGGACAAGGGGAAATGGCCTCAAGTTGCGCCAGGGGAGGTTTAGATTGGATATTAGGAAACATTTCTTCACGGAAAGGGTTATCCAGCATTGGAATGGGCTGCCCAGGGCAGTGGTTGAGGCACCATCCCTGGAGGTATTCAAAAGACGGGCTGACATGGTCCTCAGGAATATGGTTTACTGGTTTGTGTTTTTCTTATTTATTTTTTTGTCAGAGTTAGGTTGATGGTTGGACTAGATGATCTTTAAGGTCCCTTCCAGCCTAGAGGATTCTATGATTCTATGATTCCATGATTCTATGATTCTATGCTGAGGGCATCCATCAATCACCCTGTAAAGGGCTGACATTGTGTCAGGGTCCACATCGGCAGTAAGGCATGGTCCCAATACGCTGCATAGTGGGACCTGCATTATAAAGGAACACACGCTCCCGGTCCTCTAACGGGATGGGGACAGCCACTGCATAAAGATCCGGTACATAATAAAAGTTCTTCTTACTACTTAGTTTCCCATTAGTATTGTTATGTCAACAACCTCCTGGCCATCATGTAAATATTTACATATCCAGGCTTCTCAGTATCTGCTGTTATCTCTGGAATTGCGTGGTTTAGATGAAGCTGCAGCTCCAGTTGTGTTGTACGCCGGTCACACTGCACATTCCTGCTGCTCACCAGCAGCTGTTTGCAAGCGAGCAGAGCCCTGGTTTCAAGGGCAACCAGCTGGAGCGGGGCTTGTGGCCATCCCTCTGTTAGCAGCCACGTTGCATACGTGTACAGAATGGGAACTTCTAACTACTGGTTTTTTTGGCCCAAACTAACCTCAGATTGAAACAGTGAATTAAAGTCGCTTGTGGTGAGCACATGTATTACCACATCTGCTGTCAAAACTCTTTTTACGCAGGCGGAAAGGATCGTGTAGGGGTCCACAGATCACGTAACGGCTCAGAAAAGCTTAACCATCTAGACTGGTTCGTCAGTTGCCGTGATTAGGGTGGCAGATCAGGTTGTGGACACCCCTTCAGAAACAGCTCGGCACTTCAGGCTGAGGGTATTAAATGAAAGCAAGCCCTGCATGAACAGGGTGGTACGACGCTCGGAAGCTGTCTCCGCTCCTGGGTTGTTCCACGTGCTTTCCTAGGGCATGGAAATGTCACTCACACTCTTCTGCTCCCAGGCTTTTTTAGGAAGAGGCACCTCTGATGTGCTATGGAGGAAGCACGCAGAGCCCAGGGTGAAGTCACCTTGCTGTTTTCTTGCAGGATCTGATTCGGCTGAGCTGGGCTTGTCGGGCCTGGCCGTGTCAAACGTGAGCGGGTGCCACCCAGAGCTGTGGTCTCTCCGTCTGCCCCCCACGCTCTGTGGTCCGGAGGAGTCTCAGGCTCTAAGGAGGGGTGCACTCGGGCCCCTCCAGCTCCCCTGGGCAAGGACTGGGCACTCTGTTGCAGAGATGCTCAAGCGGGTTGTTGGGCTGATCTTGACCTGGTGCTGGCAAAGTTGGCTTGCTTCTGAGCTGATTCCTTGTGCTTCTAGCTCACCTGCAAGCCTGGGTACCCATTATCTGGGTACTTCTGCCGTCCCAAGTGTCTGAGCCCCAGCTCTGCTCCCTGGTGCCCTACTGCCTTGCATCAAGGAGAGTCGGTGGTTGCTGTTCCTGACTCATCAGCGAGAACGAAACATGAGCTACGGCTGAAGTGTGAAAACACTACATCAGCTATGGAAACTAACTGCAGTTGACATTTGGGCAAAGACATATCTCTTGCAAGTTGTGCCAGCGTCCTTATCGCTCCTGTCCACTCGGCTGCTTAAATACTGCACTCGGCTCTGGGATAGCAGGGTAAATAGTGGAGCAGACTGGAAGTGAAACACAGGTCTTACAAGGCTTAATTTATGATTCTCTAAATCGATAGCACCGACTACACTGAAATGCATAATCACGTCAGACTGAGGCATTATATTTATCCTCCTCCTTCATTCTAGAGAGAGTAAAATGATACAACTAGGTCGAGGCATCATTCTCTTCTGATCTGCTGCTGCTACCTTCCTGCATGGAAAGCGCAGCCTGAGTCGGAAAGTGACTTTGCAAAACCAGCATCTTCTTACGCAGCAAGATAAGCTTGCTGGGAGCATTTACAGCATATAGTCTGTGGAGCCACTCGGCCGACCCAGCATGTGCGTCCGCTTCAGGGATCAGCCAAACAGTTCTTCTGGCCTCACTGAACGGACTGACTAAATTTTTCATAAGGGGAGCTTAGGCTGGTAGCTCCTGAAGGAGAGACCCGTTCAGATATATTGCTGGTATCTGAACATAGGTATCTTGATAGCTATCGGATTTCCACCCTAGGTATATCTTTTTTTTTTTTTTTTTTTTTTTTTTAAATATCTGCCTGGTAAGTCTCTTGTCAGTTACGCATCTATTTTGTGCTTGGCAAAGTACAGACCTGTCTTCACACACTGGTGGCACAATTCTCTCCGCAGTTTGCTCTTCAAACAAGCACTCTGGACGGAAGAGAGTAATTTCTTTGTGCTAGATGTTGGGCAGCACTTGGGTGGTTTAGCAATCTCTGTGTTATTTCTTATTCTCCTTCTTACTATATTTTAAATATTGAAAGTTAATTCCTTATGGCAGATTCTTGGTGTGTACTGTACACTGCCCAAGCTGAGGAGAAGTGAGGAGATGGAAAACGGAGGAAGCAGGGGTGGAAGAGGGACGTGCTTGAGCAATGTCCTAGTATATTGTAAATCAAACTTTCCCTTCCAGACCACTGATCAAGCAGTACTGTGATTTATTTTTGTTCTTAAATAATTGTTCTGTGCCTACTGTAGGCTTGTAGTGCCCTGAGGTGACAGGGAAGGAACTGGGACAAGCCATCACAAAGGCAAGGCGGCCGTGGAGGGCTGCAAGCCTTCTTGTCAGAGAATGATAGGACTGCTTGGAGAACAGGCCGGCTTCTGAGGTTTACAGATTTAGACAGGAAAGCGTTATTTAAAGGGTATCTTGAGGCAAGACTGGGGATGCTCTTTGGCCATTTGCTTACAAATCATGAGATTTTCCTAGAGTTACAGCTTACCTGCTGTGATAGAAATCCTAACCTTATGATAGGAAAAAACAAACACAATCACAGAATCACAGAATGACATGGGGTTGGAAGGGACCTCTGGAGATCATCTAGTCCAACCCCCTGCCAAAGCAGGTCCACCCAGAGCAGGTTGCACAGGAACATGTCCAGGTAGGTTTGGAATGTCTCCAGAGAAGGAGACTCTACCACCTCTCTGGGCAGCCTCTTCCAGGGCTCTGCCACCCTCACAGGAAAGAAGTTCCTCCTCATGTTTAGATGGAACTTCCTATGTTCAAGTTTGTGCCCATTTCCTCTTGTCCTGTCACTGGGACCACGGAAGAAAGACCGGCTCCATCCTCTTGACACCCTCCCTTTAAGTATTTATAAGCATTGATCAGATCCCCCCTCAGTCTTCTCATCTCCAAACTAAAAAAACCCAAGTCCCTCAGCCTCTCCTCGTCAGTGAGATGCTCCAGGCCCCTCATCATCTTTGTAGCCCTCTGCTGTACCCTCTCCAGCAGTTCCCTGTCCTTCTTGAACTGGGGGGCCCAGAACTGGACCCAGTGCTCCAGACGGGGCCTCCCCAGGGCAGAGCAGAGGGGCAGGATAACCTTTCTCGACCTGCTGGTCACACTCTTCCTGATGCCCCCCAGGATGCCATTGGCCTTCTTGGCCACATGGGCACATTGCTGGCTCATGGTCATCCTATTGTCCATCAGGACTTTTTCTCCTCAGAGCTGCTCTCCAGCAGGTCAGCCCCCAACCTGTCCTGGTGCAGGGGGTTACTCCTCCCCAGGTGCAACACCCTACACTTGCCCTTGTTGAATTTCATCAGGTTCCTCTCTGCCCAACTCTCCAGCCTGTCCAGGTCTCGCTGGATGGTGGCACAGCCCTCTGGTGTGTCAGCCAGTCCTCCTAGTTTTGTGTCATCAGCAAACTTGCTGAGGGTACATTCCATCCCTTCATCTGGGTCATTGATGAATATATTGAAGAGGACTGGACCCAGTACTGACTCCTGGGGAACACCGCTTGTTACAGACCTCCAACTAGATTCTGTGCCACAAATAACAGCCCTCTGTGCTCTGTGTTTCAGCCAGTTTTCAATCCACCTCACTGCCCATTCATCTAATCCACACTTCCTAAGCTTACCTATGAGGATGCTGTGGGAGATGGTGTCGAAAGCCTTGCTGAAGTCAAGATCGACAACATCCACTGCCTTCCCCTCATCTATCCATCCAGTCATGCCATCCTAGAAGGCTATCAGGTTAGTCAGGCATGACTTCCCCTTGGTGAATCTGTGTTGATGACTTCTGATAGATGTAGTCAGCTGAAAGGAGGGCCACGAAGATGACCAGAGGGCTGGAGCACCTCTCCTATGAGGACAGGCTGAGGGAGCTGGGGTTGTCCAGCCTGGAGAAGAGAAGGCTCTGGGGAGACCTTAGAGCAGCCTTCCAATATCTGAAGGGGCTACAGGAGAGCTGGGGAGGGACTCTTTGTCAGGGAGTGCAGTGACAGGACAAGGGGTAACGGTTTTAAATTGGAAGAGGGGAGATTTAGATTAGATACCAGAAAGAAATTCTTTGCTGTGAGGGTGGTGAGGCCCTGGAACAGGTTGCCCAGAGAAGCTGTGGCTGCCCCATCCCTGGAGGGGTTCAAGGCCAGGCTGGATGGGGCTTTGAGCAACCTGGTCTGGTGGGAGGTGTCCCTGCCCAGTGCAGGGGGGGTGGGAACTCAACGATCTTTAAGGTCCCTTCCAACTCTAACCATTCTGTAATTCCATGAACTCGGTTGGAGGGGCAGCCCCGGGGCGGGTAGGTCTGCAGGGGATCGGGGCTTCACGGAAAAAAAAAAAAAGAAAAAGGAAAAAAAAAGGTGTGGTTTTTTTTTTTCCCCTCATCCGCGCGGGGCGCGGGAAGGCCGCGGGGGCGCAGGCCGCGTGCCGGAGGCGGGGCGAGGGCGGCTGAGGGGGCGGGGGCGGGGCCGGCAGCAACGGCGGCAGGTTCAAACGGGGCGTAACCGCCACCAGCGGGCACTCGGCGAGGGACGGCCCCGCGGCGGGTAGGTCTGAGAGGGAGAGGAGGGGGTTCACGGCAAAAAAAAAAAGAAAAGAGGGGCTTTTCCCTGAGCCTTGCAGAGCCTGAGGAAAGGCTGGGGGGCGGGGAGGGGCCAGTAGCAACCGCCGCAACCCCTCGCTCCCAGAAAAGGCGTGAGAGTGCTGTGACCAGAGCGTCGTGTGTTAGAGAGCGGCCTGGAGGTTCCCCCTGAACCCAACAAGCAGAAAGGACACAGAGGATTCCACGAAGATGACCAGAGGGATGGATGACCACACCTCTCCTATGAGGACAGGCAGAGAGAGCTGGGTTTGTTCAGCCTGGAGAAAAGAAGGCTCCGGGGAGACCTCATAGCAGCCTTCCAATATCTGAAGGGGCTACAGGAGAGCTGGGGAGGGACTCTTTGTCAGGGAGTGGAGTGACAGGACAAGGGGTAACGGTTTTAAATTGGAAGAGGGGAGGTTTAGATTAGATACCAGAAAGAAATTCTTTGCTGTGATGGTGGTGAGACACTGGAACAGGTTGCCCAGAGAAGCTGTGGCTGCCCCATCCCTGGAAGGGTTCAAGGCCAGGCTGGATGGGGCTTGGAGCAACCTGGTCTGGTGGGAGGTGTCCCTGCCCAGTGCAGGGGGGGTTGGAACTCAATGATCTTTAACACCCTTTCCAGCTCTTACCATTCTATGATTCCCTGTCCTCTTTCTGCGTAGCCCAACAAGGTAGTATCGTGATTAACTTCAGGAGTTATTAACCTCACTAGAGTGAAGTAGTGAAATATTTATTAAGGTGAAACAGTGATTTAATAAAATCAGTAGTAAATGCAATAGTGTTTTACAAGATTTGATGGCAAGGTACACTCTATGATTTACTGCACAGAGGACAGGGTCAGACAAGCTGTCAGGGAGACCCTCCCATTGAGTCCCGAGGTTCAGAAAGGACCCCCTTGCTTTCTAAACTTCTCAGCGAGAAGTCTAGGTGCGGCTGGATCTAATCCTAGTCCCAGACTTGGTCAACTGTTTGTGTCTAAAGGGTTATATATGCGCAATCAACCCTTTATATTACTTAGCTGAGATTTCAGAGTTTAGCATGCTATTAGTCACTTCCTGAGAATCTGTTGCGGCAAGG
The DNA here is from genome assembly GCA_003697955.1 of Calidris pygmaea. Classification (NCBI taxonomy): domain Eukaryota; kingdom Metazoa; phylum Chordata; class Aves; order Charadriiformes; family Scolopacidae; genus Calidris; species Calidris pygmaea. The sequence continues at coordinate 1,543,629 of QJSC01015142.1, read as the reverse complement.
AGTCTCTCAGCCTCGAGGAGTAGAATCTTAAGCGAGCATCCTCGCTCAAGGGGAGATCCTGGTGTGCAGCTGCTGCCATGCAGGAGAGCTCAAAGGGCTCTTGGGCTGTCCACTATTTATACAGTAAGATAATTGACCTATAGTCATATTCTCATGGGAACAAAATATCTGGCTCCCCATTCCAGATAGTATTTTGGCTGTGTTGCCATCCATCCCCCAAAGTCCAGGTGCAAGTTATCGCAACTGATGTTGTGATGGCCATGGTGGCCAAGGCCTGAGCAGGAGCCGGAGCCAAAGCTGGGGCTGGGGTGGAAGGGAAGACAGGGAGAGCACACCGCCACAGGACAATGGGTCTATGGGAACATGTTCCTGCCCAGCAAAGCAAGCATGTCTCCCCAGTAACTTGCCCAGTTTCCCACATACCCCTAAAAATAGGCATAAGGCTCTGCAAGGGGAACCCCATCATGAGAAGGAAGATGATTGAATGTCCAGGGAGGTGTTGCCAAGCTTAAGTCAAACCACACTCCGCATCAAAACAGCTTCAGTGAAGTAAAAAAGATGGGCCATTGTCATAGGTGACTCCATCCTGAATGGAGTAGAAGGCCCAATATGCAGACCAGACCCACTTCTTGGGGAAGTCTGCAGCCTCATTGGGGCCCGGGTGAAAGACATAAAAAGAATACTTCCCTCCTTGGTAAGCCTTTCAGATTACTACCCACCACTAATTTTTTAGATAGGCAGCGATGAACTGGTAACAAGAAAGGGCAATCAAGGGAGACTTCCAGGCCTTGGGATGACTGGTTAATGGGTCAGGAGCGCAAGTGGTGTTCTCCTCTGTCAGGCAGTCTCAGGGAAAGATGAGGGAAGCAACAAGAAGAGCCAGCAGATCAATACCTGGCTCCAAGCCTGGTGTCAGTGTCAGGACTTTGGTTTTTTTCATCGTGGGTTGGTTTACATGACACCAGGCCTGTTGAAGATGAATGGGGTACACCTGTCTCAAAGGGGGGAAAGGATCTTGGCACAGGAGTTGGCAAGGGTCATCAAACAGGCTTTAAACTAGATTTGAAGGGGGAAAGGGATGAAACCGGGGTCTTTAAGAGGTAAGCCTGAGGGTGGTGTGCCAATGTTTGTAGGATAGGATGTTAGTGAGGTCCCTTGGTTTGCTAACTCAGTGAAAGCAGGGGATGGAGATTCATACAGCAGCAGAGATGCAAGGGTCATTGATGGGTTAGGAACTATAGCTGTGCCTGGGAATGGAAGGTAGGAGTTAAGGCTTCTTTCAGTGAAAAGGTGGCAGAACCAACTGAAGCTCTTCTACGTTAATGCATGCAGCATGGGCAACAAACAGGAGAAGCTGGAACCATTGTGCATCAGGAAAACCATGTTGTAGTTGCCATCATGGAAACGTGGTGGGATGACTTGCATGACTGGAGTGCTGCATTAGGTGGCTACAAACTCTTCAGAAGGGACAGGCAAGGAAGGAGAGCAGGTGGGATGGTTTTGTATATTATGGAGGGTTATGAATATCAAGAACTTAACGATGGCCAACAGGATTGAGTGTTTATTGTTAAACAGGGGGAGGGCCAGCAAGGCACATATCATGGTGACAGTCTGTAACAGACCACCCAATCAGAATTAGAGGTAGATGAAATATTCTCCAAGCAGGTGGGATCTCAGGATCACTAGCCCTTGTTCTCATGGGAGACTTCAATCTACCAGATACCTGCAGGGAACACAATACAGCAAAGAAGGAACAGTCTAGGAGGTTCCTGGACTGTGTTGAGGATAACTTCCTGACACAGCTGGTGAGGGAGCCGACTAGGGAATGAGCCCAGCTGGATGTGTTGTTTGTGAACAGAGAAGGTCGTGTGGGAGATGTGATGGTTGGAGGCTGTCTTGTGCATAGTGATCACAAAATGGTGGAGTTTTCAATTCTTAGAGAAGCTAGGAGAGGGGTCAGCAGAACTGCCACCTTGGACTTCAGAGGGCAGGCTTTGGTCTTTTCAGGAGCCTGCTTGACAGAGTCTCTTGGGAGGCAGTCCTGAAGGGCAAAGGAGTCCAGGAAGGCTGGACATTTTTAAGAAGGAAGTCTTAAAGGTGTAGGAGCAGATTTGTCCCCATGTGCCAAAAAAGAAGCCATCGGGGAAAAAGACTGGCCTGGCTGAACGGAGAGATATGGTTACAGCTCAGGGAAAAAAGGAGAGTTTATGGCCTTTGGAAGAAGGGCCAGGCCACTCAGGAAGGCTACAAAGATGCTGTAAGGCTATGTAGGGAGCAAATCAGAAGAGCCAAAGCCCAACTAGAACTTAACCTGGCTTTGGATAGTAAGAACATTAGGAAGAGTTTCGTAAATGCATTAACAATAAAAGGAAGACTAAGGAGAATCTCCATCCCTTATTAGATAGGGGCAGTAACATGGTGACAAAGGATGAGGAGAAGGCTGAGGTACTTAATGCTTTCTTTGCCTCAGTCTTTAATAGTAAAATCGGTTGTTCCCGGAGTCCCCAGACCCCTGAGCTAGTAGATAGGGGCAGGAAGCAGAATGAAGCCCCCTGTAATCCAAAGGGAGCTGCTGCTACAGCACCAGGCCATACACAAGTCTATGGGCCCAGGTGGGATCCACCCGAGGGTGCTGAGGGAGCTGGTGGAAGTGCTCACTGAGCCGCTCTCCATCATTTACCAGCTGTCCTGGCAAACTGGGGAGGTCCCAGCTGACTGGCATCTGGCAAATATGATGCCCATCCACAAGAAAGGCTGGAAGGAGGATCTGGGGAACTCCAGGCCTGTCAGTCTGACCTTGGTGCCTGGGAAGGTCATGGAACACATCCTGAGTGCCGTTATGTGGCACATGGAGGACGCCCAGGTGATCAGGCCCAGCCAGCATGGGTTCATGAGGGGCAGGTCCTGCTTGACAAAGTGACCCACTTGGTGGATGAGGGAAAGGCTGTGGATGTTGTTTACTTGGACTTTAGTAAAGCCTTTGATATGGTTTCCCACAGCATTCTCCTGGAGAAACTGGCTGCCCGTGGCTTAGATGGGTATACTCTCCACTGGGTTAAAAACTGGCTGGAGGCCGGGCCCAGAGAGTGGTGGCGAATGGAGTCAAATCCAGTTGGTGGCCGGTCACGAGTGGTGTCCCACAGGGCTCGGTACTGGGACCTGTTCTCTTTAACACCTTTATCAATGATCTGGACGAGGGGATCGAGTGCACCCTCAGTCAGTTCACAGATGACACCAAGTTGGGTGGGAATGTCGACCTGCTGGAGGGTAGAGAGGCTTTGGAGAGGGATCTGGACAGGCCGGATGGATGGGCTGAGACCAATGGGATGAGTTTCAACAAGGCCAAGTGCCGGGTCCTGCCCTTGGGTCACACCAACCCCCTGCAGCGCTACAGGCTGGGGGCAGAGTGGCTGGAGCTGCCTGGCAGAAAAGGACCTGGGGGTGTTGGTTGACAGCTGGCTGAACATGAGCCAGCAGTGTGCCCAGGTGGCCAAGAAGGCCAACAGCATCTTGGCCTGTGTTCAGGAACAGTGTGGTGAGAAGGACTCAGGAGGTGATTGTCTCCCTGTCCTGGGCACTGGTGAGGCCTCACCTCGAGGGCTGGGTCCGGTTTTGGGCCCCTCACTACAAGAGGGGGTTCTGGAATGGGTCCAGAGAAGGACAACAAAGCTGGTGAGGGGTTTGGAGAACAAGCCTTATGAGAAGAAGCTGAGGGAGCTGGGGGTGTTCAGCCTGGAGAAGAGAAGGCTGAGCGGAGACCTTATCACTCTTTACAACTCCCTGAAAGGAGGGTGTAGAGAAGTGGGGGTCGGTCTCTTCTCCCAAGTCACAGGCAATAGGACTAGAGGAAATAGCCTCAAGTTGCAGCAGGGAGGTTTAGATTGGATATTAGGAAAATTTTTTTATGCTGAAAGGGTTACTAAACCTTGGAATGGGCAGTGGTTGAGGCACCATTCCTGGTGGTATTTAAAAGATGGCTAGACATAGTGTGTAGTGATATGGTTTAGTGATGGTTTTTGTCAGTGTTAGGTTGATGGTTGGACTAGATGATCTGGAAGGACCCTTCCAACCTAGACAATTCTATGATTCTGTGATTCTACGAAAAGTAATCTTCTTCAGGTTATGTAAAAGGCAATTGCTTTTAATCCCTTTGAATGTGTGGACTTGTCTTGGAATATGACACGTGCCAAGTCACAGTCTTTGGTATCTGAGAAATGCTTCCAGCATTGCTTAGAGTTTAGGTTTTGGAAGATAAGAATACTGTCTCCTAAAATTAAGCATAAGGCATGCAAAGAAGCATTGGTGAATGAAGGAGTAATGACAGAGTGGAATGAGAAATTGAATGTAAAATTGATGTTTTAAATCTTGATTCAGATAGTTACAGAAGTAACTCTCAGTTAAGATTAAAAAAAAAAAAGAAAAAGAAAATAGATCAAGAGAACCACATGAAAAGGTTGCAGTCTGTTTTTTGAGACCTGATAGAACCAAGAAAGAGTAAATGCAGTTGCTTCCTCCTTGTGCATTTGTGAATTAATATACTGAGTGAGTGTAGGCAATCTTTCTGCTACAGAAAATGAAGAGCTAGCTTTAATTAGCAATCTTGACTATTAGAGAGGATGTTATAAGTAGTTTTGGGGACTTAACTTGAATCCTAGATTTTGAATTTTGATTTTCTTGCAGTTGAACTTGCAAGAACTGGCAGTTAAATAAAAGTTGTGGAGTTGTTTTTTTTTTATTTCTTTGTAAACTGAGAGTATTTGGGATGGAAATCACTATGGGAGAAGAAAGGAAATAACACAATCTTGGTCACTTCTTAACTTAAAGCTGTTCTTACAATACAGATGCATATATATGTATGCTTACATGTGCAGCAGAAAGACTCTCCAATTTCTCTCTTTCAGCATGCAGGGGAATTCGATACCACAAAGTTATTTAATTAGACCTGCCTTTTTAGTTCAAGTAGGTACTTCAACTGTACGGTTTAATTCTATTTCAGCCTCTCTGCAAAACAGCTAAGAACTCCGGTACCTTGAGAACGGTTTTGATACTGTGCATACTAATGTCTCCAGGCCCTAAGATGTTGTAGGCTGCATATACATGAAAGTTTCCAAGCTTTAAACAGGCAGTAACTGACAATTCAAAAACTGCTTCTTGAGGCCATTAATTGACAATGGTAATAGATGACAATTCTCATGCATACACAACCACTGTCAAAAACCTTGAAAGCAAGCAGGCAAAGTCGGATATCCTATCTGAGCTTCCTTTGGCTTTGATATTCATTAGCACACCTGCAAAAGCGCATCTAATCTACGGGACTCACTCAAATAGCCATAAAGGCATTTGCAAACACAGTTGAGTTCTGTTGTTATTCCTCCTAAGGTGTCGAATTGTGGCTTAGTGCTAGCTAGTGCGTTTTCTGTGGTTTACTGCAGTTCTGCCAGAAGGCAAATTGGGCTGCAGTCCAGCATCTGCTGAATTTAATGCAAAGATTTCTGTTGACTTCAGCTGGAAATTAGCTAATGCACTCTTACTTCTCTCGAAGTTAATGTTTAGTGACTTTGAAAACACATACTGCCTGGAAAGGTTGGGTTCTAAGATTAGAATTCTGACACCCAATATATTCTACATAAAATATTTACACACTGGAAAAAATGAAGAATGAATATGGTTTCCTATCAAGCATAAAGATAACAGAATACAATCATACATTGAAAGAATGGAAAAGTCAAACATTCATCTCACCAATGCAGAAATGGGATGGCACTAATGTATTCTTATGGTGCTATTAAAGTATCAAACAAAGAATTTAAAAAGAAATGGAGAAAAACTAAGGAAGTTAAAAGAAAAGGTTCAACACGTTATCCAAGATGTTCTCATCTGTGAATAAAAAAAGCCAAAGTTAGACAAGTCTTTTAGGAAGTTTCAAAATTCTGTTTTTTTTATATTAATGAATGGGCTAGGAATAAATATAACAGGGATTGTCACATACTTGGTTATCGAATACCAGATCACACTGAAAAAATTCTGAAGAATGGGGCAAGTGAACACACATGACGCTCATAAATGCAAGGCTGGGTATATTACAGAGAAAAGTCGTTTATCCACTTTATTAATTTTTAATTTTATGGTCTCCAGAACCAGTCTTTTGAATTACTCCTGGCAATTCAGTGAAGACATCTTTCAGATGCATACCCTGATCAGAAAAGTAGATGGGATGGGAAGGGAAATATTTAAACAGAAAGGAAAAACATGCTATACTACTACATATATCAGTAATACAAATTTCTAAGACTACTGTGCTGAATTATGGGGATCCAGCAAGAGTGATGTCTGGGAATAAGGACATGTAAAAATCTCACAAAAAAAAGAAGGGATGGAAGACACTGGAATTATTTCATGTAGAAGGAGGAAAATAAGAGGAAATCTGATGATAAAATATATATATGGAATGCTGAATACTGGATTGAAGGCAGACCAAAACCTAGTCACCGTGGGTCTGATCCATCCTATCTAATTTTGGATCCTTACAGTATAGATGTCTGTGAATGAGGCAGTCAGCTTGGGCTCCCTTCATGGCCAATGGAGAGAAATAGCTGCTGTTAGGGAACGGTTCATCTGACCTGCTGGCTTCGGTGGCTCGAAAGGGAACTCAGGGCAGGAAGGTCTGCTGAGCCTTGGCCAGAGGTATCCTATGCTGTGTTTCTATACACAAGAAATCAGTCAATGGCTCATTGTGAAGTTCAAATTTGGCTGGATAAAAAGATATTTTTTTACAAAACCTCTTACAGTAGAAGTAATTTTACCCAACCACTGGGTTGTGTGCTCTGGCACGCAGCACCCAGGCTTGCAACATTCTTCATTGGTTGGGGTATAAAGATAGACACAATGGGTCCTTTCAGTATTACCACACTTCATTCCATAAAAAAACCCACACTTTTAGAGAAGACATAAAAGGATTAATTCACAAAGATGTATTTCATCCCCAGCCACCTTCCAAAGACAGAACAGCTCTCTTGAGAGTAGGTGAATGAGGCTTTGGCTCTGCACTGGCCTCCAGAGACACCTCTCTGTTCCTGCTGACTGTAGAGGATGATTAGGACGATCAGTCTTTGAGGATTCAAACAGAGTAACTAGGAGGATGTGCATGGGTGGTTTTGGAGAGAAGGTAATCCCTGCTTGCCTCCTGTCTTCCTCTGTGACATCTAAAACTAGTTCTGGTGGTCCTTTGAGCTGTTAGTTTAAGGAAAAATGCTTTTTAGTGCAGATGTTGTGTGCTCTTTGTGCAGTTATTTTAGTATTTAGAAGAAAACAGATTTTCTGAAAAAATGTATCTGAAGTCCTACTTGTTTGGTTTGCCTTGTGTCAAAATTGTACCGGCATAAAAATGAGTCAGGCGGTAGGGAATGGGCAACTCTCAATGCAAAGAACAAGAAAAGGTTTGTCACTGTCCAGTGACACAGCATTCACATGATACCGGAAACTACAAGCTGCTTAATGGTGTTATAGCAACCTCACTGTATTGCCAGCATGATTTTAAAATCTCTAGCATTTGCTCAGTGATTTGGTCTTAGGTTGTATGCTGTGCATCCTTAAATATTCTGTAATACTTTTCTGCTCTCCTCTGAGCACTGGCTTAACATCTAAAATAGCGCTCTCTTTACCAAACAGGTATTTGTGTCATTTTCATATTTTTTAATTATGATTGCTGTAATACCATGACATGTTTTCAATTTTGGGTTCAGCTGAAGGATAAATAATGCAGATGACACAAGGAGCGTCTGTTCATTTCACCATTGGGAAGGAATGACTGGCCATTCTAACCTTGCATGGAGCAGAGGAGTGGCAGTTCCCACACATTACATGACTTTTGACTCAGCCTTCATTTTATTTTGAAGTTTACCAGATTTGGGTTTTTGCTCTGGCAAAATCTCATTGCGGGAATGAGTAAGCATTTTGGGGCTTGGTCTGAGGACTCTGCCCTCGTGACATTATCTTTGTTGATATGGAATTAATTTTCCACCTGAAATCATGATCCTCTGCCTTTATTGCATTATAATCCTCCCCAGAGCAACCATTTGTGATACTGCAGGCAGATTATGACTTCAAGAGAAGAATAAGCTTCAGCAAACAGAAGCAGATGAGCTCTTAAAGAGATAAAGATCCCATTTTCTTGCTAGCAAAAGAGAAAAATATATAAAATACAAAGGAGCAGCACTGTCTATAAACAGGCTTTTCTGGAAGTCACAAGTGACTTTTTCGTATCAAAGCATAATACTCAATCAGTAAACCTTGAAGTATTTTGAGGTGAAGTCATTCAGGGAGAGAGACCCACATACTGAAATCCCTGTTTGGCATGCGTCTCTAAGCACTTTTAGAGCTGCTTAGCTTCTACCAAAATCTTCTGTTACATAAACATACTTTCCCAAAGAGTTTTATCCAGCTAGTAGGGACGGGAGCGCAGTGAGGGAGCAGCTGCAGCACAGGGCGTATAACCAGGCTTCGGCCAGTAGCCATCATCTGTAAATGAATCATAATGCATTTAATATTAAGAAAATATCTTCTGATTTCAGAACTCAGATTTGCTGGGTATTTTGGTCTCTTAAGGAATATTTTTTTTTACTATCCTTGATGCACACTAATAGGTTTTTGTAAAAGAAAATTCCCACAAGAAGTGAACTCTGTAATAGTAGGGTCCCTGTATTGTATTTTTCCCTGTCATCCTGAACAGTCCTACTATCATGTTGAATGATACAGCTTGTAAGTATCTGTTAGCTGTTTCACAGTGTAGAAAGAAAATGGGGCAATGAGTTTTCCCTTTGCAATAGTGTGGCAGATTATCTCACAGATGTACATTTTTGAATGGTTAGAGATCTTCCTAAATCCGTGCGGGTCTGCTGGCTGCAGTGGCTTCCACTAGGCTGCCTGCCTTGCTTGAGACAGACAGGGTCTTGCTACCATGAAGATTTGGGGAGTCAAATTCTGGCCTTACCTGTAGTCTGAATGACTCTATTGCTTCAATAAAATAGGAGGGATCATAAAAAAAGGATTCAGGGAATTTTGGTGGTATCTTTCCATCATATGTATTTTGTAGCCCTGATGCACCACAAGAGTGAGCCTCCCAGATGGACTAAGTAGAGCTGGGCTCTATTCCCGTCCCTCCTGTCCAGTGTCCAGTAGAAGGTTGCTACGTGGAAGTCACATCACCTGATACTTCACCTTGGCACTCCAATAACCTTTTTACATCATCTGTTGCATGCAATGTGTATCTGTAGCAATTACTAGCATGTGTATGTAAATACATGTTAATGTGTTTTGGCTATTTAGACATATGAGACATTCTGTATGATGCTCAGAGGTTTTCACAGCAAGCCTCTAAAAAGCATTTGTGAAGCTTCTCCTAAGTTTATCAATTTGGCCAAATATACATGTGTTTCTCAGATTATAGCAAAAGACAGCACTCTGTCTTAATTCTTTTATTCCAAATGGTAAGGTCTTCCCCAAATCTAGCAGCATCAGAACTCTTAACAGAACTGTTAGTCATAATAAAGTGTTGCTAGCTACCAAATTTTCTTCACTTTCATTCTTGGGAAAAAATGTACCTTTTCAGCTCACGCTCTCTAAAACGATTTTTCATGAGGCCAAGAATTAACTTGGAAAATTTTAATTATAAATTTTAAATTAGAACTATTTAGTTATAAATAACTAAAAGCATGAGCTTAGAAAGAAGAGCAACAAGAGTTACTGCTACTAGCTGTCAATAATAAATATAATTGAGACATAAAAAACAAACGTGATATTAATAGTACTTGGCAATGTCTCTTTATTGTTACATGCAGCATATATGGACAATATATTAGTTAAAGATGAGCATGCTTGTACCTTATCATTGTTAAGGTCCTGTATGATTTTCCTGTTGTTACATGGGTCTGTTCTGGGAGATGTCAAGCACAATGATTGCTTTTTCTTTTCCAGGGCTTTAGATCAAGTCCTCGTCATGCTAGAAGACGCGTAGCCCCTCGGCTTGAGGAAACACAACCTATAGTTGAAGCTCACCACCTAAGTGAGCAGGAAACTTCTGTAAGAAAAAGAAAAATCAAGAAAAGCAGCCGAGTTCAACCAGAATTTTATCATTCTGTTCAAGTTACCCCAACTCGAAAACCTGTAAGTATTCTACCTTTAGGGATAAATAGCAAAGTATAGTATAGAGGGATGTAATATAATTGTCATATTGGGGCCATCCATATTCTGTTCCTCAATTTAAAAACTTTTTCTGTTCTCATGTTCAGTGAATGTAGACATAAGCTTGTCAGATTGTATTTAATGTTGATTCATAATTCCAAAAAGTCAGGTTCTGAAGAGGGCTTTTTTAATTTTGATTTTTATTTGATATTCGCTCTATAGTCAATATTCAAATAAGACATTTCATTTGATAGTTTTATAGTGATATTACTTAACAGATGTTTATAACATTTGTTTATGTTATTGAAATTCCTCACTCAATCTCATTTATCAAAGATTCTATGTACTGAACCAAATTTATATTACATTTCATTACTAGGTGCAATTTTGAGGGCTCTTCTGCTTTACGCACTATTTGCAATCTTTCTGCTCAACAAAATGTGTATCAAGTCCTATCGTTCTTTGCTCCTTGGCTTGGTCTACACCCAGTTCTTTTAATATTTATAACTTACTTTTAGTGAGGAAACATGACAATTCATTGAAACACTGAGACAATTCCTAATGTAAATGCATGTGAAGATATATCCTGCAGACATAATGCATTTCTCTTTCTAATGAGAGCTCATTGCTTTGATGCATTTGCTGACTAACTTACCTGTGCCAATGTTAAGGGGCTTAAACTACTTTTATTAAGCCAGTATCTTTAAAAAGGTAACTATTGAACGTCCCCTAAAAAAGATTCTCTCGAGGTTGCTCCGACCGAAGTGAACCTTCCTAGATTTGTGTTAACTGAGCACCAAGAATTACCAGTAAGCTCTCAAGTTGGTTTTAGAAAGAACATTCCCAAATGGAAGCACATTGCCTGAGAGAGCAAGAAACTTGTGCAAGGAAGAGAAGGCCACAGCAGCCAACAACTGTCAGAATTTTTACCTTTTAGCTGTTACGTTTAGTTTCTCTGCTTTCCCTTCACTACTGCCCGGTTTCCTCTGTTCTCTCTTGCTTCTACTTATTATTTATTTTCCTCAACTGCTGTTCCTGTGGTTTAATTTGATATGACGGATTTGACTTCTGCTCTTCTTAAGGGATCTGATCTTCCTTTCTTCTTAACCATCTTCCTTTCACTCCCATCCCGTCTTGCTCTCTAGACTACTTTGTCTAACTCTGTTATTCTTACTGGGTCTCCAGTCTCTCACCAGGCTCTCTTCTGGTCCTTTCCCAGCTTTGTCGTCCTTCTTTCATCTCTTCCATCATCTCCTCTATTATTTTACATTCCAATCCTTTTTTTTCAGTTCACTGTTTTGTTTGACTGTTCTTATTTTTTCCACGGTAGGCCTATGCCAAGGGTAAGCCTGCCTGTAATTGCTGAAGCTATTACCAACTGCCACTGATTACTAACAGGGGGAAAAGAGTATCACTGGTGGTGAATTAAAGAGCTAAAACTGTGGAAATGGTGTAAGCAGCAAAACAGGCTTTGAAGACTGGATTAGTGAAGCTAAGAAACCCCTGCTTTTCTCCAAAGTCAGTAACATGTCAGGGAATTCAGGACCAGCAAAGAAAAAAAACAAGTGTAAGAATAGAAAATGCGCAGTGTTACTATGTAACTTCACTTTCCTGTCATTTCGTGGGTCTTTGCTGTGTCTGACAAGACCTACCACTAAAACAATAATAAATCCCAGACTTAGAGAAAAATTCTCTCAGTGCTGTTACCATTATGTCACTATTTTGAAAGTGCTTTTGTGGTGTATCTTTTATGTAACGTTACGTAGTTCTTCTGATAGCCTTTCATTCTACAGCCTCCATGAACTCACATTTCTACAAAAAAAGAATAAATCATTATCTTGATAAGATATGACTATGATCCAGAAAACATAAGTCACTGATTTAATTTCTTATGGACGTTGTAAGTTATTTTGAATGTATTATTAATGCCATGGTGACAGGGTGAGTAAGGTTCATGCCATGACAAATCACTGCAGCGTTGTGAAGTTCCACGCAGTCACATCCTCCATCCTGCAGTTTGTCGCAGCTTCATTCCACTTAGTCTCAACCTCTTGAAGATGAGACTTTTGGCCTTTGTACAGCTTTACATGATTCAGTGCCAGAAATGCTCTTGTTAGCCTGCATAATTTCTTTCCATTATTTTTTCCTGTTATTCCTCGCTCTGCCCACTTGAACCACTTTAAATAAATCATCTGTTGTCTTGATGTTTACACTATGGAAATATTTGTAGGCAACTATGGCCATATCCTGCTTAGTCATCACTTGAAAAAAATGATGTATGAAGTCTGCTAACTAGACATAATTTCTCCTCATAAACCAGTTCTTCTTCTGATCATTTTTGTTGCTTTTTTCCTACTTGTTCTTTTTTGTCTGATTTTCTGACAAGAGAGAATGGTATTTCCAAAGTGACTATAAAACAGATTTATGGAAGAATTTTTCTTTACTCTGGGAAATTTTTTGAGTAATCAGTCCTAACATATGTTAATCTGTTTTGTTGCCGTATTAAGATACATGCTTAAAGACCTTTCAGATATTTCATTAAATTTTTGTTGGGTGTTTAGATGCTAGGCTTTCTTATTCCTGCTAATTTAGACTATTTTTTTTGGTTGGTTTTGTAGTGTCTAAATTTGTTTTGCAATTTCCTAGCCACAGCTATAATTATCTGAATTTGCTTGGATTATTTCTTGCTTTCTGTGTAGCAATCTGAGGTCTTTCCAGTATTGTCCCTGGTCTTGTCAGAACTAAATTAGGTGTAACGGTGTGTATGGGAGTAATCCCGGTGAAGACAATAATTGCTCCCCTTGAAAATCTACATGACCAGATCTTTGCAGAAGTAGAACATTAGTTTTCTCTGAAAATTTCATTACATTTTTACTCCTTCCAGGTCATTAATGAAGACATTAAATACATTTTGTCCTAATACTGATCCTCACCAGACAGAGTTCATAGCCATTTTCACTTTATTTTATTCATCTTATTAACATCAACATAATGGGGTGTAGCTTACTCCTTTTATGGCACGTTGTTGTATCTTGTGCCCTGTACATCACCCTCTCATTAGTGGCTGTATTATTTGTGCTGACATTCTGTATAGGCAATAGTTTTACATCAACTTCATACCCAGGAGAGTACAGATACCTATTACCGAAGCATGCTTTGGATTTTTGAACCCAATGGAGAACCCTGGAGAAGAAACAGAAGGGTGTTCTTTAAATTAGCATGACTTCATGCAAGTCAAAGGAGCGTTACATATCACTCCTTTCAAGAATCAAGTAGCTGGTTCTGTATGGGTAGTTAAATTTTCTGAAGGTGTGGAAGGATGTGCAAAAGCCTCCTGTTGTGAACTCACTGCTGTCTAGCAATACTTCTCCAGGGCAAATTTTAAACTGCGGGCTTTATTACAAGCATTTATTATCTATATTTAAAATAATTATCTGCATTTAAATTAATATCTAAAATATTAAAATAATTATCTGCATTCTATTAAAAGTCTGCAAATTATTAATAGCTTTTTTTCCTGTGCTGGCCTGGAGCCAAAAGATGGCCTTGAGTTTGTGTAAACTGCGTAAATCTGGCTCCTGAGCTGTGGGGTTAGTTAGATACATAGTTCTACCAAAGTCTCATTGCACCTGTATGTCTAGATACATAGTTGAAAAGACGTGCTGTCAAAGCTGTGTCTTGTGACATCTCCATTGTTAAACAGTTTGAAGGGCTCCTGAATTGCCTGACTCATGCAGCCACCGAGGACTATTTAAGATCATGAGATGTAGTACCAAAATTTGTACTTGCATTTGTCGTAACAGTATCGCTGTAAGATGTGCGGCAGATGAGACTGCAGAGACCGGGCCATAAATAAACCTGGCTCCTTCACTTTCAGATGGGAAATCCCTGTTTGTGCAAGCCTTGTACTTTATACATCCAAACTTACTGGTCTATTTCGTCCCAGTGCTGCAGCAACAGCATACATTGAGGTGATTATCTAGTGATTAGCTCCTTAGGGGTGGGTGCACCATTGCTACAAGTCACTACAAGGGAACTGAAAGGAAGGACAGATGTCTGGGAGGACACATGTAAAAAATCTACTGTTGGGAGCAGCTTCATTTGGCTCCACTGAGACTATTCCCATGCCTGAAGTGAAACTTGCTCTGTAATGACTCCCATGATGCAAGGTTGAAAGCAAAGTTAATCAGTTTCTAATGCATCTAAAACCATGAGCTGTCCCATCCAGAGTCTTATTCTGCTGTCATGGTTTTTGCTTTTATGTGTTTAAGCATTAAAACTTAGGAGAAAAACAGTATTACAATTCTTAAGAAAAACACTTAGGAGGTTTTTTAAACAACTGATACCAAATGATTTACAGAAGAAGTCTGGGTATGATTTGACACTCAGCTTACTTGAAATGAAATTTTTCATATGGATGAAGTTGTTCTACAGGGCTTTTTAGAACTTTTTTATATGTCCCACTAAGTAATTGCCATTTTATTTTGTTAATTTCCATTTCTCCTTACTCTGGTGTTATTTACTAATTTTCCAATACCATGATGTACTTTATTTGATATTTGAATGACCTAATACAAATGACAGACAAAAATTACTCATTACCCTGCATAAGACTTGGTTAATTCCAAGTATTAGCTATTTAATCTATAGATTGCATTCACACCTTCTTTCTTTTGGGGACATCTGCTTGTGTTGGATTGTGTCTCCTGTGAATCACATTTAGAAGCAAATATGGCAAAACGTTATCATATCATCGTTCACCTACAGCATTTTTATTAACATTGTATTAATATTCTCAAAATGTATGACAAAGCTGTGAGCTACCAGACTCTGCATGCATGTATGCCTGTGTACACATACACACACACACATCCTCTCTCGAGATAATTTGAGCACAACCACAATGAAGAAATGCAGAGAAAGTGACTGAATTCAAAAAGGGAAAAAAGGATTGCATTTTTTCCTTTAAGACCTAAAGGATATTGATGAGGATTTTGAGAAGCACCTGAGAGTTTATTAGATGATTGATCTGTAAAGTTTTTAACAAGATTTAAGCATCTAACCATCTTAGACATTTTTTAAAATATCTCAAGCAACCTATTTTAGGTGTGTAGGATCTTTGCAAATATATCTATAAGAGCTAAATTCCGTCATCCAAAATAAAGAGAAAGCCTTCAGTGGCCATTTGGTTTCAAAGGTACCTCTTCTCTTTCCAAACATACACACGCCTACCAAGAGACTTTACGTTTCTTTCTTGGAACATTGTGTTTTATTGCTTTTCTTATAGTAAACAACTCCTCACTGGTAAATTCTTCATAAACAGTTGATTGCGGACTTCATTTTCCCGCTGTTCTGCTGGCTCCTGTGACCTCCTCCCTTGCTGCCTCCTCCCGATTTCCTCTTGGCTGCTTTTCCCTCTCCACCCTGCAGCTCAGCTATTGCATTGTAGCAATTGCCCGTTTCTTCCACTCCTTTTGCCCAACTCCGAGGCGGTTTAGATTTTTGGAAGGAATTTCTTAAAGGTGTATTGTCATGAGTTTCACTAGGCCAGGGAGGTGATGTCTTTGCAACTTTTAAAACTACTTTTTGTTAAAACACAATAGTAACATGTTGAGAATTAGATCTGAGATTTAAAATTATTATTGAATTGTCTTTCTAGTGATTTTTTCCCTATGGATGAGTTGCTACAGCTATTAAGCATAGGATAAAAGAAAGAGTTAATTGCAATAGTGCTAATAATTATTGATGACACATACATATAAAAATAAATAGAAATAAGCATAGCAGTAACAATACAAATCCATATTTAGAGCACTTTAACTGACTTTTCACTGCTAGCTCTTATTTGGAGAGTTAAGGTCATTTGAATTAATTGTCCCTGTGGCATGATCATGCTTGAGTGTATTTACTTAGATTTGTACTTGTGTGGTTGCAAATAGCATCAAATCTATGTTATTTTTCTATTCACAGTTTCAAATCATCCTGCACTGTGGGCAAAGCCCACTAATGAAACAGGTTTTGTCTTGATAGCTAAGCTGATTCCATATAATTTTTGTTTTGTCTGTATCAATTTTCATACCCAGGGCAAATGCTTATTTAGTGAAAATGGGATGAGAGTTGAAACCAGCCTGGCTCTGTTTGATCTAAAGTGTTGAAAGTCAGGGTCAAAGTGCACCATCAGCACTAAGCAATCTTTGTTGTAGGATGTGACTTTGACTTCTATTCTCTTTTACAAGCTCAGAAAAAAGAAAGCAGCAGAACTAGCCTTGGGGGTGGGGGGGGAAAGCAAGCAGCATAGCCAATTACACTCTTTTTGATGTAAAAATAGTGCTTACTATCAAATAAACACCTTTGACACCACTTCCCTGTATGGTGGTTTGCTATTTCGAAACTGCAGGTTACATTTTTGTTCAGATTGCAGTAGCTTCATGATAAACCTGACTTTGCATCTTACTTCTCCTTGGAGGTGAAGCTAACTTGCTACTGAGCTTGAAGTGAATGAGAGAAAATATTCTTTCATGGTTCTTTCAAAGAAATAGAGCTATAAAACCCTGCATTAAAAGATGGTTTGTTTTTTTTTTCCCACTGTCATTTTTCCATTATTTGTATCAACTGGGATTTTGGGGTTTTTTTTTTGTTTTCCACTGTCATTTTTCCATGATTTGTATCAACTGGGAATTTGTGTTCATTGCTAAAATTATACTACATGTATGCAGCGCAGCCTCACTGAGAAATTAAATTTTTAACTGTTCAGAATTTTTCTTTTGTAAAATCCCAGTGTCCTTCCTGGAGGGGTAGTAATATAATCCCAAACTCCTAAATATGCTAGTGGCCTTACTTGTCTGAAAAAACATTTCATGTAAGTAATCATAAATAGTAAATTCTCTACGGTAGCTAAAGGAAGGTTGAAAAAAATATTAATCATCTGTGATTTTGTTATGATGGTGGCGTTTGCACAACTTAAAATGACCAGAAATTGTCTCATAGATGCATAGTAATTATAGAGTCTAAATGCAGATGTT
This sequence comes from Calidris pygmaea, assembly GCA_003697955.1. NCBI lineage: Eukaryota > Metazoa > Chordata > Aves > Charadriiformes > Scolopacidae > Calidris > Calidris pygmaea. The sequence goes on along the minus strand of QJSC01015142.1, from coordinate 1,526,428 downwards.
TCCTTTTCCTTTGCTGCCACAGGAGTCACTCTTCAGAGTTGCATTGTGTAACATCCTACTGTGGCACATAAACAGTACATCTTTATATAGCAAGGGACTCCCTTATCCATTCCTATTTATATATAACATTGCACATGGGTATTATGTTAAAAGAATAGTTTGGCAAAGGCAAGTATTAAAACGTTAGGAAATGCTGGAATTAAGGTCACACGTGCAGCTTTAATTCAGTCAATTATGCATCTCTGTTGTCATATGCTTTAACTGTATGATGGCGTACTGTTTTTTCACAGGGTGTTTTCTGTAGTCATCGTAGGATGCAAGTGCTCTTAGGATGACTCTTATGTGTAGGAGTTCTGCTGCCAAAGTTGTAAAGTGTGTAAATGAATAAAACAGGAGATTGCAGGAAGAGAGAGGATCTCTTATTTCTTTAAAAAGCAGTGAGTGCTGCCCTGGAGATTGAAGGGTGGGCATCTCAGTTGGACCTTGGTATCAAAATCCATTTCCTGGTTTCAGTTTGCTTCCTGTGTAATGGAAAAGATTGTTAGTATTCATGAAGCAGATACTACTGTACCACACAACAGTCAATGAAATAATAATTTCTTCTTCACACCGGCATTTGAATAGCATGAAACAATTAAAAGTTCTGGGGCTGCCCATTAAACAAAAGATGACAAAACAAAATACCAAACAACTGTTTATGGAGTGAATGTGCATCATTTGTGCTAAATAAGAGCAAGACACTGGAGGTGTAATAGCATGCGATCACATCGTTATGACTGCCTCATGATGTACAAATAAACAGGCTGAAGTACGGTTGCATGGGGAACCTTGAACCTGGGATTTGGTGACACTTTAGTGCTTGACTTTGCAACCTTAAGGAAAATATTTTAGCAGGAACTTTGTGTTTAATTTCTTACTGTTGTAAAAAAAGTAAAATGAAACCCAGCTCCATTGTATGGCTCATCAGCAGGTTGTGACACTTGAACTACAACACAGAAAATTCTACTACTGGATTGCAAGGGAGAGACTGACGATATTTGTATTCCTCCATATGCATCAGTAAGACAGGGGAAGAGGTAGTTTTTCTAGAAGAATTCTCAGATATTTGCTAACGGTGGAGTTGAGGTGAAGCTTCTGTTTCCTACCGGGCTCCTTAGGGAGATGTGCTCTCTTGTGCTCATTCTTCCCAAGCGTGGCTCTTTCTGCCCTGTCTCCTCCAGCCTGCTCCTGCCCTGCCTCTGCCCCACTGCTGGCTCCCTTGTCGCTGCCCACTCCTCACTCCTCTGCCGACTTCAGCCCTTCTCCTCTCGCTTTGTCAGTCCTTGCATCACTCCTGTGTGTCACATCTCTTGCACAGCCCTTCCCAGGCTCACCTGGTCAGTCACCTTGTTTCTCTGAGGCACTTGTTGAATGAGTCTCTGATTTTTGCGTCTCCCTGTAGCCTCTGGTTGCATACTCCATGTGTACCTTCTTTGGCTCTTGTCTCTCTTCTTGGAGACCTCCTCACACACAGTTTCCGCCCTCCTCATTCATCAGAGAATCTTGTTCAAAGCCTTTTGCTGAGGCAATTGATAACCGGCTTGATAGAATCTTAGAATGGTTAGGGTTGGAAGGGACCTTAAAGATCATCTAGTTCCAACCCTCTTGCCATGGGCAGGGTCACCTCCCACCAGACCAGGTATGCCAGCATGTCAGATCCTTAGCTGTCCCGTGATCTGCTCTCTCCATCATTGATGGTTACAAGTCCTGGCTGGTGGTCAGGTCCTTGGCAGGTCCATTTCTTCTCTGGTCTTCATCCATGCAGTCTGCTGCTCCCTTGAACGCTGTTCAGCTGCAGCTCCCAGTCTCTGCCGGTCTCTGTGTCCATCCCTCAGGCTGTCAGTCTCAGTGTATTTCTCCAGCCCTTTCCTCCAGCGTGCCGGTTCCGGTGTTTGTCCTCTCTACATTCAGATTGTACGGCTTCTTCCTCTTGCTGGCCAAGCGCGGCCGAGTGAGTCACAGAAAGCATAAAAGAAACGCTCTGGTGCCTGCCCTCCCCTGCTCTCCATGCCTCTTGCCCGCGCTGCCAGCAGCCTGCAACCACAGCAGGGAGCTAATTAGAAAGATTAGTTTTGCCTCCGTACCTCCAGGCTGGACCCATCCTGCTCATGTCCTCGGTGGGGATGGTGGGTGTCCTGAGAGCAAAGGTAAGAGCTGCACGGGTGGAATTTGCTTGGTCAGTCTGTGAGGGTGGGGTATTGGCCCGGCAGCCACACGACCCTTGGGAGTCTTTGTTTAGCGGGCACCTGAAGGGATTTTAGTTGATAAATTGAAGACATTTAAATTGATAAATTTAAACACGGCCTTTTAAAAATAAAAATCTGGTAAAATCACATTGGTAGTCACCTGGGCCGTAGGAACAGTTAAACTATTTAACTTTGCAAAGAAGTACTGCTAGCAGATAAGGAGAGATTAAAAGAAGTTGACTTGCTCAGCAAAACCAAAAAAGGCTGAGAGGAGGTCTAGTAAAAGCTACCAACACATCAGGGAAGCAAAAAAAGGTATTGAAGGAAATTAACGTTGCTGCTGCAAAGAAACCCGAAAGACCAGGAATACGTTTCAGGTGGCAACTAGAGGAAGATTACCTGTAAACAAGACAGCAGTAGGTTCAGGAGCAGCTTTCTCATCAGAGCAGTGAGATCACAGGGACAGCAGATGACATTTATATCTCAAAGATGTCTGACAAATGTGGACAGACTTTTAACAAAGATGGCAAAAGGCCTATGTCTACCTTAAAGGATATTCATATTTGAAGTATCTGTCCTAAAGCCTAGAGTTCTAAAGCCTAGATCACTGGGATATTTTTTTAGTGTTGACAAATAACTACTGAATATTTTCATCATCTTGCTTTCAGCCTTTGACTAAAACTTTTCAATAAAATGAACCTTGGGCAGGGAAGATTTTCAATCAAACATAAGATAAGGCAACTTAAAATGTATTTTATAAGAGTAAACAATCCGATGACTTAATAATTTACAGTATTACTAGTGTTGTGTAATGATAACACTGTATTTTCAAATAGTTAAATGTTGATGGAATGCTGGATCAAGTCTTGAAACTTGGTTTTAAAACATGGGAATGAAACAGTTTGAAAAGAACAAATGAATGTTTATAGGGAGGGAAACTTACGAGTCAGGAATGTTAACAGTTGTTACTACAAGCAGCATGTCAATACCACTGTTTTAAATTTCCATTCTGTTATTTAAAAAAAAAATCTTCTCCTTTTATTTTTTTCTTGAAAACAATCTGTGCCCATCAGAGATTCAAAAGCTACTTAGAATTTTAATTTGCTCTTTGCTGTCCAGAGTGTTTTCATACTCTTACATACCTTTTATGGCAGCAGTAATTTGGTTTGCTATTAAAACATAGATATAATAGAATATAATCTACAATGAGAAGTTTAAAAGGCTGAGGAAAGTATTTGAATGTAGATGATTTCTTATTCCAGGCTCTTCCTCTGTTACATGGTTGGCCTTGTACGTGTAGGAAGCGGATAAAACTCTGTGTGCCATCCTCAAACCTTAGTTGTTCTGTCACATTATTCTCTTTTGTGCCTGATAGACCAGGGGAATCTGAATGGATGCAAAATAACTGCAATTAAAAATTAATACAGAATTTATTTTTAGGGAATGGGAAGTTGTTTTTTTTTTTTTTTGCAACAGTTATATACAGCAGTCATCCAAAGTATATACATTTCTTTCACAGAAATAAGTCATGATTTTGAGACCATGAAATCCTGACATTTTAGGTATTAGTATCTATGAAACATTCATTTTAAAACAAGATAATGGTTGGTAATTACAATGGAAGTAGCACTTACATCTTGCTGATGGTTTTAGCATAAAACTCAACTAAAATACCTATTCCACGTGCTGTATTTTCCCAGATACTCAGAGCTCAAAAATATTATCTTCCCATCTGCAAAACCTTCAGTACCTTCCTGTCAGCTGCTATAATGTAATAAGCTATTTCAAGATTAAATCCTACAATTCATATTGAAAAGCTAAATAGGGGAAATAGGTGAGGAATAAAGGAATGGATTAAATGTGTTATATATCACGGCTGTCATGTTGATGATATTATTAATTTTCAAGTGACATTCAAAAAGAATTTTATTTAGCACAGTTTTACTAAGTAGTTTTTCAAGAGAACTGATGGCTTTGGTACAATACAGCTAGTTAGCTGAATGTTATTTGGCCCCACTTACATGCAGGTTTCGGTTACACTGAATGAAGTCTGCCTCGCTTTTCAATTTATTCATTTGAAAAAGAAAAAAGAGCAAGCAGGTTTTCCTTGCGCAGCAACATACTTTAAATGCACATCAGGGAACCTTCTGCCTTATTTTTCTCTATATGATGGCCCTCTTCCTTGGTGGAGCTGAGACCTGTGGAGATTATCTTGACAGTATCTGGTCCCTCAGCAGTTCACAGGGAGTTACAGATGTGGAGCATCTCTCAACTTCTCCGCTCCTGAGAGAGGTCACTGATACCTGAAGTAAATGAAACAGAAACTCTACTTGCTGTAGCATAGTATTCACTAATTTCTTTTTTTTTTAGCTACCAGAAGATGGTATCATTTTGGACCAATAAGTCCTTTAAATTTGGTCTATCCGTGCAGAAGTAGTAAGAGAGCTGGATTGTGGTTTCTTTTGCCTCCATTCATGTGTCTTATCCAAGGACTACTTCACTGTTTTACCCAATTACCACTTAAAGCAGGATGTATAAGCAGTCATCAGAGCAGGGATCAGAACCCAGCACTTCATTCTCCCCAGAGAGAGCCTGGCGTGTCCCAATGCAGAGCGCTACGCTCCTTCTTCCTCATTCCACACCAAGAAATCTTGAACTCTCTTTTGTTTTAGCTGTACCGCTTCCACAACCAGGAGATTGTTGCAGAATAGTCTCCAGGCTGTCTGCTGGGAGATGAGGGTTTCAGCCTAGCTTTCAAGCTTCTTAAGACATTAAGGAAAAGGCAAAAAGCTGCTTCACTTCTGTTATGGTTCAAAGGAAACTAGTGATCTCTGCTGTTATGAAAAGATGACTGAGACCAATTTCAGGAGAAGGCTTGGGGGGTGTCTTATGTCCCTGAGGAATGAGATGCTGCATCATCCTGAGTGACCAGGTTTTTCTGACTATTTAGTTCCTACCAAAACCTCAGCTTTGCGTCACGTCAGTTTTAGATGTGTAAGTAGGTGGTTATCCATTAAACACGGTTTGATGTTACAAAACTGTATTGCAACGTCCAAGTACATTTGTGGATCTAGCCCTTTATCCACCTTGCATCTCATATATAACCTATTTCTTTCATGCAAGTTGCCTCTGTAAGGTTATCTTCAAAGTGGGGGAATGGTAGAAATTGACCTCCTAGCATCCAGAAAAGATCCCATCTCCTTTAGAAAGCTTATGAAAGTATCAGAATTTCCTTGTATAAATACAGTCACAGGCTCAAAATGCATATGATAGAATAGAGTCAAACCGTTGGTGCTTAGGAGTTTCAGATTTTGTGTGTTTGCCTTCCAGCTTTCTGCTCATTGCTTTATAACATTAAATACAAACCCAGAAACTCTGTAGTTTCTAGATATGTTTGTATATCCTGGTAATGTAGGCACTTTCAAGTATGGATGTCCTCTTAAATGACTGGCACAGAACCAGAGAAAAATACTCGTTTAACATGGCTGCATCTCCACTGGTGGATGTTTATTTTTTAAGCTTAGCATAGTCGGTTTTACATTGCCCTTGTTTGTACTTTCATTTGTGTATCTGTTTTGAATTTTGATCATTTCTAACAACATGCAGTCCCAAGGGACTCGCAGAACCTGATGACATACACTGGATGTTTTGTATTCTGCATTGAATTATCATGTTTAGTCTAATCAGGTTAAAGTGGTAAAGATTTACTAATGGGAACATTCAGTTGCCCTAGATTTTGTCTTAAATTTATTAAATTATTTTACTTTAAAAGTTGATCCACTTTATTCAATCTGGGATGTTAAAGGATAAAAATAGCCTGCTACATTCAATTAATATCCTAAATTATTCTAAATTAGGAGGATTTCTGTTGAAACACACTCAGTAAAACCATGATTCAAACACTTTATTTCTGTTGATATTTGTTCATTGTAAGCAATGAACATAATGAAAGAAAAGAAAATGTATTCCAGGAATTCTGAGATAGTTTAGTATAAGTGAAATATAAATAACTCACAACTAAACTGCAAATTAAATTTCAGTCAATGTTGACCTGTGCTTCCCAACAGCTTCCATAAACCAGCATGAAAGAACTCACTGCAGTGGAAAATCTTCTCAAAGATAAGATGTGAAAGTCCAAGATACTTGAGTAGAATTCAGTTGGCCAGCACAACCTCTGATGTGTCATAAAGTTGGGGAATTTTTGCAGTGGGATGAGAATTCGGTATCAGCCTCTCGGCAGCTTTTGCCAGCTGGATTGCTTGACCGAGTTTCAAATCTGACCTCTCCTAATGCTTCCGCCTCGAGGAATGACAGTGCAAAACCCGCTGGTGTTCTTCAGGCTATCAGATCCTATTTAGGGCTAGCTTATCTGATATATGTTGTTGTGTGTTACCTTATACCCTTTTCCACCTACACCATCTTCCACCTAGTTTCCACCTGATCTTTTGCAGCGCCTCACCTGTGACAAACAGTCCTTCTTTCCCTCCCACCAAAGAAAATCATGCCTTGGTACTTGGCCAAATCCCTCTTACAAGAAATATACTAAATACTTCTTTGAAATGCCCCTCATTACTGGAAATCAGCTCGCTTTTATAGCGAAGAAGCCTGACTCAGGCGGCTGCTGCAAATCACCTGATTACAGAGAAAACCCTAGACACAGGCAGGAATGGGTTTTGTTCTCCTAAATGCTTGTCCCCAGCACTTTGCCTCCTGAGACACAGCGGTGAGGACTCTGTGTGCAGTTTGCACCCCCCTGTGGTACCGACGGTGAAAAGATGCATTAAATTTAATCCTGTACTTTGAATGCAAAAAAAAACCCCACCCTCTTCTTAGATTTGCTTATGTAGGACCAACAGGCTTCAGTGCACAAGCTGTTACATGCGTAACTGCTTGCAAATGCAACAGTTCCCACTGAGAGACAGTAGAGAGTACAGAGAAGTCTTTAGGCTAACGAGCAGAAGGAATGCATAATCAGAGGCAGAGAATAAGCAGCTATAGCATCTGGGCTGTGACCTTACAGGCACCTGCGAGCTAAGAAGGGTGAAGCCCTGACCCTTGCTAAGTCCCAGAGTAGGCTAAGTAAGGATGTGTCTGATCAATATTTTAGTGGATATAAGAGACACTTCACTCATGTAACCCTAAAAAGTGTTGTGAAGTATTAACAGTTATGTTTTGCACTTGCATACAGCAATGTGCTTTATAGAAAAATAACAGAAGTGTCTTACATATTTTGATTTTAATGGAATGTAACAATTTTTGTTTGTTTTCACATGCTGTCCTAATGGGCCAGGAAGCGTTTTCAGGATAGTACAGATGTTCTGTATTATTTTGTGTTTTCTAAACTCCTTACTATGTTGCTGTAACCATGGCCTTATTTGGGACTTACAGCTATGGCACGGAAAACGTGTTCGCTAGAAACAAACAATCCAGTGGGATGAGGGGTAAGCGGGATATTGTGAACAGTAGCTACGCAAAAAGAGAACAATTACAAACTTCTCAAAGCTATTAATTTAATCAAGGAAAGCAGAGCAGTTAAGTTCCATTATAAATGTCTTTGGAATAGCAAAGTTGAGATGCTTAAAAATACTTCTGTGCTCAATAGCTCTGTGTACACATTACTTAGAACTTACCTCCAGGCTGAATAAAAAAGTAGACTGTAATCAAGTTAGAAGTTAGCATTTCTTAGATGCAAGTTTGTTACATTTTGCTATTATGAAAAATTCCTTTCTGAGCTTCCTACTTTGTTCTGAAAATGAGATAACATGATTTCGGAAGAGTTACTAAGCTAAAGTGGGGTTTGTTCATTCATTTTGTCAGTGTGTGCATTAAGTAAGGTAGAAGAATAACTTAGAATAGGATAACTCAGAATACAGAGGCCAAAGATTGCTCTACCGTTGCCTGTTCAGTTTCATTTCTCAAGAATATGGGAGTGGGGTCTTCTCACATAGTTTATCTTTCAGTGCTGTGGCACTGCTGAGCAGAAGGACAGTCTCCTTTTTCCAAAAACTGACATCTCAATAGAGAGTATGGAGAACATGTCCAGCGGTTGATGTGAAACAGTCACTCAACAGTACTTTTGCTTTCTCAGGGTAGGGGGAGCTATAGAAGGAGTTACTATAGAGAATAAGAATGGGCTACTTCTGGGAAAAGGCTAAATGCTGCTGGATAAATATTACAGAATTCTTTAAAAGATAAATCTGAGAGCTGAGAGATCTTTCCTTCAAAGCTTCAATAACAACTGCTATTGTACTTTGTCCTTGCATATTCCAAGCTGCTACATAAATACTAACAAAATACCGCTACAGCACCCTCACAACACAGCGTCTGGGCTCTTTCCAATTTTCATATTATAAACTAGAAATGAAGAAAGTGAAAAAATTGAAATGCAAAATCTGTCTGCATGGGTCTGTGTGATCCAAAGATACTGAGGGTCGCTGAGCCGCCAATGGAAAATACAGGCCCGAAGCATGATGTTCAGAGCTGGGATTAAAGGGAACACTTTCGCTTTTGTGGCAAAATCTGGAGCTAAGGACAGGCCACAATAAACCTAATCCCTGACTAAGCACATCAGGGGCCCCGTTAGCCCCACCTGGTACAGCAAAGTGCTCTGCCTGCCCTGCAGCGAGCTACGCGCTTCCCGCTCTCATCAGGAAGACGCCCGTCTGTGATCATCCCGCTTTGTAAGATCCCACAGCGAGTTTTAGCTTATCGTATAAACCCACAGCAAAATATTCCCGGCACTAGAGCTAATTAGGAAGGCAATCTGAGCTGAGATCACAACATCTCATGTTTCTGTTTTTCCACGCTTACCTCTTGCTCTCTCCACATCTCAACACAGCAAACAAGAATTCAGTTAATTAGTTTTACGTGTTCCTTCCCTACCTTTCTCCCCTTCTGAACTTCCCCATGAAGTACCGTAGAAGGAGAAAACAGGATTGGGATAGAAGTGAAGGAGGTCAGAAGGAGCAACCACTCTTCTTTAACCAATTATTTAACTGTATGTTATCGGCAGTTTAATTCATAGTATATAGTGCGTCACAGTGGTATTCTGGATTATGCAGGTTTTGTGTTTCAAAAAGGGTAAAATACCCCCCCCAGTGTAATAATGATCATTCACTTGTCCACCCCATGAGAACCAACAGTAAAACGGTTTAGACAATAAATCTTATCAGATTTCAGCAACAATACATTTTCTCAGTTCTCAGTCACAGCACAGATTTGTTTTGTAAGTAAAGGCACATTTAAAGCCCCTCCTTAAATTTAAAAAAAAAAAAAAAGGAGCTACAAGACAAGCCTAAAATAAAATCTGCTTTAGTGACAAAAAATCTGGAATCTAGATGGGTTGAATGAAGGCTGTCTCTGCAAAACAAAGCATACTACACATCTCCAAACTGAGAATAGCATACCCCTAAAAATTACCATCATACCTGGACCAGCATTGAGTTACACTTTTTAAAGACTGTCACAGTAGCTCCCACCTGAAATTGTAAATCAAACCCATCGTTCTCCGGTCAAGTGCCCTGGAGAAACCACAAGTCTCTCCCATCAGCAAACGCAGGAGAGAAATAGCACCTCGCCCCCATCGTGTGGTGATAAACCTGCGTATCCTAAATTCTCAGCATGGCGTGGAGATGCTATGGGTCAGACATCTGCGTTTAGGGAAGCCAGAGCTGGCAGCAGCCCCATCCCCGCAGTGCATCAGTGCTTATTTACATTTCTATAAGCCTTCTTTTTATTTTTTGGGGGGGTAGCTGGGAAGCCTGAACGTGGATACAGCCTATAAGCCGACATCAGCCGTTTGTTTGCCGAAACCGGCTTGGCAAAGCGTGACCAAAAGCTGTCCTCCGCCCCCTCCGCCCCCCCCCACTTGGGTCAATCTCCCCTCGGAGAAACCCTATTGCCCCTTCTTCCCCTTCTCTCCCCGGCCGCGGGGCGGGGGACTGTCCCCCAAACC
>QJSC01015142.1:1479573-1516149 GCA_003697955.1 Calidris pygmaea | reverse complement strand
CCCCCCCTTTTCCCGGGAGATGCTTTTCCACGCCACGCGGGGCGGGTATCGCCGGTGCTATACCGGAGCCCCCCCCTCCCCGCATCCCGAACTCACTCCGTCTGTCTGTCTGTCTCCCCCCCGTACAGAGCTCCGGCAACGCGTCCTACCGATGCTCCATGTCGTCCTCCGCCGATTTTTCCGACGAGGAGGATTTCAGCCAGAGGTCGGGGACCGTGTCGCCGGCTCCGGGGGACACGCTGCCCTGGAACCTCTCCAAACACGAACGCTCCAAGAGGAAGATCCAAGGCGGCCCCGTGCTGGATCCCGCCGACAGGGCCGTGGTGCGCATCGCCGGTAAGGAGCGGCCCGGGGGTGATGGAGAGGGTGGGTGGGTGGCAGAGGGACCCCCTCCGTCCTTCCCATGACTTTCCGAACGCGGGGAGATGGAGTAGGGGTGTGTGTGTGTGTGTGTGTGACTAAGCTCTTTGGCTGCTTTTTCCACCCGGGTGAATTGCTGCCTGCGGTGGGGAAGGAGCGAGCCCAACCGAGGCGCAGGTGCGCCCATTAAACTTTGATGGGAAAACGCATTTAGCGGCGGCTTCGGCCATTTCAGCTGGTGGTACCGGCCAAACGCCAAGGAGGCGGCGGGAGCGGGGGAGAGGAGGAGGCGGCGGCCCGGTGCTGCCCCGCGGGGTGTGCGGGGAGAGGCGCCGGTTCTTTGTCCGTGCGGGGCCGCGCTCGGGGGTGGGGGGGGATGGGGAGCGGGACCGATGTGCCGGAGGCGCCGGTCAGGCGACAGATGATGGCGAAAACAGGGCGGAGGTCTGCTTCTCCCCGCTGAAAGCTTGGAAACCCGCCTCTAAACGAATGGCAGGAAGATGCGGGGGTCCGCGGTGCCCCCCCCCCCCCCCCGGGGACACTACTGCTCCCTTCCCCTTCTGTGCCCGCCCCCTCCCGGCCACCGCTTTCCAGGGGAACGCACCGTAAGGGCGCTGCCGGGGGCGGCGGAGGGCACGGCGGCGGCGGCAGCAGCTCTCTGCGGGGCCGGGAAGGGGCGGGGAGAGGGGGGAGTGCGGGGCCGGCCCCCCCGCGGGGCTCGCCACCGCCCCCCGCAGGCAGGGTGCGCGGAGCCGGGCCGTGCCGTGCGGGGGTGAGGGCGGTGGGGGCCCGGGACCCGCCTTCCCATGCCCCGCCGCCGGGGCTGCGGGTGTCCCGCACCGGCCATTTGCCGATCGTCGCCCTGGCCGCCGCCCCCGGCCAGCTCCGCAGGGTGACGGTGCCCCCGCCGGCGTCCCCGGTGGAGGGGACGTTGCTGGTGGAGGCCGGGGTAGAAACACGGGGTGGGGGTCGGGCGGCGCCCCAGCCCCGGAGGCAGAGTTCACCGATCCCGCAGAGCGGCCGATGGGGGGGCTGGAAGCCGGGCGGCCGCACCGGCTGGGGCCGCCCCCCTCCGCGCTCCGAGGGGCGGCTACCGACACCCGAGCGGCCGGCGGGGGCGGTTCCTCGGCCGGGCTGGCAGCGCCCGCCCTCCATCCATCCATCCCTCCCTCCCTCCCGCTAGCCGCCGGGGTGGTTTTTTTTTTTCGCCTTGTGCCGTCCCCGAGGCTCCTGGCTGCCCGCAGCCGTGCGGGGAAGCGGGCAGGGCTACCCCGCGGCCATGGCTGGCTACCTCTCCCCCGGCGCCTACTTCTACGCCGAGGAGCAGGAGTACCTGCAAGCCTACGAAGATGTCTTGGAGAGATATAAAGGTAGGGTTGCCCACCCGCCCTCCCAACCCCCCCCATCGGGCGTGGCGGCTGCGGGTTTGGGTGGCTCCGGCTTTGCGGGGGACCCCCGGCCCCGCGTCCCTGCCCGGTGTCCGTCACGCGGGTCGGGGCGGGGGGGGACGGAGGTCGACGGTGTCTGCCGTCAATAAACGCACCGTCTGCCCCGCACCGGTGGGTGGAACGCACTCTCTCCTCTTCAGAAATGTATTTTTCGAATGAAATGCAAACACGGTCATATACGTCTCCGCTTCAGTTTATTTTGACCTTTTTGTTTTGGGGTTTTGGTTTCATTTTATTTAATTTTATTTTTTTGTGGTAGGGCAAAGAATGATCTCAGTTCGTGTAGCACCTGTGTTTTTTCATCGAATACTGGAAAATAAGGAAAAAAGGCGTTTATCGTGTCAAGGATGCATGTAGCTAAATTTATCTCGCTAGAAATGTAAATTACATAGCTTCCTTAAATTCATCGGGATGGAAGACATGGTTTGAGAGACATGATTATTCATTACTGTTTTTCGATACATTCGCTGATACTAAATCTGAAAATGCTTCTCAAAAGCGTTACGGCTCTGATTTTAATTCAAGTGAAAAGGGATTGGGTTAAATGTTCAGATTAAATCTTCATCCTAGAAATAGTTCTTACAGCATGTCACAGCATATGTTGACGTTTGCAACACTGAGTGCCTTTCTAATGGTTGGGAAAGGGATGGGTTAGATTTTATACCTGAAATTTCTCAGCTGTGTGTTTCGAGTCAGTTCTAAAGATTTTGGTTAAATGGTTTCTGCTGCTGGGAATGGGAGTGGCATAGTTTAAGACAGCTTGATTTGAAGATACAGATAGTTGGTTTTATTTAATCCGGGTTGTTAGTGGTACTATTTTGAAAAAGAAACCCTCTGCAGATGGTTGTCTTGGCATGAGAACTTGTGGGGTCTGAGTCTAATTTATACCTGTGTCACTTGCAATTTCATGTGTCATTAACAGTATTGACTAATGATTCCTTTGTGTCTGTTGCCCATTGTGTCAATGCAGCTATGGAGCATGTGCACTATTTCTGTGCTGAAATGGATTAATGCATTTTAGTTAAGAAATAATTATGGTTTCTAACAGGTCATCTTCATAAGTACATCTCTGTTCCATTCTCTTCTGTATTTTTAAGTCATCAATTACTTGTTATGCAGCCGAACTGATTTTTGCAAGATTTTAAACCAAGTAGACTGTTTACTTTGTAAATAAAGAAAACACTGGGAAAACTTGTTTTTATGTTCTGGTGCTAATCCAAACCACTGTGATTCTGCTTTAGATTACCTTTGATATTCTGCTAGAGTTAGGCTTAATAAGGTTCATTCTCATACCAGTTTGTCTACTTGCTTAAAAATCTGGGAAAGATATTAGGCCTAATTTCCCCTCTTTTCAGCGAGAGCTTTGTGAGCATGAGGACTGAAACGTTTGTTTTTTAAGTCTTGGGGGACAAAGGGATTTTAATAAAAATAAACTCCTAAAGCTAATTAACATCTCTATTAGAAATAAAGCACATTCTGGAAATATTGGAGTGTATATCATATTGTGTGGGGTAGCATCGGGTCCATTCACATGCTGTTTTCAGTGGCAGCCAAATTGTGAAATTATTTGGGAGTATCCAGCTTCTGTTGTCTTAGTTTTCAGCGTCATATTCAGTATACGGGTATACTGTGTTTTGCTGCTTGAGGTATACTTTATTCAGCCATTGGGAGCAAAGGTAAAGATTCAGACTTGTTTTAATTAAGATATATTGGAAACCTGGAAAACACATTATTTGTTAAAATGTGTTTCCAAGCCAGTCATGATTTCCCTTCTGAGTCCCAGTAGTATGACTTCACTACAGCGATTGTTGTTTTGATGACTTGCTATGGGAGCTGATCTAATCAGAAAAGAATTGCTACAATATAGACTTTGAAGAGGGAGTGCCATTTCTCTGAATTTCTCAGTTTTGTAAACACTGCCTTTAGTAATTTTCTTAATCAAATGCAAACCATGCTGACTTTATATTTTTAAGGCGAGCTGCAATCAGTAATTGTAATGCGAATAGAATAGTTCATGGGTGGTTTTTTTTTTTTTCCTTTCTGCAGTTTGCAGAGTGCTCTCATATTCATCCAGGGCATTATCAGGGAGCCAAATTATCTATGCCCCAGCTGTTGAGTACTGTAACTAGCAGAGTCAGCTGTACAAAATTCATTGCCTGTCTTGGAAGGCTTGGGATCATATGATGCCACATCATTAAGACATTCGGGCCATTTGATTTGGTTTAGGAAGAGAAAAGCAGTCCTTTTTTGATGCGGAAAAGTGCAATTTTACTCATCGTCCGTTTCTGTAGCCAAAGTAGGCTGTGGATCTTGAAGACCGTGCGATAGCGAGTACCTTGTTGCTCTAACAGTTAAACCCAGGATATTTGTACGTCTCCAAATTCTGTCTGCTGACTACGTCTCTGGCTGTGACAGCAAATAATTAGGCAACTGTTTGCTAAATATGCGATAGCACAGAAGAGCTGCTGCTGTGGGAGAAGGGAGTGTTGTTTTCTGATTCCAAATCAGCTCAGTTACTGGCTGTCATGTTTTTTTTTTTTTTTCTTGATTCATGTAGCAATTAATTGGCGGTATTTCTAAAGCACTTTGGTGGAGGAGAGAAAGTCACATTATCTCAGATGATTTAGAAATCATGTTGAATCAAGCTACTTATTCAGGGGAAAAAAAATGCTTCTTTGTTACTAGCACCTCTAGGAATTCAACGGCAAAGCCTTTATTGTGATAGTGGTAATAAAATGCCCAGTGTGTTTTATCTGAAACATTTGATGGGTTTCACATCTTGTTTGTGACTGAATAGGAAGATGAGAAATCGTACAAATACAAGTTAATTTAACTAACAGTTCAGCTTTATCTCAAAAACTATGTCTGAGCTCTCTAGGAGGTTGTAAAGAACTTAAAAAATTAGTCTTAGAATCATAGAATCAGTTTGTGAGTTGTCTCCCCATTGCCTGGGAACAAAAACATTAATAAAATTGTTAGCTGCAGCCTTCTTGGTAACTAAGAAAATGTCCAATAATATTTTAGTATACATTTAATTTTTAAAACATTAATGCCATCTGCCAGATGGTAGAGGTATACGTTGTTCCATACCAATGTGATTTGAGTATTAAATATTTGAAGACTGCCAGTTTAAGTTTTAACTGCAATGCATTCCTTAGATTTGCTCTGGTATAAACCCTAAGTAGTACACCAAGAATCTAGATTTATGTACACGATCCCTGTGAAATTGTATAGTTCACTTCAGGTAAAACTTTCTTGTCTTTTTCAGTTTATATTTATATTCAGTAAATATTTATGTAAATACCAATTGCAACAACCTTATTTCAACCTATCTTCAGGGACTCGACTAAGTCCTTGTCAGGGACAGGAAAGGTATCACATAAATGTTGTCTTTGGATTGGAGGCTTGATTGCTGCTTCCTTAGGGTACTTTGGGCCCACTTCATAGCCTCTGCCTCTGTAGAAGGAGGGGAAAGTCTGGGAATGGGGATTGCAAAACTCAGGTTGGGTTGTTTAAACTTTGGTGCGTTCTGTTTTGCTATTGGCATTTCTCTCTTGCTTTGAAAAAAAAAAGATCTGTAATACTACACATTCAGCTGAAGGACTGCAAACAGTTCCGTTTCTGTATTCTGAGAAACAAAGAAGCTGGAGATGGATGAGAGCTAGCAGGTCATCTGATGCATTTTGTTGCCTGTGTAGGGTTCAGAGGTAATGTAATTTGTTCTAGTGATTGATGAAGGGTAGCGTCAAGTAAAGCTGTTCTGACATTGTTTAGGTACAGTTTTTGAATTAAGATTTTTTTTTTTTTTTTAAATAGATGGCTGTCATCTAGCTCCTTTGAGCTGACTTCGGGAAGGAAACATTTGCTCAGAATGGTTTTAGTACATCTGAAAATGAAGTTGCTGCTGCATTTTAGGAATTTGTAGGCTCCTAAATGTGTTTGGTATCAGTAGAGGGATGATGTTCTTCAGAGATGGCTTCATAATCCTTTGGCATAATCTGGTGGCATATAGGTGTTAGTTTTGTAGGGTGTATAAGGAATTTCCTCCTTGGATGGCTTTCTTCCACCTCTTTTCATAACCTGGTAGTAACTAGCCTTGGTATTCATCACTTTTTTGTTCAAATAGGACAGGGTTTTTGCTGTCTAATGCAGGGTATGTGTGGATTATCCAGATGCACGTCACCTAATCCTTTCTTCGCTACCGTGTAAGTCTTCAGCATGATGACACTGTTGTTTCCCCTGTTCCTAGCATGTTTCCTACAGCAGGTTAGCCTCCCGGGGAGGGAGGATTTTGGCCAACAGAAAGAGCCTTGAATTAGGGGTGGAAGCGTAATGCCGTTTCTGCTGCAGGGAGCCAAACAAAATGAATGGACTCTTTGGGCCATGTAAAACCTGCAGTTTTACTCTGCTTGAACATTCCTCCTCCTTTAAGCAGGAACTTCTCACTTTCAAATTGCTTGGAGATGGGATCTTTTGTCAGTGTATTTCATCCTAAATATGAATCAAACATTGCTGATTTCACTTGTATGTGCCCCTCACTTGAGATAAATTGAAGTGGTCTTAATTTTGTTGGAATAAAATAGTAAGAACTCAGTTCAGTGAGTAAAGCCTCAAGATTTGGGCAGCAGTTTCTGAAGCTGAGTTTGATGGTAAATATAAACTGCAGTTGTGTCTCCATGGCTTTAAAAGATACCTGCTTGGAAGACTAAGGCAGGCAGAATTCGGCCATCGATTCAGATATCTTTGGTATTTGAATTGGAGCAGAGATCAGAGATTTGTTTCATTGCTTTTCTGGTACTTCCCAACTCCCATTGAGTCAGCAACATCTTTTAAATAGAGCTCCCAGGAATATTCCGTAATTACTTTTTTAATGGCCAAAATCAGAGGTTGTGAAGTGGGGCGGGGAGAGGGAAATAAGCTTCAGTCATTGTGTTAAAAGACATGTTTTGGTACGGTTTATATTTTTGGTTGGGGTGTTTCTAATTGTTTGCTGTGGTTTAGTTTGCTGATCTCTAGAGGTATTTTGCTTGAAAACCATGTTATACATGGTGGTTTAATCTGTTTAAAACATGCTTGGTTTGAGGAATTTATTCCATCATTTTGCTAGAACTTCAACGTGTACTTGAAATTAAGTGCTCTGTGAAATAAAAATGGGCTTATTCACATGCTTAAAGTTAAGTGCAAGTATTTGGTAAGTTCAGGCTTAAAAGAATAAAGTTTTGTAAATGTCAGATATGAATGCAGCTTATTGCTGCGTGCCTGAAATGTTTCCTGTAAAACATCATTAAAGCAGTTTAATTTAACAAAGCCTTGATTTTCTGTAGTGGGTGAAAAATATTCATGTCCTGAATGCTTTCTCTCAAGCCAGCTTTCAAACAGGTGAAACAATGCTTACAAAGACTCTTCAGTCTGCGGGTCAGATCCTGAAGGGCATGTTAATAGCTGGATCTTAGGAGTTGATCTGTGTAGGCAGACTCCGATGCTTTTGTGGGAATACACTGGCTTCAGAAATCCAGCCACGCAAGCCTCTTCCCAGGATTGGGGCCCGAGTAATAGCGCAGCCTTTAATAAGGCGTATTCCTGCTGAAATCACTCATCCTCTAGGCCTTCAATTTGGCCTTTGCGTTAAAAGCGAGTTAGTGCCTTTCCGGATTTAATTTTTATTGTACCTGGTGTATACATTGTTGTGGAGTGTAATCTATCAACTTTTTGGGATTTTGTATGCTTCAAACAAGCTGGCAATGGTCGCAAATCTGCGAAAGGACAAAGATTCTAGGCAATATATCGAGGGTTAAATTCTGCACATTGCAATTATGCAATTAGTGTAACTATTTCTGTAAGACAAGGAGGATTAGGCGTCTGATGGGCTTTTCGGTAGCATAGACCAAAATCTGCTCTTGATGATAGCCACATGGCCCTTCTGAACTTGGTTTGCTTTGAAATGTATTTTCATTGTTCTGTTTTGTAGTTAAGATGTGAAATTATAGTAGTTAATAATGTGTTCTGCAATGTATATAAATACAGATGGACAATTAAGTGGGGTTCATAGCCTAATGGTGTTAGAAAACTAAATTAGTTTGGCCCGGGATTCAGGTATCCAGCTATCTGACAGCTCTGACACTTTGCACCACTTGGATCTAAAATTAGTAGAGCTCTTCTACACTGGGATTAGAGAGAAGCCTAAATGTTTTAGGTCACAAAATGGGTAAAAGTGTGACTCTTTATACATCCTTCAGAGGGATGTTTCAGGCGATGTGCAGATGAGGTGAACAGAAAAGTCCCTGTGTGTCTTTTGCTTAATACTGAGATGGATATCCCGTCATCCCGCTCGGAGACTTGTCTTCTGCCTCATCAGGTTCCAGTCGGAGTGCTTCTCATGTGACAAGGGCTTTTAGGCACGGCAGCAGCAGCATTAGAAAACCTGTCTGGTCATTTGGACAGATGTTTTACAGTAATAATAATAATAAAAAAGCACCCTGAGCAGTTCTAGTGGGAGAGCCTTTTGAAAGAGAAGAATGGCACTTGGCGATTTTTTTACTCCCAACAAAACTTCTGTTAATTTTAGTAGGATTCAGGAACATAGCTATTGATGTTTATAAATATTTAATGCTTTAAATTAGTCTGCCTTTAGATAAATTTTTAATCTAGAGATAAAGGATTTACAATATGTCCTAGAAATTAGGAAATGACTCGAGCATTTGTCTGGAGAACCACCGCTACGTGGTTGTCCATAACTTCTGGAAATAAGGTGTTTTTGCTAAGATAGTTCTGGTTTCAGGGTAGGATATTTTCAAAAGCAGACGTAGCAATTTGATACCCTCAGTGACTTTTAATTGAAATGAGGTGCTTCATTGCTGCTTGTGCCTTGGAAATTCTCTACCAGGGGTTCTACGTTGTTCAGACCATAACCTGATGCTGGGAGCCACATTATAATACCGTGTATTACAGATTAGTTCTCTATTTAAAGCTCAGTTTTTGAAAGGTTTTAAATATGAAACATTCTCTGGAGGAAAAGTAATAATTTTTAGAAAGAAAGTTGATTTCAGAATTACAAAGGACATTTTCAAACTTAGTGAAATTTTCTTTGTGTTTTAGAGCAAATTGTGTTTTAGTTTTTCTCAGGTTTTATAACTTGGGAGCATATCAGTCCAAATTCTAATTTGCTGCTTGTTTCTGTTGCAAATTGTATTAAATGAAATCAAATTGATTCATGTAAGCGTTAAGTGTTTCTACTTAAATTGTACGTTTGCTTTCTTGTGGATATACATTTCCTTCAGATCTTGGATTACACTGAATTGTCCAAATGTCCAACACGCTGTTTGAAGTGGGTTTGCAGTAGCATTGACCACCTGTCTTAGGCTGCAGCATCAAATGTTTTTAATATAAGCTATAATCTAATTATGAAGTTTACATTAGTATTCTAGAAAAAAAATAACTGTTTATGCCTTGATATTTTTACTGTCATACTGAAGCATTTTCTGCCTTTGGGAACCACATGATACACAAGAGAATTTGAAGAATTAAGTTTACACTGTGAAAGTGTGTGTGGCTCTGCAATAATATGCAATTTAATACCAAATGTATGGGTTTGATTAAATAACATTAGAAAGCGGAGGATCATCTTTATTCTGAGCATGAAATGTATTCTGAATTCGGTGCTACAAGTAGATGCCTAGATTTTTGTAGTCATTTCAGTGACCAACACTGGGAGTGGTTTGGTGGAGATTTAGGTGTATGACTAATGTGTTGATGGATCTTTGTACAGTTTGTGCTGGATTTTTGGAGTTTTGCTTTGTGTTTTCCCAACCAGCCTGCTTCGTTGAGTCTATACCCACCTCTGATCTTCTATCAGTTGCCTTCTTCAGGGCATGCTTCTTCATTGAAGGTTGCATGTCTCTTCTGTGTTCCTAGTAAGAAATACCTCTGGAGAAAAAGGGGAAAGTTGGTTGGTTTTGGGGTGTTGGTTATTTTCAATTTTTTTATTTTAATGAAAGGCTTTGTTCCTAGAGTCTGGAAGATGCAATGTGACTCCTGTTACTGTAGAGTTCCCTTTTTTAACATCCTCCATCGCTTTCAAGTTACTTTTTAGCTGTAGGTTGGGTTCCTTGTGGGCCCGCACCTACAAAGCGCAGGCAGAAGATCAGTTTGCTTTGAGGGGCTTCTCGTGGGATGTGCCTGCTTTTCAGAGGAGTTAATTCTACTTCATCCTCAGACTGGTCCCTTCCCAGTTGCGGTGGAGAGAGACAGACCTTGGTTCCAGTCTTCCTGCCCACTGCTGGAGTGGAAAGCACCAGCAGAGCAGTAGCTCTAGTCCTAGAGAGCAGCACGGGCTCTGCTGCCTGAACTGGGGTTGAAGCTGTACAGAAACCTTTGAGCTTTTCCTTATGGTAATAAAGTGTAAAAAATATGTTTGTGGGATGAGATTTCTCAGGCTACGTGGCCCTGTGCTGGTTCCTGCTGTGAACTCGAGTTCCTAAAGTCAGGATAAAGCCTGACTGGGACTTGAGTCTCGGGTCGTGTACCGACGGGCTGGTGTCCTACTGTGAGAGCATCTCAAGTGCGGACTTTAATCCTTCTCAGTGAAAGTGCTGAGAGAGAGAGAACACCACCCAGGGGAC
Organism: Calidris pygmaea; assembly: GCA_003697955.1. NCBI lineage: Eukaryota > Metazoa > Chordata > Aves > Charadriiformes > Scolopacidae > Calidris > Calidris pygmaea. The sequence goes on along the minus strand of QJSC01015142.1, from coordinate 1,505,723 downwards.
AGACACTAACATGGTCACTTCTTTTGAACTGATTGTATTTCTTTAGCTCTTGGTTTCAGTACTCCGACTCCCACCTGGATGGGCGAGCCTTGCTGTTGAGCGTTGAGAGTCAGTCTGGTTTCATGCTTGGACCTCCTGCTGCCAATGAAAGCAAATGCTTCCTCCCTGCTGTGTGTGTGACCAAGTTAATTAATTATGAAGTGCACTAAGGTGTCTTCTGTATCCTAACTGCATTTTTAAAGCCCCAAGACTTCTTTTCCATGTACTGGCTTAATGACTCAGCTGATTTAAAAAAAAAAAAAGCAAATAAATGAACTTAAAATTATTTATCTCAATGACAGCTAGTGGTGACAAACGACGTAGATGCTATGTGAGATAATGGAGTCTGCTTGCAATTTGACTTTGTCAGGCTAGCAAATAATATTTTTGCCCTTTTCATATTTTTTGTGTATTTCAGTTAAAGTGCTTTTAGATCGGTATTTTATGATGGAAAAATCTCAGCTGCTATAATCTCTTTAGGCTTTGAAGTTCTCTGTGCTGCAGTACCAAAGCACTTAATGGCTGTACATGCACTTCAGTGCTCCTACTGCTGATGTACTGTGAGATGAGACAGTGTGATTGTATGTAGTACCTTTGTTCCATTACTGTTTTATGTTGTATGGCTTTGATATGTATTTAAGATATCCCTTTTGATATTTTTTTTTTTCTTTTGGATAGTTCAAGAATAGCAAGTCTAAAGTTTATTGATCTCTGTGCAGTTAGCGGGCAGTTTTCTGATGATGATCTTGGTGGTTCAGAAATGCTTAGCTTCTATTTTTCATTCCCAATACTTTTTTACTTTTTGTTTAAATTATATCCTGTCATTGTCTAATAATTTTTCCAGTTTCAATAGGTTGGTTCTGAGTCTTAAAATTTTGGAGTTCTCCCAATCTGAAAACATACAAACAAAAAAAAGGGATCTTTTCAGATGATACATATGTTTATTGCCTTCTCTGAATCTTTAATAAATGCAGAATGCATTCATGATTTCTGGAAAACCACAGCATTCTTCTCGCATTGGAAGGCAGCCAAGATTCAAGATTTCATTATTCTGTAAGTAATTTCCAGGCTACAAAAGGATTACATACTATATCCCAGTTGTTTTGTCAGCTTTTGGACATATGTCAATTTTCCCTCTATTTACCTATATATATATATATACACACACACACCCCTCTTTTTTGTTTTTAACTTGGAGAAGGCCAAACAATTATGGAGGAGTTTGATTTATCATTGCAGAAATGTTGGAAATTTGGCATTATATTCTCAGTACCTTTCCTGGTATTTTTTGTTGTTTTAATGTATGCTTTCCAGTTACTACCAGTGGAACTAATCAGAGCTACATCAATAATAGCTTCTTCATTTATTTCTTGCAAGTAATCTGGAGAATAGTGATGTATTTTTAGTGTAAGTTTTTGTAAGCAACTTTTTTCTCTCATACCTTAATTTTTTTCTGAATTTATAGTAAGGTGATGGTAGCTGACTATGTGAGCTGCTTGTAGGTGGATGTGTTCAGGTACCCTGTGTGGCTATCTCATTTCTTCTTTGACACTCCTTCCTGTGATGGAATGTGGTAATTTTTCTGTAAAGTAGGCTGTGAGGAAAGCAACAACAAATTGTTTTCTTAAGGAGTAGGTCCTTGCTCGGTAAAGATTTTATTCAGATACTTAGCCATTGCAGAGGCTTCCTAGTCTTGCTGCCACCCTGGTTCTGGTCATCCATGAACATGTGTGTTGTCCCATTTGTAATAAAATTATTTTTTCTTTTTGGTGGGTACTGTGTCTCTTGTTTTGTTTGCTATCCTGATTTTCCAGCCATCGCTTGGATAGGGCTTCTATCTCACCAAGGAAACATTTCTGGCATAGCAAACTTCTATAGTGTGTTTCTGTCTACTTTTTGGCATTGGGAATTTAGATGAATAGCCTGCAGGTATCAAAGTAAATTATACTCCATAATGTTCATGTGAAAAGAGTTCAACAATGCAGTCTTTTTCTTTTTAAAAATGACTTCATAACATCTTTGCATCATCTAATAATATCTGTGGTGCTTGTATAGGAAGGAAAAACATTAGAAAAATAAGGGGGAAGTGTGTGTGTTGAAAAGCAAAAATTTCCCTTACTACCTAATGTTTTCTTATTTTTTTCCTATTAAGATATGTCTTTGAGTTAAGTTGCTTTAGTTGTAGTTTGTCCTGCTTCTATGTGAGTTACCTGTTATGCTTTACTCTGTTTTATGATTATAAATTTTGGTTATTTTTCATGTAAGTAATTTGAAGACACTACTGTTGGACTTTTTGAAATCCAGCATCGCTTGTCATTTGAAATCTTAACTGAAGTAAGGTTTTCGGCTGTTTGGCGGCCTCTTATTGATCTTCTAAAACTTGAAGATGATGACATTGTTGAGTGCCTGCCCTGTTGTTAAAAACAGGTGGTCCCCAGTCTTGTCCAAAATACTGACAATACATTCTGTAATCCTGCAGGTAAGTATCTGCTAAATTATATCTTGAGGCAATTCATCAAAATAAAGACTGAATGATTTCAAGATTTAAGGTTTTAAAATGAGCAGTATAATATTTTTTTTACTATGATTTGTAAGGCATTTTTATTAAAATTTGGCAGCTACATATTTATCTTTCCCTCTTCTCCTGCTTCGACTTTCACCTGCTGAATGTGTCCTGGTGGATACTGTTGGCTGCTTTATGAAGAGTGGTGTCCTTTGTGATCTGATGGCTTTTTCCTGCAAAGTTTGTAAATAGGAATTTGTGTGTCAGTTACTGCTGGTATTTTTAGTATGACAACAGTTTTATTGGCAAGCGGAGCATTTTATCTCACCTGTTGGGCCGTTTTCACTTTTGACATCAGGGTAAAGCTATTTTTGTGTTTTAATTGGTAGCGCAGTTGCTGTTAGTGTGGGTTTTGTCAGGGTCCTGGGGGCAGCAATGGGTTTGACTGTCCCTGCCCACTGCCCAGGACCCCATGTCACCCCCCGAGGATGTCAGCCCCTGTGGGCTGTTCTTTGGGTCCCATCTCAGTCTTAGCCTCCCACCATCCCCAGGGAGGTCCCTGATGTCTGTCCGGGGCTGGGGCTGCCCCCAGGCTCTGCCCTGACGGACCCTCCATGGGGACCCCCACTGCCCCTGCCCAGCACTGCTTAATTTCTTGGTAATTTTGTCCTTTCTCCTGGCATGCGGCTGTGTGTGGCAGCTCTTCACACCAGAGCGTGGTTTACACCTTCTCGGCTTTCTGTACGTTCCTGGCCCCTTGTGTTACAGCACGTCCTGTTTAGCGTTAGCCATTCTGGAAATTATTGTGTAGTTGAAAAACTGCTTCGTGAAAACAATGCATTTTAATGATGTGTCAAGACAGTGTTATTGATGCGATTTCTGTGAACATAAAATTAATATGTTTACACAACTCTGGTAAAGCTTGAGTCAAATTTTCTGACGGGTATCTGCTTTGCGCTTTCTCAATTATGGATGTCTGTTTACATGAAGAAAAAAAATTAGGCTTCTCCTTTCTCTTCATGCTTTTGAGCTTTTAATCCGAAAGGAGTATGGAGAAGTTCAGTTTTAGGGCTGATCAGTGATTTCATTTCAGATGGGCGTAGTAAACGACAGTTGTGTGTGCTCAGGGGAGCATCGCTGCAATAAGTAGCTCTTGTTACTCTGTGATGCTGTAGGAAGAGTTGTGGAACGCCTGAAGAAAGTCTTGAATTACTCTTAAAATGTGATGGACTAAATGATTCTTAGTGTTGAGCTTTTAATTAAATGTGTTTATTTTGTTTGTCCGTCTCCCTCGGTTCTGAATGGACTAAAATGTAAGTAACACCAGGAAAATATTTCATTTGGGAGATGCAGATCTCAGAAAAATGTTTCAAGAATATGGAGTGTTGGAAGTCTTAGAGGGAAAGTGAAGAATTGAGATAAAGGCAGTGCCTTTATATGAGGACTTGACAGGAAGATCAAAAGTATGCTTGCAGATAACGGCTTTTATTATTATTAGAAGGGCTTAATTACTTCAGCCTAACCACCCGGTGATGGAAAAGGAAGATCTGTAGAACGAGTTCATTGCACAACTTAAAAGGTGCTGAGAAGTAACTTCAATGTGACACTAAGGAGGTGGGAAGAGTGCTCTTTTAGGAGATAGGAGAGTCTCATGCTTCACGCGTATGGAAAAATAATTAGTTAATGTTTGGGAAATACTGCCACCCTTGGAAGAAATGCTCTGCGTTGTGTTGTTCTGCTGATTTGACACCCACCCCTCAGACCACCCGGTGTCCAGAGGACTCCTTTGTGCAGCACAACCAAGAGATGAAAGCTGAGAGGTACTAAAGCCTTAATGCAAGCTCAGTCACATTTAGCAGTAAGGGCGTATATAACGAGACCATATAGAAGACAAAGGGCAAAATCCAGTCCTAAACCCTTCCTAAATTGGGATGTTCTGTACAGCAGTCCAGGTTAGCTGCTTTCCACCACTGCCAACTAACTTCTTTAGGCATCTGAATTTATGAGGAGTATCAGTGTTTGGCTTAAAACGGCTGTAGGTATCCTGTGTCTTCTCAGAAACACTGCATCCCTAGAGACTATGCTCTCATCTTCTGCCCAGGCTTCGCTGTGTGCCGAGGGTTGGAGAGCAAACTTGCCTGAATGTTTTCTTTGGTTTACTAACCAGGGAAACCTAATCCAAACCTGAATGCTGCTTCCGTGTGAATTTGCATAAGAATAAAAATGATTTGAGTATTTGCCTGAGAAAAAGATGTAATTTTAGGCCTCTCTGAGCTTGAAGAGTTTGGATTATCACCAACCAAGAATGCCACAAGTTTTTGGGTATTTGGGTAGGAATGTAATGCTTTTCTCTTGAACCTGAGTTACTGCACGAACATGTAGGAGTGAGAAGGCTGAAAGGAGAGCAAGTTATGAATTGGTGTGCAGGAGAGGAAAGAGTAGCTTCTGGGTTTTGCCTCTAGAGCTGTCAATGATTTTTGTTTGGTGCTGTTTATATTAATACAAAATTCATAGTATTGGACAAAACACTGAGCTGAACTCTACTGGATGGTAACGCTTCCGCAAAGAACCAGAGCCAAAGAAATTCCACTAATGTATTTGACATTGACAACCCATCTAAAATGTAAAGCTGTCAACATCAAGAATACCAAGAGAGGTTATGACACTACCATTTGAGAATGTGGTGTCTTCATCAAAAGCACTGGTAGTGTCCACCACTCTGTTGAGAACAGAGGATCCACACAGCAATCTGTGATAGGAAAATCTATAAAAATTCCAGCAGAATCAGGCTGAGGCAGGCAGCTGGAGCAGTTTTTATGAAAACAACAGTAAGGATTTGGAAAGATACCCATGATTTCCCTTCTCTGTGATACCTTGTAATCTGTCATCCGGATAAGAGGATGGAAACTCTGAGGAACTTGTTGGGGGAGCATCAAGTGCTGGCTGCTCCATGAGGGACTGACAGCCAGGGTGGCAGACACCCAGCCCCGCAGCCTCTGAGGGGGGCAGGCCTGGGGGCAGTAGCCAAGTTCATCTGGGAATTCAGATCCACTAGGTGGTTTGGGATCTGCCCATGGACCTTAAGAGAACTCTAAAGGCCGAGCAGTCTCCAGCGGTGCCATCACTGGCTTCCCTTCAGCACGGGTTAATAAACACCTTGCTGCTGAACCTAGTTGCCCACAGTAAATCACTCGTTCCCTCCCTACCCTTAGACAACTTTTTTTTTTTTTTCTCTGTAGAGTGGTTATTTACAGCATCACAGACTCACAGAATGGTATGGGGTTGGAAGGAAATCATCCAGTCCAACCCCCTGCCAAAGCAGGTCCACCCAGAGCAGGTTGCACAGGAACGTGTCCAGGCGGGGTTTGAATGTCTCCAGAGAAGGAGACTCAGCAGTAATAGTAACAATAACAGTATTGGTAAACGTTTCTTAAACGATGGGACAGAGACTGTTTTGCAGCGTCCTGTTGCTCAGGAGGGAAAAGTTTATGGTCACTTGAGTTGTTCAGGTGGATGGAAGGTGGGTTTCGCTCTGACTCTGTGGCTACTGATGTGCTTCCTTGCCTGTTGCCGTCTGATGGCCGGCTGTAACGTGGGAGGTACTCCAACCAGACCTGGAGTACGTGCAGCAGTTGACGTGGTTGTTGGCTGATGGAGTACAAGGGGTAGGACCTGCTGCCTGTAGTCCCAGGACGCTTTAGTTTAGTGGAGGGGGTTAGCTGCTGGGTGAGATGCTGTGTAGCGTGCTCGAGAGATTCAGTTGGAGGTAAGGGAGAGATTCTTGCAAGGTCTTGCACAGTCTCGTATAGATTTTGTTATGACAGTCCTTGACTATTTGTTTTTTTTTTTAAGCAACTTTATTTTTTGTTTTGTTTTGATTTTTAATTGCATTTCAGCTTGCCACCCAGTGGTACAGATTTTTTGCATCTTGACCTTGTCTCATGATACTAAAGCTTCTCTTAACTGTCAAAAAGTGCATTGCTGTGAGATTGGCTTTGGGTCCAGTGATTGTGAAATTTGTGAATCTCCCCTCACATGTCTCTGAACGTTGCTTTCATGACCTCAGGCCAAGTCAAATATCACTTGAGCTATTTTTGGCAGCTGTTATTTCAGCAGCAAATTTCTACCTGAATCTCCAAGCAACGGCATTTCACTAGGACTGTGAAATTCCCCTGTGGTTCATTTCAGAATGATGGATTTTTGTCTAAAGCTTCCCTACTCTTTAGAACCATGTTGAGTATAGAAGAAATAAAACAGGTTTAACGTTCCTAAGATTTAGATTTCTTTTACTATTGCCTTCTCTGTTTGTTGTTGTATGTGAAAGTCAAGAAGGCACAGCTGTGTCTTCACAGATGATATTAAAGTGCATAACCTAGTTAATTTTGCCAAGATACCAGCTGTCTGGTAACCTTTTCCTCCAGCTGAACATCAGGGCTCACTCCAGGAGACCAGCTGCTGCATCCTCCATCCGCTTCAAGGGTAGATGAGAACTGGTGTTAGTACAGCAGCAATGTGGTGTGAAGTGTGGACAGTCACGCAATACAATCAGCACACTTTGGATTTAACTGCTAAATCGGTTGTTTGGTTCAGGAGAGCAGTGTTTCAGCTACTGCTTGACCAAGGTACCCGAAATGTTTTTTTTTTGTATGTCTTAGAGAGGCTGGTGTTGGTGAGTCGTGTAGTGGGAACCGTACTGACTCACTTGCAATAGTGTCAGTGTGTGCAAATGACTATGTGTGCAAATCGCATGAAGTTCAACCCAGCCAAGTGCAGGGTCCTGCACCTGGGACGTGGCAATCCCAGGGACAAATACAGGTTGGAAGGAGAACGGCTGGAGAGCAGCCCTGAGGAGAAGGACTTTGGAGTGCTCCTGGATGAGAAGCTCAACATGAGCCAGCAGTGAAAGAAATTCTTTGCTGTGAGGGTGGTGAGGCACTGGAACAGGTTGCCTGGGGAAGCTGTGGCTGCCCCATCCCTGGAGGGGTTCAAGGCCAGGCTGGATGGGGCTTTGAGCAACCTGGTCTGGTGGGAGGTGTCCCTGCCCATGGCAAGGGAGTTGGAACTGGATGATCTTTAAGGTCCCTTCCAACTCTAACCATTCTATGGTTCTATGCACTATTTGCACCCCATAATGAGACAGGGCACACGTGGTTGTTTCTGCTGTCCAGAAATACCCAGCCTCATGGGTGTACGCGCCTCCTCTCTACCTCTGACGGAACCATAGTTGCTGTGTGGTGTCGCAGAACGGACAAGTTGCTCTAGACTAAGATAAAATGAGAGATTACAGCACGTTAGGTAATCTGTATTAGCTGCCTTGTGTGTCTGCTCACGCTCAGTGGTGAAATGGGATGTAATGAACTCTTCTTTCAACGAGCGCTGTGCTTCTCGGCACATCTGACATTTGCCTTAGAGTAACCGTCATACATCTGACACGCTCTGTGTCCCTTCGTTGCCTGGCCTCGCAGTGCCCCACTGGTCTCAGGACAGTAGCATTTACTTTTCCAGAATGCAAGAGACAGCGTGATTGTTGTTTGCAAGGATTGGAGCTAAGGAGTCCCAGGCGGCTGTTGCGGGACTTTGAAACCAAGCTAGGGACGGCTCCGTCAAAAGCTTACTAGAATCGGGGGATTTAATTCCAGTGCCCAGTAACATCAGTCTGGTGTTTCATTTGCTAGGATGGGCATAGTCTGAAAGCTGTCCTAAAAAGACTTCAACAAATTTAGTTTTTTAGAATTACTAGGCTTTAATAAATGTTGGAGTTAGCTTCTACTTATATTAACCAAGCAATCTAAATTATGGTGTCTTATTTTTAGCAGAATTCGTATGGTAAAATTGGAAAAATTGTATGTGCAGATTTAGAGTATAAAATTTTGTTCTGAATACAAAGCTATGGGGAAAAAATCCAAGTTAATGAAAGTGTTATTTAATTTGTTATGATTTTTATTTGTTTGGTAAAGTATTCATCTGCTTGAATAAGAAGCTTCTGATGCTTTTCCTGACCTCTTTACAAGTTGGGGTGTTTTTTTTTTGCAATTATGAATTCAGTTTGTATTTAAAATGGGTATTTTATAAGGGAGTATTGCAGTGCATGGGATAAGCAAAGCCAGAGCGATGATGTTTCAGGAAGGGTTGGGAAAAAAAATGGTGTAAATCTAGGGTTTGATGCTATTACTACATCTTCCAAGCAATGCTTAAATGGTCAAGAAAGTTGCATGTGAGCATTGAGAAGGAGTTGGGTAAGTGTAGAGTTCACCAAAGGTGGTTGCTTGTTTCTTAGGTTTGATGGGCAAGGAGTATGCACCAATACTTGTATATATTTTAGTAAGATTTAGTATGAAACATGCAGAAGTACTTCTGCTTGGTTGTGCTGATGGAGTGTTGTATCACTCGTTTGTTTGTTCCAAATAGGAGCTTGTGAAATGTGAAAAAATTCTAGCTCCCTTAGGCAAGGCTTACTACTTCTTAAAAAAAAAAAAAAAAAAAAGTAAAATCAATTCTTTCTATGGAAGAGGATTTTTGAAGCCTTTTTTATAGGGAAGAAATTAATTTTGTTTTCTCAAAATTGAGGAAAATTGATAATTTTTTTTTTCCTAAAAATAGCTTATCTCTGAAAGCAGAATAACTCTGATTTTTCAGAAGTCCTTCAGAGAGGACTTATTTGTGCTTGTGTACACACAAATGTCATGAATGTACAGTCTTAAGTTGTGATTTCTGAAATGAAGTGACCATATCTATCCAAATATTAAATAAGTTTATGGAAAAAGGATTTTTCTCTTCAGAGGAAAAAAAAAATAAATTAATTTCAAAATGGCATTTGTAGCTTGAAAAAAAGACTGATTTTAATAACATTTGGAAACTGAAAAAAAAACCCCACCCCAAAACAAAACCAACCAACCAGCCTGTCACTGGTCCTCAGGAATTGCCAGTCACTCTCTGTCCAGCAGAGACACAGGATGATGTTTTGACAGCCTGTTGGAAATCCTGCAGTAGCCCATAAATGTTTTCGGCCACCAAAGCCGAGGGACTGTGACCTTTCCAGAGTGACACGGGAATGTGCCTTGGAGTCCAGTGACGGCAGGGAGCACGGGTACTCCTGAAATGCAGCTATTCTTGGTCTCTGGAGGGCTGCCATCACCACCTCGCGCTCTCCTGGTGGGATGCTCCAGCTTCTGATGTGACTTTAGGATGTGGCTGAGAACTACAAAAATTGTTTTCACCTGCATGGAGAGGAGTACGCGCTGAGAGTTTTGGATGAGTTTGGTTTTGGTGAGATCTGGAATAGACGTATTAAACTGCAGAAATGTGAGTCAGTCCTTTGCGGTCCATCTACAAGGGCTGATATCTTTGGGGAATCAGCGTGCCGTCGCACTGTGCGCGTACAGTGCATCAGGACCACAGGGGAGAACAACTAAACACATGTCACACTCGTGTTTCTTTCTATGGGATGAAGTAGCACAGTGGGATGGATAAATGCCCTGTTTTTTGACTGACCCACTCTGGCGGTCAGGTAGCCAGAAGAGTGTGTATGTTACAAATGCGTTGTCGCTAGGCATAGCTGAAAAAGGATCTAGAAGGGATTGTCTCATGGTTGGATGGGTTTGTTTGTTTATTTATTTTTGTACTGCTTATGTGGTAATACAAGAGTTTGCTTCCTATGCTGTGGTGGTTGGTTTTGTATGTGCTTAGTGTAGCTTGATTTGTGTGTCTGTGTTTGGCCTCATTGCTGACATTGATTTATTTTTTTTTTTCTTCTTATTTTAGATATGTGTAATAACTATTTTATGCATGTTTTCCAGTTAGTGATTTTACTTGTTTGGTGCCATTGCTTCACAACCGGTATATGATGTAGTACTTTGTAACATATTTGTCTAATTGAGCTATAAGATATTTTTTTCTTTACATTGTTTTCTCTGGTTACCTAATTTTAGGTTCTGACCCAGTCATTTGAATGTTTTGATTTGTCTTGGGTCAGATTATACATTGGTTATATCTTATATCTTTCCTGAGAACTTAAATTGCTCACATTACCTTTTGGCAAGTCAGCCTGGCTCAAGGGAGAGCAGCCGCTGTAAATAATAAGGCAGGAGATGCAGAGTGCAATTGGATTACTGCTCAGTCATTGTTTTCACTGTGATATGAAGCTGACGAATTAGCAGCTAATGAGTTGCACTGCTTTGCGTTGTAACCCTCTGACAGATTAGGTAAGTTGAATAGTAAGCATCAGTCCCCTAGAAGAAAAGATTTTGATGCATATGATGTCAATTAGAGCTAACGCTAATTTCAGCTTCAGTTGACTCTGCCATAGAAGGAAGGGGAAAAAGGAAGATGACCAAAGAGCATATTGTATATCAGTAAATAAAAAAAGTATAATGTAAAGGTGCCCAGGTGTTGGGCTGAAGAATTTGAATTCGGGTCATATGCAGAAACATCTGATTCTTTAGCTGTAGATGCTGCTGATTGATTTACAGCCTTTGGGGAAATTTATTATACTCCTCTTCCTCAAGGCATCTGAACTCCATAATTAGATTGAGTTGTCAGCACTGTTTGAGTAATGTAAAGATATAGCAAAATCAGCAGGAAATAAAAAATAAATAATCAGTAGATAAGAAGTATTGCTTGTTCAGCAAAATGTGTTTAAAAGAGCAAAAGAGCAAGAAAAAAATCTGAAAGCTCAGAGCTCAGCGTCATGCTGTGCTGAAAAGCTTAATATTTGCTGGGGAGTATTTATTATGCTTATGGAGCTATATGTAGCAGTAGAATAATAAAACCATTATAAACTGTACTGGAAATGTGGCAGACTAGGAAGAGCTAACCTTTTTGTTAAGTATGATCTATATCTTCAGTTTGTATGTGTTTTTTTCTTTTGTTTATTTTTTAATCAGCATTTACCTTTTTTGCTCAGTGTCTTTTGGTAACCTGAAATAGCATCAAATGCTCGTGGGAGCCAGATAGCAGAGATCACCTCCTAGTTGAAAGGCTGAGATCCCACAGTTGCCTTGTCCCCTGTTCCCAGCAGCGCAGAACAGGCTCTCCAGAGGTGATGGGGTAACTGAATTTGTGGCAGATAAGACCAAAGGCAATGCTTACTTTACAAAAGTCACAATCGTTTATTTTATGCTTTTGCTGTATTTTATGGGTTAGGTTAACTGTTTGAAGTAAGAGGAAGGTGTTCATTGATCAATTCATCTCTTCCTAACATAGAACACTCTGAAAGCATGTGGGTTTCTGTGACCGCTGAGCCCTAGGAAAGTAACACCTCTTGCAACCCAGTGTTGATTGCTGACATGGGACTGATGTCTAGTGGAAAGTAGGAAAGGAGAAAACTTAAAATAATGTTCTGTTCTTGGTGACTTTTCTGCCATGTTGGAGTTAAAATTGCATTGCATAATTGAAAAATCCTTATGGCACAGTCACTGCATAGAGTTAATAGAAGTTTGTAGGAAGAATGGGCACACCAATTGACTGTAATTGTTTTAATTCATCTGAATTTTATTTATTTTTTTAAAATGTAAATAACTATGCTAGATAGGAGTCCTTTCATGTGAAAAGGAATACAGTAGTTCCTCAAATAAAAAGGTTTTAAAAACTTTGAAGCAGTAAACACCCAAAGTTCATTTTATAAATGAGGACAGGGACCTAGTCTGCCTAATCTGAATTTCCCTAAGTGTGTGTGTTCCTTAGGTGATCACTTGAGAGAATGCTTTCAGGAGGAGGGAGTTTCTGAATAGGCTTTGCCTTCTACTTTTCTGTTTACTGGTACTTGGCTTCGGCAGGAGATGTGAAAGATGCTCTATCAGTACACGCAGTCAGCAGGTGGTGTAGGCACCCTCCCACACTAGGGGCTGAGCAGATCACTGCTCTAATGAGGGATTTAAATTCAGTCATCACTTGGAGACCCTGATAAATGTCACAGTGCCGCTACTGCAAGTCTTGTAAAGGTAAAAAATAAAAAAATAAAAAAATCTTTGCGTGAAAAGTTTACAGCTAACCAAGAATTAAAAGGTGGGGAGGATGAAGCTGTCTGTGTGTAGGTATGCATATATGTACAGACTTATATTGACGTGACTGTTGAAGTGTCTTACAAGGCAAAGGTGGAACATCTGGGCTCAGCTGTACAGATGAGGGAGGAGATTATGTGGAAGGTTAGCAGAATTAGCAATTTTGCTTTGCTTTTCTTCATTTGACGAAAGGGGAGGTATTTCACTCCTTCCTGTACTTTGCCAGATCTAAGAGAGCCCTTCAGTTGAACTGAGCTGGTCTGGGTTTGAGAATCTGGGCTTTTTTGGCTCTCCTAGAAAGGGCTACAAGTATGAAGCCTGCCCATGGGTGGCTGTTACGGAAAGGAAGGGGATAGAAGGATTGTTGCTCTCTTCTTTCTTGGTAGGCCATGACAACATATATTTATACTTCTAAAAATTGATATATTTTTGCTAAATGTTTTAAAAGGTCTTTATGATTTTATAACAGATGAGGAATTTCAGGAGCACGTCAAGACTTTTGATAACACTACTTCACTCCTTTTGTCTAGTCATTGAGCATTGGCTGATTTCCTGTAGGCAGAAGTTGTTCTGGAGAAGCATTTTGAAGTTAGGGTGTGTAGGTGGTATTTGAGCTTAAGTTAAAACTGGTTTTTGCCTTTGAAATTTCTTTGCAGTGAGTTACTGTGATGCATAGTTTAAGATTGAGGTGCCCAAAACTGCTCTTGCCCCATCAAATAACTAATAATTGTTGTTCATTCATAATCTGTTGGTGGTAAGAGAATTCCACAATATATGTTCTTTTCCTTTGGTTAAAAAAAAAAAAAGTAACTTGTCTGGTTGCATGAATCCTTCTCAGAGAAAAGTATGCGAAGTAATGCTGCTAAGAGGTATTTCTAAATGCCCTTACTCATTTAAAAAAAAAAATAAATTACGTAAGTACTATTTCAGACATGGACTTTAAAAAATATCTATGTGATACTTCTTTCAGAAAAATGGTATTAAAACATTCCATTAAAGTTTTTTTTTCCCTTATGACATTTAATTCATATTTTAATGTATTTAAAAATCGCTTGGATATTTATATTTACACTGCTACTTTCACAGGTTTTTGGCAGAATACTGGTGAGTGATGCTTTAAATGGTATGAGTAGCTGGAACTACAGACCCTGTTACATCTCATGTCAGTTCTTGTGATCAAGACTGTGACTTTTATAACTTTTTCTCTAAAATACTCCATCGTGTTTGTAGCTTTGTCTTTTATTTACATAAATGGATGGTATGTTTGAACTTCTTACTGTTGACCTTACCGTTGTATTAACAAAAACCCACCAAAAAAAAATTCCCCACCCAAAAAAAACCCAGCAAAGAAAGCAAAAGACTCTCCCACCTCCCAGTCGTCCCCCACCAATCCTGGTGGATATTGAGGGGCACGAAGAAGGCTAAAACAGAAACGTCATGGTCAAGAGTAATCCCACCTCTCTGAGCTGTCAAAATTAGGAGCATGGGACCTAAACTTGGAAGCACTCTTTGGACATGTCCCTTTCTGTCTGTTGACTACATAAGGAATTGGAAGGCAGTTGTGTTAAACTTAAGTGGGATGAAGGTGAGCCCTGTGACTTTTAGACCGTTCTCAAATTTGGACTACATCTGAACTCTGGGAGTGGGGAGCACTTTCCAGGTCCTGCCTCACAGCCTGTCCATGTCCTGATTTAATACTGGAGTGAGTCCTGAGCACACACTACTCTTTTCTTTTTCTTTTGTTTCTCCTTTCAACCTGAATCCTGGCTTCCAAGGAAAGGAAATAGGGCTGCGAAGGTGGAAGAAAGATGTAGTGTCAGATCAGGTCCTCAGTCTGAATGTTTTACAGCCCGCTGCACAACATGGATTCTCTGCCATGTAGGTGTAGCCTAAAAAGTAGTGAAGTCTGCTGATGGGTCATCAGCATCTGCTGATAGGTCAAGACTTTGTGACACGACAGAGGCAAGTACAATGACTTTTGCAGAGGGGGAAAAGGATCTGGGGGTCCTGGTGGATAGCAAACTTTCCATGAGCCAGCAGTGTGCCCTTGTCACCAAGAGGGCCAACGGGATCCTGGGCTGCATAGGGAAGAGTGTGGCCAGTAGGTGGAGGGAGGTCATTCTCCCCCTCTGCTCTGCACTGGGGAGGCTACAACTGGAATCCTGCCTCCAGTTCTGGGCTCCCCAGTTCAAGAGGAACAGGGAACTACTGGAGAGAGTCCAGCGTAGGGCAACAAAGATGGAGGGATTGGAGCATCTCCCTTCTGAGGAAAGGCTGAGAGAGCTGGGGCTCTATAGCCTGGAGAAGAGAAGGCTGAGGGCAGACCTTATCTACATTTACAAGTATCTAAAGGGTGGGTTGAAGGATGATGGAGCCGGACTCTTTTCAGTGGTTTCCAGTGATAGAATGAGGGGCAACGGGCACAAGCTGGACCATGGGAAGTTCCACTCAAATCTGAGGAAGAACCTCTTTGGGGTGAGGGTGGCAGAGCCCTGGAAGAGGCTGCCCAGGGAGGGTGTGGAGTCCCCTTCTCTGGAGATCTTCAAGCCCTACCTGGATGGAGTCCTGAGTGATGTGCTCTGGGCAGCCCTGCTTTGGCAGGGGAGTTGGACTGGATGATCTCTAGAAGGTCCCTTCCAACTCCAACAATGCCGGGATTCCATGAAACCAAGAAACTTCTGTTTTACTTTTTTGCGAAGCCACACACACTATGTAGTGCCTAAATTTTTAGGGTTTATTTTCCTTTTTAGAACTGGTGGATTCAGCCTTGAAATGACTGCTGAACAGCACTTGATTTCAGTCTGCTGGTAATGGTGTGGGAGAGCAAAACCTCTATTTTGAGGAAGTGATCTCACGTGCTATTTTTGAGGTAACATAAGAGCGTGGTTGTGCTTCAATTAGGATGGTCAAGGCCAGATGTCTGCTAAGCTTATTTCATTAGGATGATGAACTTAGAGGACTGTAGGAGTAGGTGGTGTTCGTGAATTTTAAGCACAGGAAGCAGCTCATGTTCAAAGAGCATCAGGGTATTTATTGTAGAAATATAATTTGAAGAAGCAAGTCTCCAACATGAAGACCTGATGATATTTCTCTGCTAACCTAAACAGATATGGTTTTACTTCCTTCCTGAGAAACAAATCTGCCTATAATTGGGAATACTGACTTCTCCAGCTACCCTTTGATGTTTTTCCTGTGACAGTTTTAATATTCGTGGCTCATACGTGTGGGAGAAAAGTAGTTGAAAAGAATTGTTAAAAATGTTTGAAATTTTTTTGGCTGATATAAATGTTGTAAGGCAAGCTGTAAAAACCCCAACAGTGTAATGTCCGACCCAGGTTCTCTGAAAACAATAAGATAGAGACAAAAAGGGCTTGAGCATGATTGGAATTGTACATAGTATTTTCATTTTTATGATTGTTTGGGCCTTAGCAGAGAAGAGATGTGCTTTGTGAAGAAAACTCTTGCATCAGTTGGCCTTCAAAAATACTAGATTTTTCCGTCTTGAAGCAAGGGCAAGTTATTCAGCAGCCAACCTCAGAAGAAATTTTAACAACCAGAATTTTCTTGCAATTTGGGAAAGTCTGTTTCTAAAGGAAGGCGTTGTATGTATGGGATTTTCCACTGGCACATTTGCAGTACCGCTAAGAGCTTCCAGATTTTTATTTGCTTATGATGAAATTCTTGTGCCCCTTCAGAGGGGCCTGTGCTCCTGGATGGTGTAAGATTAAGACCCATAAAAATTTCAGTATTATAAAACTTTAAAATAGGTGACTTTGTTGAAGCAGAAGAAAACACAACTAATAGAAATAGTAAAATATACTTGTGAGTCACTAGCATCCCATGCTGAAGTCTCCTTCTATTAGGCTAATAATAACAGCATCAGTTTCATTAGCCATTATACTTCTCATGTTTCTTGAATTTTCCTTGGGCTCTGTGACAAATACTGAGGGGAAGATGGGGTAAATGTTCTTTTGAGTTTTGTATTCGGTTTTGTTCCGAGTGACTTCGGAAATATGTCAACGCAGGTAGGTATTGTTTTATTCTTTTCATGGGAGTAAAAAGGTGTGCAAGTTTTGGCTGTCAGGAAGGTGGAAGGAAACAGGGAGACCTAGGGACTCTTGACTAAATTTTAGACTTCTATATGGTAGATGACATGAGTTTATAAATACTTTTGGATTAAAGGGTTATGTATTTTCTCTATTTGGATGATAAATGTTTACATGGTTTGAGTGGAGGCTTAGCATTGGACAGGGCGATGTCAAGAATTATTTCCCGAAGTGCCTCTGGGTGGGAGGTCTGATGCTGAGGGACCTTTCAACTTCTCCAAAACACTGGCAGTTGCTTCTTGCTAATTACAATTGAGAACTGTGCTTTCTTATTTTACACTTGTCTATTATAACAGAGTTTCCAATTGTTGCACTCAAATGTTTACCATATGATTTCTTTAAAAGTCCACTTTCATAGTATGTGTTGCTTCCAGTTAAACTTGTCTGAGATGTAAAATTAACTCAGGTAAATCTAATGGGCACATATAAAAGTCGGTAAAAATTAAGCGATGTTGCAGATTCATTTCCTGGAGCATCTGCAGCCTAGGGAATTTGAGGATTCAGCTGGAGATTGCTGGGCCCAGGAACAACTCTTGACCTTCCATAGGTGTGTGTCTGAGCAAGTTCAGAGGCTTGCTAAAATTCACTTCTGATAGTAAACATCCATTAACTGCCAGAGCAAAAAAAATTACCAGGGCCTTCAATATTCTTCACCAACAAAATCTCCTTTTAATGGGATCCCAAGACACCATGTTTCAGCTGCATAAATTAGTGGGTAAAATCCTTTTGCATCAGTAACACGGGTTGTGGATGATGTGGTTGTCCTCATAATTGTTTACTGAAATATTTTCACTTGTGTTTCATGGGAGAGTAGCAGCTTAGTCATATCGCTCTGAAGTTCTATCTGATTTTCCTAGAAGTTGTTTTCCCAAGCAGAGAAGAAAGCAGATTTAAAAAAAAAAAGGCAAGAAACCTTCTTAGTGAAATAAGAACATGACATCAAACTCTAGGAGTGTCATTTTCATTATAAAAGGTGAATTGTTCAACACTGTGTTGATTGAGGATTTTTCTAGCAGTTTGCCAGATACCTGGCACCAGGAGTAAAATGTTTATGCTTTTCTAGTGAAAAAGAAATGGGAAAACTTTGAAAGAATATTTCTGTTGGCTCTTTTTTGAAAGATAACTTCATAGTGGAAAAATAAGGAGTACAGTAAAGCAGAGAGAGCGCATGTACCACACTGACCTATTTAGTCTGTATTTCATCGGGTTGTGATAATCCTGGATAATACTCCTTAATTCTGCTAAGACTATTTACAAGAAGCTGTGGTCTTTTTTCTTTTTTTTTTTTAACTTTTTAAAAATGGTTTGAAAGTAATGTTTTAATGGTGTTGGATAATCTGGAGTTTGAAAAGTAGTCATACTTTGAGAACAGTAACAATTGACAAAACTGACTTTTCACAACTGGAAAGAGTCAAATGCTCTGGATGTGAAACAGTTGTATTGTCCATATGGAGGCACGGAGTCCTGCAGGCCTCCCCCAGTGCTTTTCTTTCCTTCTGGAATAAACACCTTTACCTCTTGTGACCATGATACTCCCCCCTTGCCCAGTATGAGTTATACTAAAATTACCTGCTGGCTGGGATTAACTGGTTTGTTTGCACTAGATTTGGGGGGGGAGATCACAGTTCTCCCCTTCTTGTAATTGGTTTAACAGCGTTGGAGTTAAAACAGCTTTTGCTGTGTGAGATGTTTGTTTTTCCTATCCATGACTGTCTTCTTTCCTCCTCAGGGAGGGGGAAAAACTTTTGGTTTTGTTCACAGAAACATGCTTTACTGCTTAATTAATATTGAATCAAAATGTTTCCACATTGATTCGTGTCCATGAAGAAATCTTTCAAGTTTCTCCAAATGCTTCCTTATACTTCCTAGGTTGTGCTTAAGGAAAAAAATAGTTTATTGTGTGTATGTATATGTACATTTTCTATAATTTTTGGTTGATAGAGTAACTTCAGAAGTTAACTGGCTAAATCTTAGACACCCTGTTATTGTGCCAGTGCAGAATGGCAAAGATGCCCACCTCCTCCTCTCGCACGTTGAGACTAAGCATTTTCGGGTAAAGGGGATGCTGACATCCTAATTTCCCATTCTGCTGTCTGCAGTAATGAATTTTCAATATGCTAATGAAAAGTCTAGGAAAATTGGAAGGCAGAAGCTGGCAGGTAAAGATGACAAATTTATTTTGACTTTACTGTTGGCTAAAGGAGAGCTGGAAAAGGCAGACCCTGCCAGACAGAGCTTCCTGGCAAGGAGAATTGACCGATCTCATACCTTTGGAAAAAGCACTCTGTATGACTAGATGCGATAGAAAATTCTCTCTCATTGCGTCTGGGAAATCGTTTGCAGCCTGTTACCATCAGTCTGGAGATTGGAATGTTCCTGCCTCTGCGACTAATTTACATCCTGGGCCAAGACACAATAAATAAGATTGACATAGAAAGCCATCAGTGATAGTCATCCTTTTTTGTTCTAAGTCTGACGATTACGTGGGCTTAAAGTGGATTTTGTCTTTTTATAGTTCAATCTTTTCTCCTTTTTTTTAATTACTGCTTTCCATTTCCTCTGTACCTTTGTGTCCCAGATGAACCTTGGCTCCTTGCATTGTGTTGGACTGTGGATGGACACCTTGCAAAGAGGTTTTCTGAGGCTTTGTGGCAACCACACAAACTGAATTGCAGAAGAATACTTTAAAAACAAACTTGGTCTGTTTTTGCATTTTAGGCTTATAAATGACTTTTGTTAATCTTATGATATTACTACATTTTTAAAATCTTTTTGCAGTGGCTAGTATTTATTGCTACAATGCAAGAAAAGTGTGATCTTATGACTGGTGAAGTAACTCTGCTATTTCAGTCAGACTTTTTCAGTTTATTTGAAGGGACACAAAATCAGGGAGACCCAATTGTCTGGGGGAGGTAAGTTACTCCTAAAAGTCATTCTAAACAGGAAATTAAGGGGAAAAAACCCCAACCGTCTATGGAAATGGCTATTTTACTGGTAAGCAGAATAGTAATGCACTGTGAGCCAATATTGAAGTGCAGTAGATAGGAAAAAAGTGTTATGGCACACTTACATACTTATGGTTTGACCTGTATTAACTACAGTGATTCACTACACACACTAAAGGTGCTTGCACATACCTGAGTAAACAGTAGCAGCAATCTGCTAAGCTAGTACAGAACACGAGTATTGGTTGTCATCAAAGATTCCTTTTTATATTGACTGTAATTTTTACCAAGTGATGTTATTTTTTTCTGACTGTACAAATATAATTGATTCATAAATACTAAAAGAAATCATCTAGTTCCTCCAAGAGGGGAAAGGATTGTAGATATAGGGGGTTTGTTCATTTGTTTTAGTTTGTGGTTCAGGTGTGGTGAAGAAATGGTCTTTTGCCAGCCTTTCTATCTCTTGCGAGCTTGAGAAATATTTCATTCCCTACTTAGATAGCTAAGCAGTCAACTTGGCCATTTAGAAAACATTGTCCTGATGCTACAAAGGTTGGATAAACTTGATGTTCCCTTCCAGGTATGTTTCAGAGTGCAGAAACTAAAACCCAAAGTGGTTTAGATGGCACCTACTTGAGCAGCTACTTTTTCTGCGTGATCCGACACAACAGTTGAGTGCAGCTGGTCAAGTCGTGGTAACAGTTCTTGACTCGGAATGCCTGGGGGCTGCTGGTGGGCCTTTGTGTTGTAGGATGGTAGGAGGGCTTCCTACTCCTTCTGACAGATGTGGAGTCAGTTGACCTTCCAGTGACAGTCCATTTTTTCACTTCATCTTCTGCCTGAAGGAATCAACTTGTATTAAGTTTAGCATGAAAATCACATCTTCACACTAAATGGGAAAACAATACAAAATTATAGTTAAATAATAATAAAAGGGTTAATGAACTCCTTTGTTTCATAGTGTAAGTCTTCATCAGCGGTGATGATGGAGGCCCGTGTTTTTTCGCTGTTTTTATTTTAGAAACACAGTTTCATTGGAAGACTGCTTGAAGTTATTGCAGGTGCTCTTTGTGCTTTTGCTTAGGGAGAAGGAGTAGGAGTATCACTTTCCAACAATTATGTCCTTTTCCAAAGGTGATCTTTTAGGTGATTTGAACTGGAATACTAATAGCAATTTGATTAGAATTGGAATACTAATAAAAACAAAAGAGAAGAAGCCTAAATGGCAGTGTTGTTCCCACTTTCACCTGCCCTGCCTTTTGGGAGGGTGGTCTTCAAGGTCTGGGGGTGAAGTTTGAGGGAATTTGGATCAAGAAGCTGGCCAGCCTGGGAAAACATACCCCTGTTGTTCATACTTACAGCTGTAAGGTTTCTGCCGCTAGCAATGCGGCTCCTGTAAAAGCTGTGCTTCCCAAGGACAATTCTGGTTCTGGAAGCTGTGCAATGGGATGCCTCTTGAAAGTAGTTAGGTAACAAGATGAAATCCCTCACCGCTTTCCAGTTTCTCATCCCTGGAAGAGAGAAGTTGCAGTTGGTTATTTTAGCAGCTTTCTGATTTATTTATACACTGAATCCATTTTCTTGGTGGGAATACCTATTGCATTCTGGCATTGCTACTTCACATATGGCTCAAGAGGCTCAGATCAGGTTTCTGAATGTGGAATTAATCTCATTCTCTGGCTATTTCTGCATCCCTTCCCTCATCCTGAACTGTATCAGGTCAATGCCAGGTTTCCGCCGGATTAAAACTTAGAAGAGTCGAATAATATTAACCTTACCTCCCAGCTTTCTACATTAAAGATATTGAGCAGTGTTTTTGGATCTCATTTCGAGAAAATGAGATTCAGTGAGTGAAATGACATCTTATGGATGGTGGTAGCTAATGGTTATTAGAGAGCTTAGGGGGTTTTTTGCTGTTTAAATAATGTTATTTATTTTCTTCACAAAGTAATTCCTTGTTCAAATAACACTGTGCGTACTGACAATTGCCCTTATAGTGAAGCTTTAGAAAGAAGTTTTTGTTAATCAATACTTAGTTGTTTGAAATATTTAATAGCTAAACAGTGTTGAGATTGATAGAAGGTGAATTTATTCAGCTGAACTTCGTTGTATTTCCCAAAAGTAATTTAAGGCTCCTTTTGAAGGTTGAAGCATTAGATAGATACACAAATATACATTGAAGTGTAGCTACTTGGATCTTTTTTATCAAACTGCTGAATCAGCCTTACTTGCTTTGGCACCCAAATTCTAGATACTCAAACAAGAGGCTTAAAAGTGTTGAAGATCAAATCATCCAAGATAGCTTTCAAATCCTGTTTCCTTCATGGCTGGTGTGGCAGATGCCAAACATGACTTCTCTCTGTTTATTAACTTTATACGTGTATTAACTGTTTGTTTGCGAAAACGTGTGGGTACAAATTCTGTGATAATGTGGTATATGTCAATAATAGTCCCATCAGATGCTGCCTGCTCCCTGGCTGCTGATCTAAAAAAGGTGGAGTTGTCAACTAGCAGCTGATTGGGGGTAGGTGATTGCATATCTTTATGTTGTTTATGTGTTGTTTCAGGTGATCATAAAAAGTTCGTATGCTTCACTTCAGAGGACGGGCAACTCTGTAGCTTACATCCTCTTGCTGATGTCTGCTGTGCTCCTTTCTGTCTAACTGGGATACTGTTTTTGGGAGCAATTGAGCAACGGTTGAGGAGTCCATTCCCAAGCTTTTTCTCCCCCTTTATTGTATCTGTCTTTAAGCTTGGATATTCGATAGAGCTAGCCGACTTGGTATCAAGGGATCACAGGGGTTCCCTACATAATTCTGTGTCTTCTCTTCTTGTAACGGAGGAGAACATTTGGCCTGAAAAAAGAGCAGTAGGAATGTAGACTGTTCTTACTTTCACCACCATTGCATCATTGTGATAAATGTCTATGAAAACTGTATAGCTGATTATTCAGACAAATAGCAGTTTTAATGGTACACAAAGATAATGGTCTGCTTTTGTGGAAAAAATGCACCTTTGGAATCACAGTGTGAAAAATAATTCACAAAAAAAAAATGTAATAGAAGGAGAGGAACTTCTGAAAAATACTTGTGATAGAAGATCTCGCTCTGCTAGGTCTGTGATTTTGAAGTGTAAGGCTCCTAGGAGTGCTCCTGGAAATGTACAGCTGTACAGGGAAAAACTCTTTGTCAGAAAGTGTTTTGGCTGCCTCCTTGCCATTTGGCTCCTGAGATGCTGAATGTGTGTGAACAGAAGTGGGAGCTGAAGGACTCGAAATTCTCAGGTTTTTAACTGGAGTCTCTGACTTTCACTGTCAGGGAGATACGACGTCTTCCCTTGCTCCACAGCTGTCGATACAGAAGATTTTCATCTGTAATATTCCACTCACATAAAAATATAATTTAAATATAGTATTGAAATCCAAGGTGGATTTATAGTTGTCACTGCTTTTTATTGTCTTAGTCATCACTCAGTTTTGTAGCTACTTCAAAAGGGCATCACTAAAAACTGATGCTATTATTTTTCACTATTTATGACTCTTGTTCTGAAGCATTACTGCTTGTTACAATTGGCCTTTTCCAGTGACTATAACTGAAAGCCATAGCAAAACCTTTCTGGTTTCCTTAGGTTTTTATGCCACTGAAGTCAGATGCTGGGAATTTGGACTCTCACGTTACCCCTTTTGGTCACTCTCTCTGTTTCATTATTCATATCTTTGGGTTTGGTGGCCCTTTTGAAAATGCCAAAGAAGGATGGTGGTACTTTGCTCCTCTGAATCGCAGTCAGCTCCTGGGCAGTAGTGTTTTTGTAAAGTCTCGATCTCGATCTCACTGAGGTTAGTGGAAGTATTTCTGTTTGATTGTAGGATCTTTTGTTCAGACTCTAGGTTTTTAAGGAGATAGAAGCATACAAAGATTTAACTGTTCACATTAGTATCAACTGAGAGGATTTGAACCCCACCGTTCAATATTGATCAAGTAACAAAATGCTTACTCTTTGCAGTGGAGAAGCACGTTCGGGTAACTATTGTGTCACTGAAGATATTCCAGTGTAAAACTGATGAGCTCTAGTATAGAATTGAGTCATGAATATCTTACCTTTCTGCTGGTTTTGTCACACAAATTCAATAGGATGAAACATGGAAGTGTTGCTTTTGGCATCAAAGTTCTCTGGGTTTTCTTAGTCTATCTTCCACGACGACAAAATCAAGTCTATCACTGGTCATCTTATTTTGTGCCTTACCACACCGGCTGTTCTTACAAAAGCTTGCATTTCTGGTTTTATATAATTTCATAAGAATCCTTGTCTGTATTAGAGAAGGTAAGATTTTGACTTGGGTGCTAAAAAAAAGGAAATTTTGGTACTATAATAGCTGAAGATTCCAGAGATGAAAGCAATGGAAGAGAAGCTATTAAAAAAAAAAGAAACAGAATGAAACTACTTTATGAATTTTAAGTCACGCTTTATTTTTCAATGTTGGGAATAGTCAGAACTTAAAAATCTAGAAAGATTTTTGAAATTTGAAAGCTAGATTCTCTCCAGGTCACAGGGAGTTGGTATGACGTAAAAAGATACTGGAAAAAAAAATCCCCCAAATGCGGCTTCTACTGGTAGATTCAGGTAACACAGCAAAAAGAGGGATTGCCCAAATTTATCTCTGGGCTATTTGTAGAAGAGGACAATTTGAAGTTGAGGCTCGGTGAACAGGGAGGGCTCGGCAGAGTGTGCGCTGATTGATGGTGACGGGTAAAACCAAAGGTACTTGCAGTGCCAGGTTTTGTTTCAGTAACTATGGGACCAAAATGATTGTATTTCCCTTTTGTAACAAAGAACTAAAACTGGCAATGTTGGAAGAGATTAAAGAAACGGTGGATATTTTATTATTATTACTTTACCGTGCAGACAATTTGAATAACCAGGGATGGGCAGGGTTTTATAGCCTGCCCTGTAGGATGGACTCGGTGCATTTATTATTAAGCATTTGATGGGAAAAAAAAAAAGATTATATTAAAAGTATACTTCCAACAGATGATTGGAAAGAGATTAAGAGATGAAACTCTCACTGATCTCTGTGTCAGTCTTATGACCTGAGTTCTGAGTTATCTGGGCTGTAATGCAGTATTTTAAAGACGTTGCTGAAAAATTAAAGGAAATGAGAAATCATGGGTTTGTTTTTTCACTTAAAAAGATGAAGTCTTCTGGTTTACTTGCTGGAATAGCAGAGGATGCTGTCAGACTCCGGAGTTCTTTGTGGCTAAAATGACCAGTAAGCCTGCCCTGAAGTAACGGGCGTTGTTAAACCTCAGTGGGCTGAATCGACAGCTGCCACCCAGAAAAAATTTCTGTTGAGCTTTCAAATCTCTAATGTTTTACAAGGATATGTACATTCAGGTCTTCTATATGTCTTACATCATTCCCATGGCTTCATTTTAGTCTACATAGTAAATGTGTTGTATGAATTGTGTGAAATTGTTGTTAGGACCTGCCACAGAAGAAGAACACAGCTGACTGGGTTTAGTGTCTTCCTTACGTGGCACTGAACGTATGACATGGCGTGTGAGAGCTTTTGGTGATGCAGGAGCTGACCTTATCAAAGGAGAAAATAATTCCAAAAAAAAAAGTATGGATCTTCCTAACAGTTTTATGTAAGAGCATGGGGGAAAATTTAGTTATGCCTGGAACGTGATAGTCTGTTTCATTTCATTGTTTTTGCCCTGGTTTGTTGTTGTTTTTCTTCTGTTGAATGGTGATGCAAGTGCCTTGGTTGTGCTAACTTTGGCTCTAATGAGGATCTCACTTTGCCAAAGGAGTTGAGTGGATGTGAGGCACACCCATCGATATTATTTAAATGTTTACGTTACAGTACTGCTTGGAGAGGCGGGAGGTGAGGATGCATCTGTGTCCTGTGTGAAGGAAACAAAGTGTGTGAGAATATGTGGAGTGATGGGATGAAAAGACAATGGAAGAAGAGAACTAGGGAGATGTGGCAGGCTGTAATGTAAATCACACTTGGGAAAATGCAGTTTGTGAACAAGACTCACTCTTCAGTGGAAAACAAGTAGGTATGTTGTAAATTTTTCACTCTGTAACACCACAATCTTTGTCCATTTTGACATGAAAATGGCCTGTTTTCTCTAAGCTCTGTTGGTAGATGTTTATCACAAGGGCTAATTGCAGAAGATAAATACACAAATTCACATACACACCACGTGGAATGTCATTATATGTTTCGTTTGTAACTTTAAAACGTCTTTTATGAGAGGCTGTATTGCTAGTGAGAATGACCTAGTTTATCAACAAAACCTTCCAGTTGCATGTGTTATAAATTGCAGTTGATAATTTTTTTTCCCCTTTTAATGTGGACACCAGCTCCACTGTTTCTGAGATCTGAGGAACCCTCTGTTTTCTAGCTCTTAACCATGAAGTTCATAAGTCACAGAAAACAGCTTTGTAATGTGGGAATTAATATAAAATTCAAATAAGGAATAAGGAGTGGTTTTGTGCTTTCAAAGCTGTTTAATGTTTGTCCTGGTTTGAGGTTAATATGCAAAAAAAATAA
>QJSC01015142.1:1401828-1479473 GCA_003697955.1 Calidris pygmaea | reverse complement strand
TTTCTAATGTGTGAACAAAAGTCATTTGGAGTCAAAGAGCGGTAGACCGTAGGCATGCTTTTTGAGATAGACATGAGTGGTATTGAAAACTGAGAGAAGTGAGCAACAAAAAGACAAGAATGCTAAGTCTAGTAGAAAGCCATAGAAAATGTAATAAAATTATCTGGATAGGGAGAACATTCTTTTTCCTCAGTGCAGCTCTTCTGGAAACTCCTTTTTTCTTTACCACAGCCTTTATGAACATCGGAAGCCAATCTGTGTACAATGGGGAGCCTTCTCCTCACCCTGGCGGGGCTCCAGAGGGGAGCCATACGTTCACATTCTTCCATGCCGGCTTGGAAGTCAGCTGAGGAAGTTTCAGTCTTCCTGCTAGGCAACATGGAAAGATCATCGTGCTCTTTTGGGGGAAGGAATCGAACCCAAGGGTTCGCAGTGCCGCACGTAACTGTTCATAAAGGCAGTGCTTTGTTTTATAGAACAGTTTGTCTTCCCTTTATCCCCACTCTTTTTTTCTTTTTTTTTTTTTTAATCTCCATTTTCTGCTGCTTGTTAATGTGCAGGCAGAACCTGCAAGTTTGCTTGATTTTATTTAGGCAACTGTATTTGCCTCAGGCCTGTGTTGTCACACTTGGGAAAATGGAGTCAGCAATGTGGTCGACTTTTAAGCATGAATGGGGGATAAAAGGTCATAAGCATGAATGGGGGATAAAAGGAAAAAAAAAAAAGAAAAATAGTGTATTTGTTCTTTAAAAATGATGTAAACCTGTGAGTAGCGCTAGAATACACATTGATTATAGGATATTTATTACTAAATTGTGAATTATTTCACCTGAATGTCCTACTTTGAATAAATGTGTTTCATCCTAGTTATTTTGAATGTTTGATATTCTCAATTACTGGAGGTGTCATACGTATTCCGCCCCAGCCTTCCTGTTTGAACACCCTGTGGTTTGCTTAAGAAGAATAGAAAATAATTACACCTCAACAGTGCATAGTTTTAAGGAAGAGTGACCTCTGCTGTAATTTTTAATCGTTTCCAGATTCAGGAGTATATGCTGTATTTCTGAGCGCCATGATTTCCTAAATCCTAGCAAAACAATTTTCTGAATGTCTCTGCGAGAATGCAGGTAAATCCTTTCTCCTTGCTCGCTGGATTATCATGAATGGGAAAGTTAGTATATATGGTAATGCTTGACTCTTAGAGTAAAATTTTGAAAGCAATTCTGTCTGGACCTTTGCACTCAGCTGAAGTTCCAGTTGAATCTTAAAATTACCCTTACTAAATTATCAGCCTCGATGGATTTTACGCAGAGATGAAACGACATCTGTTTTAGGAGACTGAGGTGGAAGGAGGTGGTTGGAGTATGTCCAGGTGGTAGCGTAGAATCCCTGCCAGGGCAAATGACTTTGTGTTGGTGGTGACGGTGATTCACGAAGGGTCTGTGGACCGTACCTGTGTGTGTTGGCTCCTGTGCAGCAGGGCTTGCTCTGGTTTTCCTGCCCTTAGAAAGACCGTGCTGAGCTCTGCCTTCTCTCTGCAGCTCCCAGAGGCACCACTTGCAGTTAGCATAGCTGGGCACGTTTAGTTTGGAGAAGAGGAGGCTGACGGGGGGACCTCATTGCCCTCTACAACTCCCTGAAAGGAGGGTGTAGAGAGGTGAGCGTTGGCCTCTTCTCTCAAGGGAATAATGACAGGAGCAGAGGAAATGGTCTGAAGTTGGGGCAGGGGAGGTTGAGATTAGATATTGGGAAGAATGACTTTCCTGAGGGGGTGGTCAGGCACTGGAAGAGCCTGCCCAGGGAGGTGGTGGAGTCACCATCCCTGGAGGTATTTAAGAAACGTGTAGATGTGGCACTTCAGGGCATGCTCTAGTGCCCGAGATTGTTGGGTTGTGTCTGTTTGTGGGGTTGTTTTTGGGTTTTGTGGGGCTTTTTTTGGTGTGGGTTTTTTTTTTTGTGTGGTTGGACTTGATGATCTCAAAGGCCTCTTCCAACCATGAAGATTCTGTGATTCTGAGAAGCTCATTTCACATCAGCTGCCCGTGTAGAGATTCATTTTTGCTAAACAAACTGCTTATGGGTTTATCTTATTTTGTTATCTATTAATGATACTGTTTTCCTGTGTTGTCTTCTGCGGGATGGTGTACTTGGACCCGCTGAAACTGTTCAGGTGAGATGGTAGGTGCGGGTGGTTCAGCCTTTCATCTGCAGCTTAATGGGGTGCATCTAGCCAGGACCTGACAAACGACTGGGCCCTGAGGGTGCCACCAGCCCTGACTGTCCCTGCCCACATCCCAGGACCCCATGCCACCCCTTGGGGCCACCAGCCCCTGCCCTGGTGATGCTGCAGCAGCTCCTCACAGCCCAACCCTGCCCAGCCATGGGACCCGCTGGGCTGGGCCCACATGTGAGCCCATGTCCCAACTCAGTCTCAACCTGCCACCGTCCCCAGGGAGGTGCCCGATGGCTGGGGCTGCCCTGGTGCCCCCTGGCCGCCCTGCTCCTGGCTGTGGCGGTGGGACGGGCCCTGTCTGCCAGGCTCTGCCCTGATGGACCCTCCATGGGGAGCCCCTAATGCCCCCAGCACCCACGTTACTGCTGGCTCCAGCTGTGCCCTGACATGAAAAATGTTGACAAAAAGAAAAAAAGCAACAACAGGACCTTCTTCCCCAAATTTCTTTTCTTGGGCAAACAGTTCAGCTGCGGCATTGTTGGACAGCCAAAGACAAACGCAGAAATGCTGCAGTAGTTGCCTAGATTCCTTCTTCTTTCGCTCAAGATGGATGTGATCATTCAAATGGTCCCTGTCCTTTCTCATGCCCCTTCCTGGCACCGAGATAAAGTCATTTCTCCTTCTTGGACTACTTCAACCAGAACACATTCCCATTCATTTTAATTTCTTCTGCCAAGTGTTATCTGCCTTCCAGCTGCAGTAAGACAAGGTTGCCTGAATCTTTCACTCTGTCTCGGGAGGTTGGCTTGTTCACCCCATGGCTCCTGGACCCCAGGCAGGGCCGTTACCTTCTGCTTTCTCCTGCCTTGCACTGGAGATGGGGCTTTACAGACTAGAGCATGAGCTGTGCCACAGACACTGGACATCAGTACCGCGCTAATTAATTCTCTGATGGTGAGAACTAGAGGGAGCAAAGGCAGAAGCCTTCCCTTAATGAAGGCTGTTTGCACAGCTAAAAGAGTGCAAGAGGACTGTAACTTGTGTTTGCAAGTGCACTGACAGAACAAAAGCTACTGGAAAAGGCAAAGAAATTGCCTTACCTGGTTCTGCAAGGAGGAGAGCTGGGGTTGGAGAGTTTGAGTGACTTGACTAATCATGAAGTTAAACTAGTTAAGCTTTTGTGGCAAAGAATGAATCTGAACAAATTGGTTTGTTTGCTAGTAGTAAACAGTGCTGCTACAATCTTTAATAACAGCATGTGTGCAGCCATGTTACGTTCTGGTGCAGTGAACTGAAATTAAGAAATGTTAACCTACTGTAAACATGTAAAACCATTTTAAAAATTGGAAAAACATTGGCTTTCACAATGATAAAAAAAAAAGAACTTCGTACTGCAACTAACTAAAAATGAATTAGAGGATTACTCTAAGACAGGTACACAACTTCGTGGCTATAAAACTTAGGGTGAAGATGTGACACCAGTCTTCGAGAGCTTCTCGGTTGGCTTTGGCACAGCTTATTCTCACCCACACCTCTAGCGCATGTGGTTAGATGTGTTTTATAAGTGGAGCCGTGATGTTTAGATGCATCTCAATTACGTTACATTTAATAGTTTGCTTCTTGTGTATCCATTCCTTCTGCCAACATCCATATAACACAGAGGAAAAGGGGTACACCATGTTACAGGACACAACAGCTCTGGAAACCAAAAGCAGTATAGAGAGGAGGTACTGCTTTATTCCACATCAGGTGCTAGGGGGTAGTCCACAAATCTAGCACACCTTGCCTGGGACATTCACCCATTATTTATACACAAAAGATTCTCATTATTCCACCTACCCAATACATAACTCCATCTTGGCTTACGTATTCATTAGCATCGCCCAATAGCCCTTTTTGCACATGCCTATTAAATTTTGCAGCGTCTGCAAAACACTTCTGTGCAGGCGTGAGTTCCTCGGTGGTCATTTGGGTAGGGATACCCTTCCTCACGTTATCCTGTTAAGGTACTGAGTCATCTCAGGACAGCAAAAGTTCACCGTAAGGGTGCCAGCTTCTTGAAGATCGTCAGGATGTTCTTTGAAGTAGCCACAGCTCTGTCCTAATTGGTACAGGAGTACATACTTTAACATATGAGAGACCCTTGAGATGATTAACTACTCCTTGTTATTCCACCCTCATCACTATCAGCTCAGTGACCAACTATTTTCTCACACAGTAGGAAGCTCAGTAACGAACTCATTTTAGTTAGCGTATGGTTCTAAACACAGCGGAGGCCTTTGGTAACAGTCCTGTTGGTATGAGGGGAGCAGTGGCTGGAGCATTTAGTACAGGAGCATTATAATACAGGAAGGAGAGGAAGGTGAAAGTGAGAACATAGGGATTGGGGCATCAAAAGGGATGGAAACACAAAGAAGGAATGGTGATTGACTGGCCAAAAAGATGAAAGAGGGAAGAGTCAGTGGAGTGGAGGGGAGCAGGAGACCAAGAATAGGACATTTAAAAGGAGGAGATGGTGGGGGGGAAAGGATGGAGAGCAACAAAAGGCCAGGTGGTTGCAGAAGAGGAATGGGAAGAGCTGAAGTAATGGTGGGGAAAGGGCTTTGGAGAAGTACACCCTGAAAGCTGAGCCCAAGAATACCTGCACCCAATTCTTCTGTCCGAAAATACGTTCTAACTGCAGACAGTGTGTGTCATCCTCCTTTCGTGGCTTTTCTGTGTAGAAGATAAAAGCCTTCATCATGTGCTTCATCAGACAAGTGGTAGAAAGAGCAGGCCTATGTCTCTTATCAGAATAGTTTAATATTTTTTTCCCTCAGTTTGAAATTAAAAGTTCTTGCTAACAAACTGTATGATTACAGGTCGAGCACTCTGATTTGGAATAGGAATTGGTAGTATTAAAGTTGCAAATCCAAGGTAAGTATTTCAGCAAATCTTTATGGTTAGGTCTGGCCAAAAGAGTACAAGAGTGGGCCTTTAAAACAGACTAACTAGGTGTTAATAGCACTCATTAAAATTTAACTGCGGGATTTAAAGGGCTTGTCTATACATGCAGTTACTGGATTCTTTGGATGGAGGGGTTGCTTCCAGAAGAATGGTTTATTTCTGTTGATCTTAATCCGCTATAATTTAGTTTGTCTGTCCCTTCAGTTTAAACTGGAATAACAGAAGGCGATAATGTTCATCAATTTAGGTGAGATTGGTTTCAAAATATTTTGTTACATTTGTCTTATTTCTTTACTACTTCAGGAGCAGGTGTTCCCTCTTTGATTTATTCTGTAGCTGTGAGAAATACGAATATTGCTAGAAAAGAAAAAAAAGAGAGAAAAAGTAACGTTTCTGAAATTGCAAATTTAAAAAAGTTACAGCAAAGTTCCCAGGTGATGGAAACGAACACTTTTGCTGGGAGCTAGTTCAGAGGAATTGTGCCTGCCTCCAAGGCAGCATGGACTTTGTTGAATGAAGGAGGATGGGTGTATGGCTGAGCTGCAGCTTTCTGTCTCAGTTCCTTCCCAAACCAGTTGAGGCTTTGTTTTCTTTTCCTGTGTATGGGTCTTGCATCATAGTTACCAGGGTGATAAAATCATATGCTAAGATTAGTATCGGAGGGAGAGTAAATTTTCTGGAGAAGTTTCATTCTGAAATTCTATTTCTCTTCTGTGGTCCCATCATGTAACAACCTAGATTCTAATTTTTATTTTCTATANGCTTCATCTTGCTTTGCTTTCTGTATTCATTGCTGGTGAATTGGATGGTAGAAGGAGAAGTACAAATAGAGCCGTAAGATTATTTTCATTTAATTCCTTTAACCTTTTGCATGTGGGGGCTTTCATTTAAAGCAGTTCTTGCAGAAGTTTTGCCTGAAGATAAAAAAGGAAAAAAGTAACGTTTATGATGTTTGCAATAGCTGTCTGTTCTTGTGGTTTTTGCATACTTGGCGCTCAATAGCAAACAGAAGACAGTGACTACCACACTATAAACAAGCTAATAAAGAAATAAAATGTTATTCTTTTTCCTGTCTTTCATATTCTAATTTTCCCTCGCCGTGCTTGTGTGGAGACAGAGAAGAGAAATATGGTTCATGCTGTAGTGCATACACAGGGCCCAGTCAAGTGATGGGCAGATGCCACCAAGTTCACCGTCAGAGTAGAGCACCAAACCACGTGTCTGACGCCCACAGGCATGAACAGGGGACACCCTGTCTGTAGGGAAGTATGTGAATAGCTTTGGTATCTTTGATATTATTCCATTTCATATAAAAATACTTAGTTTTAACTACCTGTATCAATGTGAGTTCTAATCTCTAGATTTTTCAGTGTATTCACAAAATACATTTAATGTGACCACTAGCTATTACTCTGTGGAACTGGTAGTTTCCTAGATATTCATGGCTAAGGACCAATGGGTATGTTACTGCTTTTCATTTATCAGCACTTTATTTCTGATTGAAGTTTAAGATTATTTTTTTTTATTATTTTCAGGGGGATTTATTTTGAATGTGGGTGTGTTTGTGTATTTATAATTTTCCTTTCTGAAGATATCTAAGCTAGCCACTTTGAGCGGGGCTTGAGCTTCTGTTTGCTGTTGGTAACCATGACTCTGGGTTATTTTTAACATTGCAGACATGAATGTATTTATGTGTTTTATCCCAAATGATACTGATTTATTTTTTTTTCCCCATATAGTTGAGTTTTTCATTTTATTTACCATACGTCTGGAAACCTAGGTTATATATCTAGCCAGCAAGCTGCCTAGAATGGAGTATTTTAACAATGGCTATTGTTGTGTTGTAACTGGAGCTGTTGGTGGGGGGTGACATTCTTGCCCTTGATTAGTCAGTGGGCTTTGTGCAGCTGTTTTGGGGGGGATGTGGGGAGACAAGATCCATCACACCTACAGTGCCTGTGAGGTTCTGAAGATGGGGAATGTCTCTACTGTAGGCTGTATGATTAAAAAAAAAAAAGACATATCCTTGAAACTCATGGATGGAATTATGTTTGTAAACACATCCAGAGTCCTGCGGATCTGCTTCACGCCTTCACTCGACTGACTGAACCAAAGAATTAGACAGGCTTGGGTTCACTTCTTTTTAACTTGTCTGGGAACATTATCAGAGCCAATCTTAAGAAAATGGTTCCTTCATAAATAATCATATTTTCACAGAAGCTGGAACTTCTGCTATGTCTGCCATTCTGAATAAGCTTCCTCTCCCTCAGTTGCTTTGTCCTGTGAGTCCCTTGGGGATTTTGGAGGCAATCCTCAGCACTGCATAATTTATTCAAGAAAATACTGATCTGCCTGGGAGACTGGTCTCTGATCCTGCTTTTAAGCTTTGAAATGTTAATAAATATTGTATTTTTGCCTTTTTTTGTGTGATGGTGTACAACCTCAGTAAGCCGTTAGCCTATAACTGTTTGCCTCTGCAAAGACAGTGATGCCAGGCCTGCCTGTTAAACAGCTTTTTCATTCTTTACCTTTTTATTGTTAATATTCAGTGATCTTTAATTCTTTTGTCACAAAAGCGTAGTGTTTCGAAAATCTCTTCTAGCACTGGCATCCTTTTTGCTTGAAAGATCTTCTGCAAGAAAGACCGGTCCTGCTCACTGGTTTTTAAGCCATGGGCCACTGCTGCAGCATCTGCTCCAGTTACTCCTTGTTTCAGGTTTATGGTCTGTGTAACTGCAAATCTGGTATCCTTTCACGAGACTCACAGAAATTTATATTCCTTGTGGTAATCCAGGTGTAAGAAACATACAGTCCCATTCTGGCACGGGGACAGTTCCAGAAGGTCTCTGTGTTGGGGCTTTGCTGCGTCATGTCTATATGGGGATAACGGGGCATCTTTGCCAAAGATAAATGTCATTCATACCTTCTTAATTTTTTTTATTTTTTTAGCAGAAAATCTTGCTGATTTTTCTAGGAGATGGTTTAATCAGGTCTGTTATTTCTCTGTAGTTGTACCTCATGTGAAAGAATACAGATTTCATGCGATGTGATTTGCTGCAGCCAGTGTAGAACAGATCTGATGAGTAGAACAAACCCGCTGTTAACAAAATCCC
The DNA here is from genome assembly GCA_003697955.1 of Calidris pygmaea. NCBI lineage: Eukaryota > Metazoa > Chordata > Aves > Charadriiformes > Scolopacidae > Calidris > Calidris pygmaea. The sequence goes on along the minus strand of QJSC01015142.1, from coordinate 1,471,241 downwards.
ACTCAATCGAAAATAATATTCTTTTCACCCCAAGTTGTAGTTGCACTGCTACTGCAGTACTGTAAAATCAAGTACTTCACGTCTTGTCAGCATCTTGTGACTGGGCAGACTGTATCTTATTTTGTTACAGTAATTTCAGACAGTAATTCATTTGATCCTCTATCTTGGGCAGTTGCTATTTGAGGCTTACCAGCAAAGCTTTGGGCTCTTAGCTTGGTAATTAAAAAAAAAAAAACCCCAAACAAGCTAAGGTCTGCTAAGGTCTCCCCTCCCTTTAAGGGACTGGGAGACTTGTAGGGACTCTTAGGTGGCACCTGAGCTTGTTTTTTAAAGATAGTTTGGGTAATACAGCAGTTGAGCTCGGGAGCTTAGTGCAAAGTGGTTGACCCGTGTTACTGGGTGCCATAACCCAACCTCCCTTATGCCCTTCTATTTCCTCCCCCAGTTGGCCACATCAGCAAGCTGCAAAACAGCCATTTTGGCCTAACAAACTCTGTTTGTGGTGTTTCTTATATGTGTCATTGCATACATAAGACAGGATTTTGATTTCTCCTTAAATACCATGGTGACATGAGAGAGCGAAGCTAAACCAGATGTGCTCAACCCAATCCTCATGCTGTGGACCTTCACTCAGGTTTGCTCTTGGTTTCACGGGGATGGGTCTAGCTGTACCAAGGTGGATGACTTTGTCCTTGGGGCTGTCTTAGGGCTGTGTTTCCTTCCCATTTGAATAACAACTGTATGGGTGAGAAGGCAAATCAGCTCTTTACCTCAACGTTTGGGTTGGTTTCCTTTTGTGTGATTCCTGCCATGGGTTCTTCTGGGAGCCCCTTTCCTCCTCTGTGGTTGTTCTTGTCACCTGGTTTCCTTTCATCAGTTCTGTCACACAGCCTTGTGTGCCAGGTGCTTGGCTGGTGCTTGTTAGTGTACAGAATCACATGGGGTTGGAAGGGACCTCTGGAGATCATCTAGTCCAACCCCCCTGCCAAAGCAGGTCCACCCAGAACAGGTTGCATAGGAACGTGTCCAGGTGGGGTTCGAATGTCTCCAGAGAAGGAGACTCCACCACCTCCCTGGGCAGCCTCTTCCAGGGCTCTGCCACCCTCACAGGAAAGAAGTTCCTCCTCATGTTTAGATGGAACTTCCTATGTTTAAGTTTGTGCCCATCTCCTCTTGTCCTGTCCCTGGGCACCACTGAAAAAAGACCAGCCCCATCCTCTTGACACCCTCCCTTGAAGTATTTATACACGTTGATCAGATCCCCCCTCAGCCTTTTCTTCTCCAGACTAGAAAGACCCAAGTCCCTTAGCCTCTCCTTGTCAGGGAGATGCTCCAGGCCCCTCATCATCTTTGTAGCCCTCTGCTGTACCCTCTCCAGCAGTTCCCTGTCCTTCTTGAACTGGGGGGCCCAGAACTAGACCCAGTGCTCCAGACGGGGCCTCCCCAGGGCAGAGCAGAGGGGCAGGATGACCTCCCTCGACCTGCTGGTCACACTCTTCCTGATGCCCCCCAGGATGCCATTGGCCTTCTTGGCCACAAGGGCACATTACAAGTTCTTCAGGTTATGGCTAACCAAGATTCATGAGGTTTCATGATCTTACCTAGCATAAGATGTCTGCTTTTAGGATGTTAAATGTATGCGTATAGAAATGCTGTTAATTTTATATTGTATTATTAATAAAAAGCTACTAGAACAAAATCCATTTATAGTCCAATAATATCTGGAAAGACTAAAAATACATCTTGGACAGCAAGGCACGTTTTGGTCTGGCAGTCCCGGTGGTGGTAATCAATCCCTCTGCCTGGGACGGGCAGGTGGCACGTCACTCAGCCTACCCCCCCGACTGTCATCCTGTCTCTCTTGCGCTTGTGGTCTCTGTCTCAGAGTATGTGAGACGTCTTAAAGTTGTATTTCATCTCCGCTTATAGCACAAATCTCCTCTTGAGAACAGATCTTTAAAGATTTAGAAGGAGCCAGGCAGACATGGAGTAAAGTCATCACAATAGCTAAGTCAGTGGGGATTTTTGCAACCAAGTCACAGATCTGTCTGTATTCCCATCTAGTGTTCTTCCCAAGACTCAGAGGTTCTAGTTACACTTTTCATGATTTCTCTCTACTTACAAAGTATTTTTTGTTTGTAAGCTTGAAGTACATTATATATTGCAGAGTTCCGGTGGAAAACTGTGATTCTTGGTGTTCTACCATATTGTTTTTCATCCTTTCTCCCATAAGATTAAATGAGATACAACAAAAATTTGAATTACAGGACTGAAGAAAATCAGCTACTGCTGAAGTCAGCACATGGGTATTTTTAGTCCTGTAAGAACAGAAATTGGCTGTCAAGGTTTTAGTGAATAATTTATGTTTTGCCGAGTTGAACATATAGAGTATGGCTTTTAAAACATGGGAGTGAGACTGTAACTGAAAGTTTGGCTACAGAAATCTTTCGAAGCCTTTGGGGATGAAAGGCTCAAAAGGCTTAATTATTTGAGAGCAAGGGGGAGGTACAACTCATTTGTGAGTTACAGGCGCTTCTAGAATCGAGGTATTGTACAAGTGCACTCATTTGGTGTTAAAATTGGTATGGAATCTGAGTACCTTTACACTTCTGGCTAGGTAGCTAAATTCAAAAGAAGGACCCTTTGGGGTTCTTTGGTACAATGATTTTGGAAAGCAAGCTTGTGTTAGCTTGTGTATCAGTGCAGTTTATGCTGGAATTTGTCAGAGGAAAAGTACGATGTAAAGGTATGACAAAATACACAAACATTTTGAGTACTCCAGATCTGAAGGATGCTGGAAGCCCCTTCAAACCCTGGCTTCATGGATGCCCAGCTTGTGGGCACAAGCATTTCAGATTTGAGATTGTAGAGAACTGAAGCTTCTCTACAGTTGAAAAACTAGTATTTGTATACATTGTGTCTGGAAACCAAATTAGATTGATTTTTGACTTTACCTTTTACTGAAAGTATTCAAATAGCTTAGTAATTTAAGGCTAACAGCAACAAAGGATATGAAATGCATAAAAAATATCAGTTGTACAAATTGCAGAACCCAAAGTTTGCAAATTGGAGTGATTGAAGTTTTTTCTTCCAGGCTAATTTCCAGTTCAATAGTTGGAGTATCCTTTGGATTTGTTGTTGGGTTCATGAGAACAAATGGAGATATTTTAATATGAGCTAGCTGTGGAGGTTTTCTTTTTTTGTGGTTAGCGGAGAAAAGACAGTCCTGAAAGAGCTCATTTCCCCCTTTTTGCTTATAAAGAAACCCTGTTGTGACTTCTGCAGGTGGATGCGTCTGCACTGTGGACTTGTGCAGTTAGGTGAGATGGGTAGCACTCCTATCATTCTCATTTTTAAAGTTGTCCACAGCATTGGAATTAAGGAACAGTCCTAGGAGGAAAAAAATCTCGGGTTTATACCCTGCATACTGCAATTGGGGATCAATTATGACCGATGATATTCATGTAATTTTGAAGAAAATTTTAGATATATTACTGCATTTATTGCCATACAGTACAGTGATTCAAACAAGATTCACAATTCCCTTAACTAAATTTCAGAGTGCAGAATATCAGCCTGGTGCTTTCTTTTTGCAGACTCATATGATCGCAGTGGGGGCTGGAACAAGATGATCTTTAAGGTCCCTTCCAACCCAAACCATTCCACGATTCTCTGATACATTACTGTAGCAAAGCTGATTCAACTATGTTTTGCCCCATCTCATTTGTATCTCTTGTTTGCCTTGCCACCCCTTGGGTGAAATGTGGACAAAATTAAATTGAATTCCCTGTCATACTGATACACCAAACTCCTTGAGTTCAATCACCATTTATCCTATTTTTTTTTTTGTCACTTTTGAGAGCACTTGCCGGTTGCTGAGGCTGAAACGTGCAACTCCTCGCTCTGGCTCTTACTCTGCAGTTCAGACTACAGAGTGCTTCTGAAACCTTGCCTTCCTTGCTGTGCATGTAGCATAAGCTGTCCTCCAGAGAGGTCTGAATCTTTTACTAACTACCAAAGCATTCCTCTTTATGCTACTCCAGATGCCTAGCTTAACCAATCATTTCAACATATGTTTTCACTAAAATCATCATCTTCCTATATTGCTGTCCTGGAATCCTTGTCTCCCGCTATGAAAACGTACAAGCTTTTTGTCTTTATCTCCAGTACCACTCACAGCCCTCTCTGCCCTATCGTTTCTCATTCCTTAGATTTTCCTGTTCTTCTGACAGTGCCATTTTCAAAACTCCTTTTGCCCTAATTGCTCTTTATCAGCTGCCCTTTATGCATGGCAATGACTTCTCAAAAGTGACCTTTTCTTCTCCTTGAAACCCTAAAATCTCCATCCATGGTGGCACTTCTCTTATCTGTGGTGCAGCATGGAGCTGCTATCAACATGAAGTCATCAGAGGTCTGTGGACCTTTGCATATGGGTAAAATGTAAGTTTAATGAAGAAACGGGTACCTGCCCTTACTCACATCCTCCTCATGCCCTACCTGCCCCTTGTTCAAAAAGCTTTAGGACTATCACAGGACTTGATAAATCATTTTTGCATCGTTATCATGGACCATTCAAGGGATACTGTATTGCTGTGGGGAATATGGGAAGGAAACAGATCTTTTGATAAAATATGTAATTTTAAGTGGTTGTTTACATGTGGAAATTCACTTTAAGAAAGAGTGATAATTATTTCAGGATAATTTTTATGTGACTAAATTAGCACTGTTATTCCTTTCTCAGTACCCTGACTTCACAGCTTTTACATTTAACTTAATAGCACTAGCGTAGCCACATCAAAAAAACATGTGGTTTGCCTCCTTTATTAGCACAGGTAGAGCGTTTGTTTCATAAAGAGCAGGGATTTTGTGATCACACCAAAGCTCATACAAAGCTTTCACAGCGAGATACATTTTGATACAGACTGAGAATATTTATGGGAAGCCTGCACTAAATGGGGAGATGCAGAAGCTGGGTAAATGCTCGGCAAGTTGGCGTGCTTTCGACTCTCTGAAATCTAGAATTAAGAATTTAAGCTGGGAAAGATAATTTGAGAATCGGAGCCACTGGCCTGCCTGGGTAGATTCCATGCCCCCTGTCCCCAGTTAAACATGCATGCAGTTTCCAGTTGCTTTCCACTGCTTCTCCAGGGGTTTGTACAGCTGTATGTCCTGTATTGTGACTGTTTTTCAAATACAGTGTTGCATCTCATTCTTTAGATAAATAACTGGCCTATTTTCCTACTCGACATCAATCAACCGGTTTTTCTTTACAGAATGAAAAAATTGCTTTGTTAATAAGTCTTTATGAAGTAGATTAAGACTATAGATATTCCTGGTGCAACAAAATGTATTTGAAACACTTTGGCTCTGAGCTTGTGTGGTAATCAAAGAAAGTGGTCAATGAAATTTCCAAATTATTGTAGGTGTCTTTTAAAAATGAAGTGTATTCTTGAGGTCAAATCTTCAAATTAAATTGGCTGGAATACTTAAAATGCTGTACTATTAAATTGACTGGAACACGTTTTATTTTAATACTTAAATAACTATTTTTTAATGTGAACTGGCACTGAATCTCTGAAAATAGGAAAGTGGTTTCAGAGTCTGTGCGTTCTTTGTCTTCCCGTGACACAGAAAACATCCTAGTGGCTATTTTTACATTTCTTTGTTGTGGAGGAGAATCTTTTACTGTTTGTGAAACTGAAGGGAGAACAAGGGGTGAGTGTGCTGATGGAGATGAATGAGGAGCAATATCGTATGTGTCTGTGCTGTAAACATCAGCTGGTGAGTTTTTTTGTTTTTTAAATGCCCAACGATTCTGATTCTTGTTCTGATTATCTTGACACCACACATAAACTGATTCAATCTTCTTCAATGTAAGAGTGTGTGAAGATCACAGAATCATAGAATGGTTAGAGTTAGAAGGGACCTTAAAGATCATCCAGTTCCAACCCCCCTGCACTGGGCAGGGACACCTCCCACCAGACCAGGTTGCTCAAAGCCCCATCCAGCCTGGCCTTGAACTTGGGGCAGCCACAGCTTCTCTGAGCAACCTGTTCCAGGGTCTCACCACCCTCACAGCAAAGAATTTCTTCCTAATATCTAATCTCTTTCAGTTATCTCCCCTCTTCCAATTTAAAACCGTTACCCCTTGTCCTGTCACTGCAATCCCTGACAAAGAGTCCCTCCCCAGCTCTCCTGTAGCCCCTTCAGATATGGGAAGGTTGCTCTAAGGTCTCCCCGGAGCCTTCTCTTCTCCAGGCTGAGCAACCCCAGCTCTCTCAGCCTGTCCTCAGAGAGAGGTGCTCCATCCCTCTGGTCATCTTTGTGGCCCTCTGCTGGACCCGTTCCAACAGGTCCATGTCCTTCCTGTGCTGAGGACTCCAGAGCTGGACACAGAGCTCCAGGTGGGGTCTCACGAGCGCAGAGCAGAGGGGCAGAATCACCTCCCTGGCCCTGTTGGCCACACTTCTTTTGATGCAGCCCAGGATGGGGTTGGGTTTCTGGGCTGCCAGTGCACGCTGCTGGCTCATGTTGAGCTTCTTATCTAGGAGCACTCCCAAGTCCTTCTCCTCAGGGCTGCTCTCCATTTATTGTCTGCCCAACCTGTATTTGTGCCTGGGATTGCCACATCCCAGGTGCAGGACCTTGCACTTGGCTGGGTTGAACTTCATGCAATTTGCACGAGCCCACCTCTCAAGCCTGTCCAGGTCCCTCTGGATGGCATCCCTTCCCTCCAGGGTGTTGACCTTGCCACACAGCTTGGTGTTGTCGGCAAACTTGCTGAGGGTGCTCTCTATCCCACTGTCCATGTCTCCAACAAAGGCGTTACACAGCACTGGTCCCAGTAATGAAAGATGAAAGACAGCAGGACCTATTGATTTAGCCAAATTCAGCATCACAGCTCTCTGCCCCTATCCCCTGTTTTCAAGCCGTCTTGACTCTGCTCCTGAGTGTGTTCATGCACTTTGTACACTACATTAAACTTTCATGGTCTTAGCTCGTACTGAGGAAACAACAATGTAAACCCTGTTGTTCCGAGGCTGCATATGTCACACGGAAACATCGCTGCACTCCCTCTGGTACTTCATGCTCTGCTGCAGTCTGGAGTTGGTACAGTTGCTACAACCACAGGATTTCAAAGGCTGGGGACAGTTCGAAAAGGGAACACTATTTTGGGTCGTTTTTTCTTCTCTCGGGGCCTTTCCATGGGTATATCCCATCTTCTCTGAGGGAGAATGAAAAAGCGAAGCAGGACTCAAGTTGCACCAGGGAAGGTTTAGATTGGATATTAGGAAAAATTTCTTCACAGAAAGGGTTATCCAGCATTGGAACAGGCTGCCCAGGGAAGTGGTTGAGGCACCATCCTTGGCAGTGCTCAAAAGACGGGTTGACATGGTCCTCAAGAATATGATTTAGTGTTGTTTTTGGTTTTTTTATTGCTCTTATTTATTTTTTTGTCATAGTTAGGTTGATGGTTGGACTAGATGATCTTTAAGGTCCCTTCCAACCTAGACGATTCTATGATTCTGTCAAAGGACAGAAGTGCAGGGAATCAGTGTAAATCTCCACTGACTTCTCAGGGCTTGGGGAGAATGACATCAGTTTTAGCGCGGTGCTGCTCGTTGCTGTGACCTGAGTTTGCTCTGGATTGATGAAGGAGGCTTCAGTCTCATAAGCCTTGTGCTCTTTGGGTAGACGTGTCTTTCCAGGATGGGATTTCTGTTAAAATTTGCTTCAATGTTTTAAAAACTATTAGCTGTTATCTGGCATTGTAGAAACACGTTTTTAATTTGCATTCATCTCTCACCCAAAAAACCTAAAATCTGGTTGAGGTGGTGATGTTAAAAAGGCGATACAGCCCCAAGTCCAGAGGTGCTATGACGTGCCTTGCAGCAGTGTGACATCTAATGAGGGAGTTTTTTGGACTATGTGCAGGTTTTACATGTCTTTATAGCTGGATGGGACATTTTCACATGGGTCTTCTCTCTCGTATGAAAGGCAGAAAACAAATAATACTGAAAACTGAATCAAATTGGAAAGCAAGTGTTTTCGGTAACGCTCACTGCTATCTGTGGAGTTCTGCTTTGTTGGGCTTTTTGTGATAGCGTTAAGCATCTGTCCCTCTATAGGGCTTGAGTAAATGCATGAGAAGGTCACTGAGCTTCAGCATGTTGTTCACAGAAGATCACTATTTATCCAGCAGTGATCTTTCTGGTCAGAAGAGAACCAGCCATGGAGATCTATAGTGCTGCATAGGACGTATTTTGCATAGGACATATTTTCCACATGACTTTGGTTAATTTGAATCAGTTAATGACTTTTTTTTTTCAAAGCCTAAATTAGAAAGTTGAATGCTCTATCACCTTCCCCTCCCCGCCCCCCCATCCCTCCCCACTCCCCCAACTGGACCATGCCGATAGGTAAATGCCATTATTTCATTGTATTTCTCCTCCATTTGTATTAGTGGTTGATTCCTTGTTTTGTACTTCAGCTGTCAACTTCCAAGGGCTGGTACCCTAGTTTGATTTGTGTTTCTAAACCTTTTAGAGCACTCTTTTCTGGGACTGTAAGATACCAGAAAATTGCTTTTTGTGCTTATTTCCTGTGTCATTTCTGATTAGGTGTGAGTTAGCTACTTAGCACCGTAACGCTCCAAAGTGCTGGCTGATTGACATCCTGTGAATACAAAGTGATTCCTTCAGGTTCTTCTTGATTTTGATGTATATGCACACACAAATAGCAGTATTTCTTCCATAAAGTTGTGGGTATCATTGATTTACGTACCTGCAAATCATATCAGAACTATAGCTCCTGTTCCAGTAGTTGAAGATATACAACAGCGTCTTCTGTGTAGGATGGTAAACCCGGGCAATCCTGCGGAGATTTAATGCAGCTGAGTTACCCTCATGTGTTTCAGGAACAGACCAGCTGAATTCTTCATCCTGCTTCAAACCCAGATGGAAAGTAGTAGCAGAAAAAAGGTCCAAGTGAGAATTAGATGAGTGCAGTTTCTTTTTGAGCCAGATGGGTGTGCAATTAGCAAATTTTTGAATATTTTCAGGGCACAAAGCATTTATTTACAGCCTGTTGTGATTTTGTGTTTGCCTGTGTTTGTAGGGTTGAGGCACAGTGCATGATGGTTTAGATTTTTTGTGTGTGTGGTTTTGTCTGTATGTGGTCTTTATTTTGATATTTGAGATTGTCAAAGTCAATGGGAGTTTTATGATTGCACCTTTGTCTGCAATTAGGGTTAAACTCTGACCTTCAAAAATATCAAAAAGTTTTATTTTGTTTCTAGCAAACAGCCTATGGGAGAGCTGGGGAGGGACTCTTTGTCAGGGAGTGCAGTGACAGGACAAGGGGTAAGGGTTTTAATTGGGAAGAGGAGAGATTTAGATTAGATATCAGGAAGAAATTCTTTGCTGTGAGGGTGGTGAGACACTGGAACAGGTTGCCCAGAGAAGCTGTGGCTGCCCCATCCCTGGAGGGGTTCAAGGCCAGGCTGGATGGGGCTTGGAGCAAACTGGTGTGGTGGGAGGTGTCCCTGCCCAGGGCAGGGGGGTTGGAACTTGATGGTCTTTAAGGTCCCTTCCAACTCAAACTGTTCTGTGATTCTATGAATATTCTGTGTTATGCCTTCTGTCTTTCTGTTTCAGGAAGTCCCCGTCGATACCAGTCTGTATCAGTCTGGGTTATGAATGTTGATGTTACAGTCAAACACGTCTGACATTCATGCTGTCATGCACCATCTGATATAGCTGGGAAGCAGCTAGTTGGGAAACTGGGAAGAGTTTAGCCCCATTAGCCTAGGTCTTCATAAGACCAGCGTGTGAATTCATGCTCCTAGGTACAGCTGTTTTATTCCAGTTACCCAGTGTAGCTTCAAGAGTGTCCAGAGTTCATCAGCTCATCAGGAGGAGCTGAGGGCTTCCTGGGGACCACGAGGCAAGCGCACTCAAGCCATGAAGGCAGTTTGAGCTCCCTGGACTACAGAGAAGTCTTCTCCTGCTTGATTTATGGAGTTCTGCTAGATCTTTATCTTGCAAAGACTCGGGGAAACTGTACTTAATTTCTTTTCAGATAGAATTGGATCTTCTGTTTAAGAAACCATACATGAACAACTGGCGTGTGTGCAGCTGTAGAGGAAGGGGCAGCTAAAGTTACAATTTTATTGTTGACTCTATAGTTGAGTCCTGATAAGCCCATCTAATCAATTAACAGATTGTTTTGGGGATATGAGTCTAAACGTTGCATTTCATGTCACAGCAGGGTAGTAACGTATCTTTGAGAGAGCATGCTGAATTTTCCAAAACCTTTGACAAGATCTGATGGCAGAGCAAACGAATGATTTGCATGTCACTGAAGACTTTTTTATTTTGCAAGCCTTTTAATTTCATTGCAAGTATATTGCTAACATATCAAAGCGATTAATTTCAGATTTTGTGGTCTGTTCTATGTGTTTTAATAAATAGATATATTAATCAAACAGATTATCCTGGTTTATAGTTAGGCAGAATTGCAGTTCCAAAGGTAATTATCGTTCCAGATCACAACATTTAAACTTCCGTAATATTTGGAGTCTCCTCTCCATGAATTAATCTGCAGTATTGTTTCACTGCTTCACTCGGAAGGCTGGGAGGCTGCTGAGGGGGGTTAATGGAGCTGGTGAACAACCATGCCTGAAGTAAAGCGTAGGTGAGAGGGTGCTGTCTTCGGATTCTGTTTGCAGGTGTTGCAGTCAAGACAATTTCATTGGGAAACCCACTTAAGGGATGACTGACTGTCACGCAAAATAAAATGCTGAAGTCTTGTTCATTTTTAGAATGTGTTTTCCTGCCGCTTTTATAAAATTGAGCACTTCCCAGTCTTTGGTGCATTTGTGTCTGCCGCCAAATTTAGCTCGCGTTCTGCCTACAAATTACATTTCTCAGCTCTTTCAAGAACATTTTTTTTTCAGAAAACGTTTGCTTTTTTATAGCTAACTGCATATCCACAGAAATGATTTGGTGAGTGAAATTTGCAATACTGTTTTGTGAAAGAGAAATAAAAATACTCTGTTTGAAGAATGTATCGGAGATCCTAAGCATTGATTGTTTTTGTGTCATGAAGGCTGAACCCTGATGACATAGAAGCCAATGGGGGCTTTCCTTAGTAAAGGTTAGCTGGTAACTGCAGTGAGGTCTGTGGTTGTTCTTATTTGACTGTAATTCCAAGAAAAACATGTGATTTCTAGTTCTTCCTCAGTTCTTGATGCATGTAGTCCACAATCTGATATAAGTAGAGCATGAAGGGGCATCAGGTATTAAAATAAATGGGCAAAACTTTTATTCTCGTTCATCTTTGTAATCAGACCAACTCTGTATGTGACCTTTCACCCCAGTGTGTAAGAAATTTGATTGCTTTTCAGAGGAAAGGAAACTGGAGAGAGATTTAAATTCTTCACAGAATAACTGGAGTGACCAGAACAATTAAGAGAAGACCTAAACTGGGGGTCATATTTCATCGCTATTTAAATAACCAATGTAAAGCTCAGCATAGGAGTAAATTTGAATTGTTTCCATAACCATGGGCATATATGATCTGCCATAGCATATAAAATGAAGCTCTGTAAGTGTTGATGGCTCTCCTGGTAGGATTATGCAGAAGAGGAGCCGCTCTGCTCTCCCTTGAACAACCCTTGCCGTGTCAGTGCAGACCTCATCAGAGGGGGCAGTAATTGAGTGTGATTGTGTTGTTTTTTTTTTTTTTTTTTTTTTTTGAAAGATACAGGTCAGATGATGCAAATTGCTGAATATTTCTGTTTGAGAGCGTAGCAGCTGATGGTGAGACACATTGGGGAAGCCCCTCACCGGTGTCCTTTTCTGAGGGCAGCTGGCAGTGTATGCCTTGGCAGAAATAGGAGAAGGAGCTAGTGGTACTTTTCCCATGCTTGGGTGGTTTTATGGTTAAAAATACTTCAAACAGTGATGGGAACAGCCACACACAATACAAGCTTTTCTTACAGGGTTTAAACATAAATAATAAATATTTTGGTGTGAGCATTTTCCCTTAGACTTCTCTGGTTGTCGATGGATATTCTTCTTGCATAACTGAACTTCCTCTGACTCTGCATCAGTTCCAGATTTCAGACTTTTGGGAGTAACACAGTGAGAAAGAAACACTTTGTGCCTTATCTTTCGGAAAAGCCGCGTTTGTATATATACAACATTCCCATCGTTCATGCCCCTTTGTGTGTGCGTGGAGCTCATCAGTGGTAGTTAAAACTTTCCATCTGTGAGGCAGGTGTGTTGGAATTGAAGCTCGTCTTGAAGGGGGAAGTGATGGCAATAAACAGTAAGTGGGAGAGAGAAATGAAGGAATTTTACCTGAATGAAATAAGACTGTAAAAAGGGGGTTTAGGTTTTCATAGATTTTAAGAAATGAGCCAATTAGGCAATGCATTTCAAGAGTTTGTGCCTTACTTATGAATGCCTAACAATATTCATTTTTGCTTGCATTACTTAAATAGTAAGATATATCCTTTGTGTAAGAATCCTTGTCTATCCTGCTGCCTCTTTTTGACAGTTCTTCAGGCTGAAACCCCACCATTATGTCTATCCTGAATTCTGTTGTCTGGATTTCACTATCTAGGCTCATAAACTATATATATATATGTATTAATTTTTAATTCTTCCTTCTCACATGTGGATTGTGTCTCTCCCTTGCTCCATGCCCTTACTATCTTTCTTCCTCTGTGCTGTCTAAACTGTGTACCTTACCAGTCTGTCTCCACTTATCCTCTTATTTTGTATTTGGCTGACAGGGCCTCCATTCAGTCCTTCTAAAAAAAGAAGTAACGTGATGCTGTCTCCAAGGCAAGCTCCTGCAAACTGCTAGTGGTATTCCCCAAGCTGTCCTGATGTGAACACCGACAGGGACATAAACAAGAAATGTTACGAGTTCTGATTTCATAAATCTAAGGGGAAGCTGATCAAATAAAAAAAAATGACAGAGGTGGTCAAATATAAAATGTTGCTTTTAGGCTTCACAAATGTCTCCTCCTTTTCAAGAACAGCTGATTTTAGACTAACAGCATTATATATTAAAATGCATGAAATATTCTTTTGAAATCTAGAACATAGAGCACTATCTGTAGCAAAATATGCTCTGTTAGAGGAAGCAAATACCTGACAAAAAGCTTAGGTGATCTTACCCTGAGAAAAATGTCATTTTCACCCAGGACTTTTGGGGGGTGAAAATAACCTGAACTTAGTAGAGATCCTTTAGCCGAGAAGCTCATCTTTCATGACAAACACTAAATGTATATTGCCGATTGCCGTTCTAGTTCTGGTTGACTAAACTAAGTATTTCATAGATATCTGGGTTTGGTGTGGGTTTTTTTGATTTTTGGGGTTTTTTGTGTGCTTGGGTTTTTTTTGGTAAAGTTAGAAACTGTTGAAGATAACTTGGGAGTTCTCTGTTTCCCTGTAGTTCTTCTCCTACAGTAAATATTGACCCCACGAAAGCAGGTGCTGGATGTGTAAGGCTTGCAGACTCAGTGTTTACCTTGACTATAGCAGTGGGATTGAATATGCAGATAGCCCCATATGAGGCCCCTAAGTTTATTTTTTTTCAGAATTCACCATAGCTGTCATCTTGTTAGAAACAGGGATGCTAGTTCAGCCTTGATATTTTTCTAGCAAGAAGAATAGATATCTTTTTTTTTTATTATCAGAAATCATTGCCGAAGTGTGTAGGCTTTTATGTGCTGCGTGTCTTAATGAAAATACGATGCGATAGGACATAGCATCGGGCTGTACTCATGCACTTGACTATATAATAGAGTTTTATTAATTTCTAAGTTTGTCTAATTTAGGACACAGTACAGGATCAAGGATGATAGTTCTTGCTCATTGCTGAGGGGTAGGACTAGAAGACCTGTAAAGATCCCTTCCAACACAAACTATTCTATGATTCTTTGTAATAGAGGTAACTTTCACTGAACCCTTGTTTCAGATAGTCAAAATTGATATATAAGGCCTATAGGGAGGGGTAGTTTAAATCCAGCTATAATTAGAATACCCAGTAGTGAGCTGAAAGCTTGTAGGTTACCCGTTAATAAAGTTATTCAGTACTTCCATATGGAAAATCCTGTAGTTTTAACTTTCCAAACTATAGACTAGTTTGAACTGAGATTTTACCTTCCTAGAGGCTGTTTCAGATTGTGGTATGTTTGTTGGCTGTACTCTGGTTCTTCATCAATAAGCAAGAATGACTAATTGGTATAAGCTTGGAAGGCCTGTGAGAAGTTCAGGTCAGGTTTGCAGAAGCAGAAAGCAAGGCCTCCTAGATACGGCATTTCAGCATTTACTGGAGAACAGGATTTGTTCCCTATTTCGTATATAGCTTTGCAATTCTGTCAAGGAAGAAAAATTTTCCCAAGAGATCATACTTTAAATATGCTCTATTTTTTGAGCGCGATGTTTGAGATACCAGGGTCTAGTTTGCAGAAGGACCATTAGGAATACCAGAGGAAAACCTATTGTGAAATGAATTTTGTCTTCAGAGCTTGAAAAATGGTGAATGAATAGGTTTGGTGCTCCGTAGTCAACAACAACATGACACACATTATTGAGTAACTGTTTCTTAAACGCATGGCATCCCTTCTACAAAGTAGACATTAGTCTCATAAAAAATAATCATAGAATCATAGAGTGGTTAGAGTTGGAAGGGACCTTAAAGATCATCCAGTTCCAGCCCCCGGCCCTGGGCAGGGACACCTCCCACCAGACCAGGTTGCTCAAAGCCCCATCCAGCCTGGCCTTGAACCCCTCCAGGGATGGGGCAGCCACAGCTTCTCAGGGCAACCTGTTCCAGTGCCTCACCACCCTCACAGCAAAGAATTTCTTCCTGGTATCTAATCTAAATCTCCCCTCCTCCAATTTAAAACCCTTACCCCTTGTCCTGTCACTCCACTCCCTGACAAAGAGTCCCTCCCCAGCTCTCCTGTAGCTCCCTTCAGATATTGGAAGGCTGCTCTAAGGTCTCCCTGGAGCCTTCTCTTCTCCAGGCTGAACAACCCCAGCTCCCTCAGCCTGTCCTCATAGGAGAGGTGCTCCATCCCTCTGGTCATCTTTGTGGCCCTCTGCTGGACCCGTTCCAACAGGTCCATGTCCTTCCTGTGCTGAGGACTCCAGAGCTGGACACAGAGCTCCAGGTGGGGTCTCACGAGCGCAGAGCAGAGGGGCAGAATCACCTCCCTGGCCCTGCTGGCTGCGCTTCTCTTGATGCAGCCCAGGATGGGGTTGGGTTTCTGGGCTGCCAGTGCATACCACCGGCTCATGTTGAGCTTCTCATCCACCAACACCCGCAAGTCCTCCTCCTCAGGGCTGCTCTCCATTTATTGTCTGCCCAACCTGTATTTGTGCCTGGGATTGCCACATCCCAGGTGCAGGACCTTGCACTTGGCTGGGTTGAACTTCATGTGATACTAAGCAATCTTTTAATTAAACATCAGTATGTATGTTCCCAAGGAGGTTGTATTAAGGTTTCACAGCCAGTTTTAATCGCAGTTTTAACTGCACTTTTGAGTGCTTCACTTTGCAACCTTAATAATGTTCTTTTAACGCAGCTTTTTGAGTTTAACATAAGTAGGTATTGTAAATACCTACAATATGAGCAAAAAACCTGGTGCATTTATACATGAGTAAGCAATAATGCCTATCAGGGCATTTGTAAATACCTGGACAAATGTGGAAAAACCTGTTGCTTATCTAGCCTTTTTTACAGGCGAACAAATACCGGCAGAGAAGCAAATGTGACAGCAATGCAAAAAGCCGCCTAAGAAATGGTGATTCTTTTCAAGTCTGTCACTAGGTGGAGGAAATCCAAGCTTTGATATTTTCCCCATTAGAATGAAGAAAGCAGCACAGAAATTTGCAGCTCATCTAGCGAACTGGGGTGTTTCGTACTCAGGTGCTCTTCCTGCCTTTCCTCCCGTCAGTTGTTTGTTATTCAAACTGGTGGTGTCTGGTCACTCATAGATAGTTTCAGGTTGCCTTCAGGCAGTGAGGACCACTCAGCAGCTTCTCCCCAGGACAGCATTCAAGGGGCATCGATGCCACTTGTTGCCTTTCGTATAGTTCTGGTAGGAAACCCATCCTCTTGAGAAAACGGTCTAGTTTTCAGATGCTGCAATCCATGCAAGTCATAGGGATTCATGGAAGGGGGCATCGGTGTTAGAAGGATCTGGCCCCTGAATTTGTCCTTGGGATTGAGGAATTATAAGAACATGCCATGAGATATCTTCTTAGTTGCAGCAACTGCTTTTTAAATCCGTATTTTCTAATCTGGAGCCTCTTTAGATGCTGCTGTGTTGTAGTGTAGGTTCATAAAGTAGGTGCAGTCCTGAGTAACATGCTCTGACAAGCTCTAGGCAATCCTGCTTTAGCAGGGGAGCTGGACTAGATGATCTCTATGGTCCCTTCCAACTCTAAAAATTCAGTGAAATTCAGTGTCAATCTGTTAAGACTGGAGACATTTTCTTGCCGTAAATTCTGGGCGTTTCAGTTTGTATGTCTGGTGTCAGAATAATGTCTGTAATACATGTGTCTGCAATAACGGGTGAAAGCAGGGAAGCTCAAGTTGATTAATTAAGCACTGTGAGTTTATTGTGATGATCTACAGATGAGATGACCTTGGAAGATGTGTTTTCTTTCTGCAGCCCCTGCCTCACCTGTATTCTTAAATTCCCTGGGTTTACACAGCACTGCTCTGCTGCTCTCCCCGGGAAGCTCTCTCCTGGCTACTCACTGCTGGTAGAGGGAAAAAAAAAAAAAAAAGAGACTTCCTGGTTTGAAAAGCTCAACAAACACGCATAGATACTTAATTTACTTTTTATTGTGAGTTAAATCCAGAGAACTGGCCATTTTGCTTGCTGGGACAACAGATGGGCTGTTTGCTACTGGGTTGGTTGTTGGTTTGTTTGTGTGGTTGTGTTTTTTTTTTTTTTTTTTTTTTTTTTTTTTAAAAAAAAAAGGGGAGTTGCTACTTTCTCTCAGCTGGGAGAAGCCCTGGTCACTCCTTGGCTCTCCTTTCCCTGCACAGAAAAGAAACTCTGAAGTTTTGAAGGGAAGAATGAGCCAGTTTGTTGAAGACGCAAAGGAGGGGAGCGCAAAGCTGGTGGGAGTGATGTGCTGCATGGGTCAGTACCGCCTGCTGCTGCGCCGGGGAGGCACAGAGCCCTCGGGGGGGACACTCTCAACAGACTTTCTGATTTCTTTCCTTAGTTTAGTCCTTTTTCTGTAGTCCGTCTTCTAGTTACTTCATTCGGGGGCTTGATTGGGTACGTTCTGCTCCGAGCTTGAGCACACTGAATACTGTGCTGCTTGTGTTTTCCTCGGAGTGTGTGTTTGCTTTCTGGAAACATTTGGGGTTTTGATTAAAAAATTGCCGTTGTGGTGGTTTAGGGTTTTGGGCTTTTTGATTGTTTGTTTGTTTTTTCTTTAATCCTGGTGGTTTTCACAACATGAGGGGTGTCAGCTTTCCTCCTTGTCGCACATCTGTGTGTGTCAGGTACAGAGTTTTTCTACGAGTGCATATGTAATATATGCATACGTAAAAGGAATATGGGTAGTCAGCATCACTTCTCTTACTTATGTTGGTATTTTAATTTAAAATAGAGTTGAAATTAATAGTCACAAGATAAAAAGGATTTTTTTAACTTTTTTTTTTTACTGTTGCCACAGAAACATTTCCCAAAGTGTAAACTTTTATGGTAGTTAGTCAAAACCAGCTGAGCTTACCTCAGGAAAAAAGACATGTTGTATACTTGTGGGCTGAAATACTAGATTTTCAGTTTTAAAACTTGTATTACTTCTAAAACAGCTACCCATAATGGCACAATTAAAGAGAAAGTATGTCTGGATTTCTTTTATTTCTGAGATTTTCTCTTCTCCGCATCTACCTAACCAGAGCTTCTCCCTTACTAGGATAAATTACCAGTGTTGGAAATGCTTTCTCACTCGATGAAGGCTATAAGGAAATGTATACACAGCAAAAAGTTTCCTTAATCTGCCAGATTTTTATTCTCCAGTAGTGCTGCTTTGCTCTTCGGTTTGTCTCTTCCTCCTCTTTTTTGAGTCCTTAACTAGAATAAGAGAGTGTGGAGCGGGGAAAAAGTATATGCCAGAAGCTTGGGAGATCTGGAGTGGCAGGGAGAAGGAGAAGGTGCCTGAAGAACTCGTTGCCACAGTCAACTATGGCTACAAAAGCTATAGGTGTGCTAAAAAATGATTGAAAGAAATAGCAGAGAAATAATACATCTATGACTTAAATGCAAAGATATGTATAAGCATGTAGAGTGTCTGTGAGTCACATAAGGGAGGGGTATACAAAGGCTTCACAGGCTTTGGCTTGTCTTGGTTTTTTGTGCATGTGTTCCCGAGTACTCATTTTCCACTGCTGTTAGGAAGAGCGCACGGTGCCCACTTTTGCCCAGGAAGGACTCTTGCAGAATGTCACGTGAAAGTCCTCAGTATCACACCAAGAAACTTGAAAGTCCATGAATATGGACTTTCTGTGATTTTTTTTTTTTTTTATTATTACTTAATGTTACCTTTGACCAATCTGAAAACTGTATTTTTTTAATGTAAAATACAGAATCTGATTCAACCTTCTAGCGATGGCAGTAGCTGCAGAAGGCTCTTGGTTTGCTATCTGAGCTCATTGCTCTTTCTCAGCAACACTACAAATAGCCCGAGTCAATGAAACAGCTGCACTTTTGTTGTACAGGCTCTTAAGGGATCTTGCTATTTCCAGCTTGCACAGATGGTCCTGGTCCCGATGCACCACGACTCCTGCTCCGGGGAGTTCCGGGACTGGGAAGGGAGTTGTGCTGGCTGGTGACCATACAACTGTACATAGCTTTGTGGAGATAACTCAAGTCAGGCGCTGGAGGGCTCTGTAGGATACATAACGATGGGAAGTATATACAAGCGGGGTGCTTTCCTACCTGGAGTCTACTGCTTTTATTGTTTCTTTTCAATATTTTCATGGGCAGTAGTTGATGCTAACTGCCGTGCCAGGGAGCAAACTGCTGGCAGTGGCCGGGTCCCATATCTGGGTTAGTGGACATCCCTGTATGCGTTATAGAGGATTAAAAGAAAGTGGTTGCTTTCTCTGATTTGAAGCTGTAGCTGATCCCTGTGTGGTGGAACAATGGGGATATTCTCATCAAAAAGCACAGCCATTAAAAAAGCCAGCTTTGATACAGTAAGAGATTTCCTATTGGTAAATGCTTTAATTGGATTTTAGAGACTATAAGTAGTATTTATCACTCATAAAGTTTGCCTTGATCTTTTTAGTTCATTTTAGGGAATAGTTGACTTCTAGGAAATTATAGTTGTGTCAGTTGTGCTGCTCTCTGTCACCCCAGAGGAACTCACCTGGAACTTGTGCCCAAGAAACTGTTACGTGACATGCTGTGGGGTACTGCAAAAACATCTCCATGCTGTTATTTTAATGAGACATTTTAGAACCTTTACAAGCTATTCTGTTTTTAAACTTTATTAGAATGTTAATTTTATAAAGCTGTCCATAAAAAAAAAATAAAATCTTTTGCATCATTTGTAGGCTGTTAAACCCTTTTCTTTTTCCTTTTTACCTCCAGATGAGCGGGACAAAGTACAAAAGAAGACCTTCACAAAATGGATAAATCAGCATCTCGTGAAGGTCAGTTGATATTTCTGTGATATCTGGATGACTGATTACTACAGCAGTGATTGTCTTTTACCAAGTGTTTGATTTCAGGATGCAGCTGTGTTGCATATCATAACGAAGATCTTAAATTGTGATAATTACTCATGTACTTTATCTTTGAGGAGTCGTGGGGGAGTTGAAATGCTGCTGTCTGATATCCCAAGGAGGTCTATTTGAATATGTGCATTTGAAATTAAAATGAGTCAAAGTTTAAGGGACATGATTTCTTTCTAGAAAGCTTGGCTCTTTTTTGGCATTAGACTTTTGAGCCTGTAGCACCGTAGCTGAGGCAAATGAACTTTTTTATTATTTTTTAAAATTTTTTTAAGTACCATGTTGCGGACAGGGAAATGACCTTGAGAAGGATAGCTCTAGATCATCCTCTGGCATCAGTATGCTGCTCGTGGATTAAAATTAGAGGCTTTCTAGGGACAAAAGTCAGTTTTGAACATCTTTCTTCTGAATAGCAGCGAACTATGCCTCAGGGACAGAGCACATCATTATAACAACATGTGCAGCTTTTAGTCAACAGGGAACTAAAAGCCGCGAGTTCACCTTCACTGCATGGCCCTTCAGTTCTAAATTTAATCTGCTGGTTCAGCGCCAACTGTCTAACCCAGACATTTCACTGGAGCAACAGATTGTATAATTGCTTAACACAACTTGCTTTGATTTTTTTTTTTTTCTTTTTCCCCAGAGGTTGAATTCATGTAGAAGTCACATTAAATAAAAATGTATCTGCAAGCTGTCAGTTGAGATTTAATTAATAAGCATAGCGTATAATGTTCAGAAACTGCTGTAAAGATTTGCTCATGTTCGTTATTTAGAGAAAAATACTTTTTTTTTTTAGGCAGCAACTTAATTATCTCTCTTTTTTTGTGACTGTACTTGCGGGTATTTGAGAAATACTGGACACTGAAGCATAACAGGGTTTCTTCAGGGATGTTTAAAATCAACTTGGAATGCTCCTTGAATCTTTACAAGATGCAGAATTCTGGGTTTGCATCTTTTTGGAACCAGGGTAGCTCTTGGAAATGATGTGACTTAAGGAGCTAGCAAGGCCTGAAGTTTGGTCCCAGGTTTGTCTTTAGCAAGTGGTCTTCTACAGTGGTCTTTTAGTCCTTCCCACCATGACTGAGCCATCAGGAGTGGTCCTGACATCAGCCTCAGTGCAGCAGCAGCTGCGTACAACCTTTCTGCGCACAGGGTGAGTCTGGAGTAGTCACACCAATAAGTTTTCCTTTATGGATTTGCTAGACCGCAAGGAATCATGCTGGGTAGAAACAGCTGCTCCAGAGACAAGAGACTGCAGACATGCCCTCATCCCGTTATGGATTTTTACATCTTATTTATAATATAAGAAAAATATCCATCGTCCAGTACTTCAGACAAATTAGATTTAAAGAAAAAAGCATGCAGGCAGACTGCCAGTACTCTGGCAGCAAAATGCAATCTCCAAATTAACCATCTCCTTCTAATTGAAGGTAATTGTTACTATGTTTGTAGAAGTTATTGATCTTCTGTGGGAAGCAGAAAAGTCTATCTGAAGCTCTTAAACGTAAGTTTAAATTATGCCTGTTTTTACAGAAGAGCAGTGTATTGAAAATTGTATTTCTATACCCCATTATTTTACAAAATTTTAAAACCTGCACAGTCATCATTGCTGTACTGTCAACCTCCTGGAACTAGCTTAAAAAAGATTTAGACTCTAAACCTGTAAGGAAATCAGGGTAAAGAGTTCACATTAAATCCTTTTGACTTGCTTGCCAAGGTCAGTGGCTTTAGGCCTTCATCTTCAAATAGTTCTCAGTGTGAATGATTGTAGATAAGAGATATATATAGATACACGTGTGCGTCTGTACTACTGGCCTTGATTTTCATCTCCGATCGCTCACTTCAGAATTCAAGTAAAGGATTGTTAACTTAGACACATATAGTTTGACTATGGCTCTTCCGTTAACTCTGAGTTTATGTAGCAACTCAACTTCTTTTGGAAATACTCAATTTGAAAGCAGTTGGTGATACAGTTGTCAATTTTCTGTTCTTACAGCATTTTTTTCTGGGACAGTGTCTTGCATGGAAGTTAAAATCAATCCTTCAAGTGCTCTCTCAAGACACAAAGGCATGTTTAGAAAATACTGCATAATGGAGAGAATGCAGAAAAAGAATGACCATAAATGACTAGCGGAGTCTCTAGACCTGTCCTGGTGTATGCATTAAGTTGAATTTGAGTCCTAGTTTTTAGCTTTATTACCTTGGATTTAATACAAAATACATGCGACTCATATTTGCCCACTCGCTGCCAATAGCTTGTTGCAGACAAAAAAAAAAAAAAGGTAGAAATCAGCTTATTTCAGGCATCTCAATAGCTTTGAGGTAGATAGCAGAAAGAGTGGGCCTTTCGAGATGTCTCAGACATCTACTACTTTAGTGGGAGATGAATTGTGTCCTAGAAGTGCTTTCACCCCACTGAAGGAGGAGGTCAGTGTGCTTTATCTGTCACGGTGTAGGGTTCAAGTGGAAAGGATGAAAGTAAAAATTATGAGAGATCCTGGAAAATGCCAGACTATGCGTGTGGACAGGACCCCGCTATGGGCATGGGGATGGATTGCATTTTTCTGTTATCTTTTTCCCACCCTATTTATGTTCTTTACTTTCTTTTTCCCCACTTCCTTTTCTTGGTCTCCTGTTTCTGTTTTGGTTTTCTTGTCTCTCTCTTTTTTTTTTCTTGTTTCTTTTTTCTCCTCTTATCTCCTTATTTTTTTCCCTGCTTGTTTAGTTCTTTCCTTGCTCATTTTAATTAATCTTCAGCTCCTCTGCAGTCCTTGGGAAAGTACCAGATTCTTCCCCTTTATAGTAGTATATTCAAAAGAGTTTTTTTCTAGGTCAGCAGCACGATGCTTTTATGGGTTACCATTCTTCATTAGGGGATGGCATGGAAGCTTACTTTCATTCATCTAATTAACTTCTGTATTTATGGGATTCACTGGGCAACCACAAACAGCAAGACGGCTGAGAAATATTTAGCCTTTTGCCTGCCGTGGCCCATCTTTAGTTGCATTAGATTCAAAGCATGTAAGTGCATAATATATAAAATTCAGTGCTTGAGATTAGTCCCTTGTCAGTTCAGTGACTCGTTAAGCAGGTATTCGTGTACGTTACTAAACTGGAAACACAGTCATTGCAGAAATATTTCCTGCAAATGATCTTGAGATATGTAGTTTTAGAGGCAGGTACCTAATGTGTTATTATTTGCAAAATTCAACTGTTATCTTTGAATTCCACAGTTGAGGATCAAGTGGACTGTCACTACATTTTTTAAACGCTGAAGGTTTTCTTTTGAGTTGATAATACATTTTCCTGGGGCTGATTAGAGCACTGCACTTGCTAAGGCTACTGTTTAATGTCTGACGGTGGGGCTCCAGTTTAAACGTTATCTTTTACTTCTTGTTGACATATGGGCTGGAGAGGTGAGATACTGGACTTCAGACTCGCCTGCTGCTGTGGTATGAGCTTCCAGGGGGGAACTCACATGCCGGTGTAGCATGGCAGCGGGGTGGAGATCTCTGAACTTCTCGAAGCCCCCCTCGGCTTCCAGCAAGCGTTTCACTTTGCTCTTGTCAAAAGAGGATGTTAAATTCTAGTACTTGCTACAGTAGCGAGTAATCCTTGATGGAAGAAGAACAGGAAAATTTGTGGAAGCAAGGAGTTTCATTCTAGTGCATCGGGTTTTGCATGGTCCTAAAGCACCCAAAGGGAAACCCAACTTCCATGAAAGCCCGGAAGAATTCTTCCTGATGCTCCTTTGAACCCCAAACCTAAGGAAAGAATGAAAGAAATGTGAAATACAGGGGGAGGATGAGAGAAAAGTGGGAAAAGAAAAAAGTTGGTGATGGAAAAAAGAGTAAATACAGACATTCTTTTTTGCTGTTCAGTTCCTTTCTCAACCCAGTTGAAAAATATTTGTGTAGTTCCAGATCTTATTATCGACAGATTAAACAGGATATTTGAAAAGACATAGTTTCTTTATCAGAAATTATGATGAGTAGAAACTAGGACTAAAGGCAAGGCAACCAGAGACTGGCTAGATCAGCGCTCTGATGGGGGAAATACAGCAAACACCCAGGTAGCTTCCCTCCAAGGGAAAATGTTTCTTCTTTTTCATGGAAGAAAAGGTTCTAGCAGCAATATAGGACCTTGGGGTCCCTGAGTAGCTCCCTGGAGAGGGAGAGCTGTACTGCCCACGACCCTGGCAGGGACCCCCGCTGCTCGGAGCCCACTGCAGTGCAGCCTGACTGGGGACTGGCTGGACCTTGGGAGAATCACACTGGTGATGGGAGCAATGGACAGCATCCTTGCACAGCCATTAGCGGTGCCAAAAGCCACCTTTAAAAGTCGTACGAGCAAGAAGGCTTTTATAAGTAGCAGGAGAAAATTCTTTTTAAAAATGTTTTAAAGCTCAGGGTTCAAAATCCCATACTGTGTTGCAGTGACGGTGCATTAGAGAGCGAGCAGCTTTTTGTTGTGCAGAGACTGCATAAATAATTCAGAATAGAAACCTGGAGTTATTGATTCCTGCGCGTCCTTGAGGCAGCACACAATTTGTAAATGGCCACTTAGGGTCGATTGCTTCGTGAAATGTTCAGGTATGCGCTTAATGGCAGAGGGACCCTTCCTGCTACAGCGCAGTCGTTCCCTTGCTGAAAGCTGGCACTTCACTGACACTAGTGGTTATCATTTTAGATAGCACTACTCTGCAGTGTCTGCTTTTTAGCCATGCAGTTAATCTAAAATTCCCCACCTCCTCCTCCTTTTCGAGATGAACATTTTTTAGCTCTACATTTATATTTATTTTAAGGGATGAGGCACCTGGTGTTAGTCTTAACAGTATTTTTTTTTTTAAAAAAAAAAAAGCCTGAATGTAACACCTTTCATTTTTGAAATGTACTTTGAAAAAGCATGTGTTGGGGTTTATTTCCTGTGTTAAGAAAAATAAGATAAGGATTGCTTACTGTGCTAGTGCATCTAAGTGAGCCTTCTCTATATTCCCTGTAGTTAATTCTGACAGCTGCTGCTGCAAACTGTGCTGGGAGCAAATCCTGTGAAATCTCACTTCCAGCACGGCATGCGGTTTGCTTCAGGCACTGGGTGCAACTGAAGTATCAGTATTTCCTTCTCTATTTTGGTTTTCAGTTGTTCAGCAAAGCCTATGGTCTTCTTGGTACAAGAGAATATTTCTGGTTTTCTCCTAAAAATGTCTGCATTGTGTTCTGGACTATTCTAAAAGATCTTGAAGTATTTTTTTTTTTTTGAGACTTGCTCATTCCAAAAAATACGTAAAAATAACTCTTGAAGATCATCGGTTAACGGTATAAAGAAGTATTTGATTTTGTTATTTTCCCTGGAAATATGCACGATTATAGTTTATTCATGCTATATTTTGTACAAATTTTTCAGAAGTCGTCCACTTGGAGGTAAACCACACATCTTTCATCTGTTTAGTATAATCTCTAGCTGTTTGCAAAGTAGATCAGCAAGCCAACTCAGGACTTTTCTGGTGCTTAATCAAAGTTTAGACAAGGGAGGAAGGTAACCAGGGGATGATGAGGAAAAGTAGCAACAGAACACCAGAAGTTAAAGCTGAAAAAAGGGAGAAAATGTGTATAAAGTTTTAGAGGCTAATGATAAACCACATCGCAAAATCTCTCTGCAGGCAACTATATAAATAAATCCACATCAATAAAAACCGTGCCACAGATTTCAAGTTTATTTGATCCTCTTAATGCATGCAGGCTTCATGACTAATTGGGAGCAGGCAAGAGAATAATTGAAAAAAAGTAAATTAAATATGCATTAAATACATGATAGCTTGAGTGCATCGATATTTTTACGGCATGCAGCACTATTGAACCGGTCCAGTGTATGTTTTATGATCCCTTTTATTGTGGTGTTTGAGGTTTTTTTAGAATTGTTTTATGTAGGTGCTCATATATGAAAGAATGAGTATAAGGAGAATTAAGTCTACCATGAGGTTCCTGTATGATAAAATAGAACAACTACAATCAATATGTTTCTTATGGTAGGCTAATATATTAATTCATTCTCTTTTTGTGGGTTCATTGTTTGCAATTTGCTCTCAGCATAGATTTTTTTTAGTATTATTTATTCCTTAGAGATCACAAGAGATAAAATTATACGATTTGCAATTAGATGTTGGCTTTTTAATTAATTGTTAAATTATGCATGGAATTACATTTTATCTATATACTTTTGATGTATCCACATTTAATAATATAGGTTTAGAAATACTCTGGCTTGATCTTGCTCCCACGGGGCCAGTGTAGTTGTGCCATTGGCTCCAGGGGGAGCCAGTATGTGGACTCCAGACAGTAAGCAACCTCCAGCATTATCATAAACATTACCAAAATATTTCGTTCTACAACAATATTTCATATACTTTGGAAAGCCATTAGCCTGGGGTAATATAGATATGTGACTACATGAAGACTTGAGAAGGTATCAGAATAAGTCATTTGTGGCGCTTTGAACAAGGAAATTTAAAGATAATAAGATAATGTTTAAAATCCTCGCCTACCTACTGAAATACAGTACCTTGGGTTTAATCAGAATAACGTTACATCTGTCAAGCCTGCATTTTACCTGTTGAGGCAGATGTGGATTGTATTTCCTTTGGTCTGAGTTAGTGTATCCCTGTAGTTTTAAGCTGTGGAAGGCAGATTTATTGGTGGGAGTTTATGTTATTAACATTGCATTCGTATACTTTAAAGAATTCATCCCTGCTGAGGTACGTTTGGTGACATGTGGTACAGGGCTGGAGGCGTTTCTGTGGCACAGCTCAGCTCATCTCCAGGCAGGTGTGCAAACCAGGTCAGGGCACGCTGGCTGTTGTGTTCCCTGCCTTCTGGAGCAGTTGGGGTGGCCGCCTCCGGTGTGGACATGTGTCTTGTGGGAGAAGTGCCAGCCAGAGAGACCTCTCCCGCCTGGCGGGTTCAGAAAATCACTAACAAAGCTGCTAGTTAGGTCTGGACTGGTGGGGAGGGACTGCTTCAAAGTTTAAAACGAGGAATGTAACTTAACGGCAAATCATTGCAAAATCCCAGGCTCAACTTTCAAAGAAAAGAGGGAAGTGAGAAGTAGAAAAAAGGACAGTGAACTTCTAAGCAGCAGAACTGGGGAGAGCAATAGGTAGGGTCTCCCGGGGAAAGTAATCCCGGAGAGGGAGGAATGCAGGAGATCTGGCAGTCATTGAAGGCATTTGTGTTGGAGGCAAAGGCAGGCTGCAGACAGGCAGGACAGATAGGAGGCATCCTATAGAATATCCTGTGCTCTTCAGAGACTTGTGAGATACAAGGGAACCATACGCGAAGTAGAAATAAGGGCAGCAGGACTAAAGATTCATATGAAGGAGTTAGTAAAGCATGGTGGGGTAAAATCAAATAAGTAAAAACTCCAGGAGGAGTCATTCTAAGAGTGTGACAGTCCCCAGGAGAAAGTTCTCCTTTCTCCTTCATATTCCTCTTCGTAACTGCAGAACCTATGGATTCATTACCGAGGAAAAAATTGAGAAATAGTATTGAATGGTGTAGAAAAGTCTGAATTACTCTGGCCTCTTCGGGCTACAAAATACTGACTTGACAAAACACATTTTAACAAGATCAGGGTAAAATTCAGGTAAGGAAAGGTAGGTCAAAGAATATTTAGGTGAGTTATGTGCTTTCTGGTTGCACAGCTTCGTTCACCCAACAGGAGCTCAATGAAGTGATTTACAACATTTTATCTTTCTGCTTAAGAATTCAGAGAGGGTGGGGGACTCCTAGGGGTCTGCAGTTAGAGTAAAAATAACTTACCTCTCTCCTGAGCAGAAGAAAAGAATGGGGAGTTAGAGAGCTTGCAGGGTAATTTCTCTCCCTGGTAAGACAGTGGAACAGATTGCTAAACTGTCACTTATCCTACCTTTGGTGCTGCAGCATCATCATCTGGCTTTGGGAGGCCACATGTGTGAGCCAAGGACCCATCTGATTTCACCAGAGATGGCACCCCAGCACCCGCTGTCCTTGCCATGGGGCATCCTTAAGGACTCAAGCTCTGTCACTTCATCCTTGTAACGATGCCCCTCTTTCTCTAACGTCAGCTGTACTTTTCTCTAGCTCAGGCCTTTTGTCATGTTGTCAGTGTGGCCCTCACCCTGCCATTGTCCTTACCAAGATCCTTCACCTGCACTGGCCTGTGTTGGTTTATGCCCAGGGAGCTCCAGGAACTAGAGATGAGCTCCATGCCCTGCCTGGGGGCCAGCAGGGTGCTTAGGACACAGCTTGTAATTGTGCCTTTTAGTAGACATGTGAGTGTGCTTGTGGGTGTGTGGTTGTGAAACTCCGCCTGGGCACGCAACTCCTGATCTTTGCAACAACAAGAGATTTGTAGCGATCTGTAATAAAGCAGTAAGGAGATAAGTCTTCTTGGAAAATCAAGGACGGGTTGTGATAATTGAGTTTGTTTAGTCTGAAACAGAGAAGACTGAAGGGAGATGTGATAACTTGTCTTGGGTATTTAAAAAAGTGTTTTGCAGAGGCTGGTGAGCAAGTGTTTGCTGAGGTCAGGCTCTAAGGAGGGGGTCAACAAAAAATTCAGCTTAGTTTACAGAAGAAGATTAAGGGGTTGAAACTCGATGATCTTTAAGATCCCTTCCAACCTGAACCATTCTATGATTCTAGTTCGAAGACTAGCAAGAATTTTTTTATTGCTTATTTCTTATTTATTTTTTTGTCAGAGTTAGGTTGACGGTTGGACAAGATGATCTTTAAGGTCCCTTCCAACCTAGACGATTCTATGATTCTAAGAAAAATCCCCCTCCCTGGGAAGCAAGTAAACACTGAGGTATATCACAGAATCACAGAATCTTCTAGGTTGGAAGGGACCTTAAATATCATCTTGTCCAACCGCCAACCTAACTGACAAAAATAGACACCCGCACAACAAACAAGAAGCATCACCGTCACTAAACCATACCTCCCAGCACTACATCAGCCTGTCTTTTGAACACCTCCAGGGATGGTGCCTCAACCACCTCCCTGGGCAGCCCATTCCAGTGTCTGATAACCCTTTCAGTGAAAAAAATTTTTCCAAATATCCAATCTGAACCTCCCCTGGCGTAACTTGAGGCCATTTCCTCTAGTCCTGTCACCTGTGACTTGGGAGAAGAGACCGACCCCCACCTCTCTACACCCTCCTTTCAGGTAGTTGTAGAGAGCGATAAGGTCTCCCCTCAGCCTCCTCTTCTCCAGGCTGAATAACCCCAGCTCCCTCAGCCGCTCCTCATAAGACTTGTGCTCCAGACCCCTCACCATCTTTGTTGCCCTTCTCTGGACCCGCTCCAGCACCTCGATGTCTTTTTTATGGTAGAGGGCCCAAAACTGGACACAGTACTCGAGGTGGGGCCTCACCAGTGCCGAGTATTTGAAGTACTCCAATAAATTTAAATTGGCATATTCTGTGCATATCAGTTGAGAATTATTAGAGCATTAGTGCCTAGGAGTGATGGCTGAGGGCATGCAAACCAGTTCATACATTGATTTTTAATGACTTTTTATTGATTCCGTGCTTTTTAAACTTGATACCCTTAGGTTGCCTCTTACACAGAGTTAACAGATTTGTGATGATACACAGTTTGGAAGTTGGGAAGAGGCATCTTTTTCCTCTTATNCAGCAATGATGGATGCTCTAGGCCTGTACTGACAGGAGAAATAGGCTTCTTAGTAATTTTTAAATGTCAATCTTAATTTGTTGGGCCAAGATACTGTAGGTGTCATAAAGCTCAAAGTGAAAATGTGCTTTAGTACTTTTAAATTTTGAAAATCACTCATTTATATTATGAAATACACACGCCCCTGCTCTGCATGTAAAGTACAGAGGGGACAATCACCTCTCGGGCCCTACTCGCCACGCTGTTCCTGACACAGACCAGGATACCATTGGCCTTCTTGGCCACCTGGGCACACTGCTGGCTCATGTTCAGCCGACAGTCGACCAACACCCCCAGGTCCTTTTCTGCCAGGCAGCTCTCCGTATGTATTACACTGTACAATACCCTTCACTTGAATTTTCAGGAATAAATTAGAGAAGCATCTCTGGCGTATTCTATCCAAACTCATGCTGAGGGTAAAAGCTGAGGGACCAAGGTGGGTCAGGTTGGCTCCTCTTCAGTGGCTTGGCCTCTGGTGGCTCCGTCTTCAGTGACTGCCCTCTGAGGGTCATCCTGTCAGTTCCTCTACCTTTGATCCCCATCCCTGGGCTCACTGAGAGCTGTCTGTAGAATGAAGCTTACTTTGGTGACATAGATACTAAAGCTGGCTGGATATTTCTGTAACATAAATTAATATCTAGGGCTTTAAATTATAGTAATAATGGAGTAGATGTCCATTTTATGTTAGTCCATACCCATTTCTACTGAGTTGGCAAATCTACACAGCATGGGCTCCACTCAAATGGATAGGACAAGAGGAAATGGGCACAAACTTGAATATAAGAAGTTCCTTCTAAACATGAGGAGGAACTTCTTTCCTGTGAGGGTGGCAGAGCCCTGGAAGAGGCTGCCCAGGGAGGTGGTGGAGTCTCCTTCTCTGGAGTAATTCAAACCCCACCTGGACACGTTCCTGTGCAACCTGCTCTGGGTGGACTTGCTTTGGCAGGGGGTTGGACTAGATGATCTCCAGAGGTCCCTTCCAACCCCATGTGATTCTGTAATATGCAAAGTTACAA
Source organism: Calidris pygmaea (assembly GCA_003697955.1). Lineage (NCBI taxonomy): Eukaryota > Metazoa > Chordata > Aves > Charadriiformes > Scolopacidae > Calidris > Calidris pygmaea. Next base: position 1,440,728 of record QJSC01015142.1, on the reverse strand, counting down.
ATAGCGGACCCACACTGTGCAAGTGTTAAAAAAAGTGAGGGTGGTGCTGTGTTGATGATGATGAAAAAGCGGAATGGGACCTGTGGAGGTATTCTGCGTGGCTGGACCAATGCTGGCTGGGGAGAACCTTCTAGCTCATTCTTCAAAAAGATTTGAGATGTGTGAGCTGGAATGGAGACAAGGTTTATTTTTCTGTAGGAGGAAGAAAGATTTTTGACATTTATGACATTTGGTTAAATTTGTTCTATACAATAAAGGTGTTTCAGATATCCCACAGCTACTGAAATCCAGAAGGAGGCTTATGGGTGTTGCATGTTTACGTCCTACTGTTTGACATAAACATAAGATTAGGCACCTGCTTGCATACTTGCTGATCTGGGGACAAAGGGAATATTGGAATGCGTTTCATGAAAGCAAATACAGGAAGATGAGAAGAAAAATGTAAGGCCAAGATTTAGCAATGGCCTGTTGTTTGGGTTTTTTTTAATTGAGCAACAGTATATTTACCTTAAAGCTGTACAAGTATCTTTTTTTATGATTATTAAGAGTTTATCTAGAGACACGTGAAATAATTGAAGGCTGAGAGCAAAATTCAAAATAGAGTATGCAAAAGCAATGGATTAATCAGGCGATTGAGTTGTCTAAGAGATGGGAAGGTTAATGTAAAAACAAAACAAAACAAAAAGTCATGATTGATCCAATCTTAGATACAGGACAGGGCTTCAGAAGAGTGGAACCCATGAAGTACGTTCAGATCACAAAGTTCTTGTGCTAATAGGGTGTAGAGCGTTGGTTGGATGAGAAAGTGAAGGATGAGCCCAAGGATGCAGCTGAGGACGAATCTTCGGTTAGGAAACATCTGTTACAAAGAAAGATCAGGGGTGTTGAACTCTCTCTGGGTGGGAGACTTGTTTAAAGATGATGTAGTAAAAGTATTTGAGATGTTAAAGGGGTTTTATGTAATGGAGTAGCATTAGCTGTGCCTGCTATGTGGGAAGATTACTATCCAGGAATGAAGTCAAACAGCCAGAAAATTACTCCTGAGTATGAAATCAAAACCGATTTATTTTCAGTGAACTGCAAGAAATACTTCCCGCAGAGAGGATTATCAGACTGGCAAGCAAAAGAAAAGAGTGAGAGTGAGTTTTGGACCACCAGATCTAAACCTGGATTTGCCAGACTTCGCTTGCAAGGGAATAGATGCAGAGAAGAGACCAGGCACAAGTTTTTCCCCTTGTGCCATCTCGCTGTGGGCTCGTGCTGTTGGGCTGGGGGGGAACCAGTTGACGTGTCCTGGGTGGTGGGTGCCCAGTGCTGGAGCTCGTGTGCCTCCCCAGAGCTGGGGGAGCAGCACCACCTGCAGCCCAGCAGCCGTCCCCCAGGGGAAACTGTGCCCAGAGAGCACTCTCATGGGGTTAGCCAGTGATTAAATCGTGCCAGAACTTGTATGCCTCTTTATTTTTAACAGGATGGGGGAACTTTATGGTAGAATTCAATACAAAACAAAGATCGTGACCAGAGTGTGTATTTACAGTTTGTTTTTCCCCCTAGAAATAAATTTTTGGGTTTAAAGTGAGTAGATTAAAGTACATGAGGGACTCATGGGGAAGGATGTCAGTCTGCACGTGACCGCTTCGGCTCCCTCATCTCTTGGTGTGACACGGGGTTGGCCATGGACCACAGCCCAGCACCTCGCTGCGCTGCCAGGGGTGGAATGGCCCTGCTGCACCTTGAGCAAGACTCGTGTGCTTTACGAGGGGGAGTCTAAGAGGTCTGTAGAGTAAAATAAGTAGCCTTGAGATGTTTGAGGGAGCAGACTTGCTTGACAGATCAGTCGTGAGGGAATATTTTGACAAATCTGGTATTTTGACAATTACATACTGCCTTTAAGCAAGGATCTTGTTAGAACCCGGTCAGAGTTTTAGGATCTGTTGTACATCGTGCTGTGTGTGCTGGCATAGCAAACCTTTATTTTTATACAGAAATAAAACTTTTTGTATGAGATATTTGTTTATTCTTTACTTGTGATGTAGTTTTATTTGTTACCGTGCAGACCTGCTAGTGGGATTCCTCAGTTTTCAAAGGGGAAAGGACTAAAAACATACAAATTTTCAGAACTTACAGAAAACTGTTTAGTCATGAGTAGTGCTTTTAATATGATTTGTCCTTTTAAAACAAGCTTAAGTATGTTTTTAGGAAGCTGAAACGTTAAGGAAAGTCAGCAGGATGTCAGGATCTCGTGCAGTGGCCACAGCAGTTTTTCAGCAGTCTGAATGCTGATGGCGTTTTCTGTGGAACAGGGTAATTATAGGAGCTTTTAACTATCTGTGTCTATCATCTCGGAGAAAAGCGCTTTACTGTAGCTGAAGTGAATGGGAGTCTTAAGGGATCTGTTTTCCGTGGGCACTGAGTCAGATTCTGAAAGAATAAACTTGAAGTTTATTGTGAAACTCACGGTGGCCTTGTGCCAGCTGTCCTTGGGACTTATCTGTGAACTCAGTGGTAATTAAGGCCTGACCCTTTTTTTCCCCAAACACACCCCTTACAGTTCTAACTTTTGAGCCTTATCTCATTTTTCCTTTGGAAAAGTGGTAATGCTTTCTGTCTGAGCTGGGCATTTAATTAACTTTGCTTCCAGAAGCGAGTAGAGCAGTACTTGGAAAGATTTTCCCAGGCAATGTAGTCTGAAAAGCCACTGTTGGATCCGTAATATTATAATTCTTGATGGCGCCTGGGGATGACACTGATTTTATAAAGGCTTGTCAGCTGAACTTCTGTTTTTCAAAACAAACGTGATTCAGATTTGATTCTAATTTTGCCTGTTCTGAAAACTGTAAGAGAAGGTCTAATTTGGCATGTTCTCATAACGATCCATTTAGCTTAATGATAATATAGGTAAGGAGACTTCTGTTGTTTTAAGAAAGATACTTGATTACTATTGTTTGCTCTTCTCACCCTGTAAAAATGGATAATTTTGCAAGTTTGTGAGCACAGAACTCTGCCTTGTTTCCAGGCTCTGGGGTCTGCCAGGGCCGTGGCAGTTGCTTCACCTCCCTTGGGGAGTTCCTGGTGGCCTCTGGTACATGGGAATTACTTCTAGTTATTCCTGATCTGGTTATGTCCCCTTTCCTGCCTCTTTTGCCTTGAGTCTGGATTCTGCAACACGTTAATGTTTGTCTCCGCTACTTCCTACACTATTTTAGATGGGAATGTGGTCCCTTGCATTTTAGGTGGAACACGCTGTATCCTAACGTGAATATCTGTGAGGTCTGTCTATGTGTATGCTGGGTATCCACCCGCTGTATACACAGAAAGGGCAACAACCCTCTTTTACCGCCAAATTTACTTCTGAATAAGAAAAAGGGCATGATTCTTCTGTGTTTTCACAGGATCATCATAGAAACATAGACTAGTTTGTGTTGGAAGGGATCTGCAGTGAGCAGGGACATCTTCAGCTGCATCAGGTTGCTCAGAGCTCCGTCCAGCCTGACCTTGAATGTTTCCAGGGATGGGGCATCTACCACCTCTTTGGGCAACGTGTTCCTGTGTTTCACCACACTTGCTGTAAAAAATGTCTTACTTGTATCTAGCCTAAATCTACCCTCTTTTAGTTGAAAACCATTCTGCCTTGTCCTATTGCAACAGGCCCTACTAAAAAATAGAGCTGTGGCATTGTTAGAGAGAGCGACCTTCCTGCTGTGTCCAGCCTGTGCATCTTCTGTCCATCCTTTTCAAGACCAAGCTGGTTTTGCTTGCAGAAGCAAAACCCTACAAGCATAAGCATCTGTGGTTTTATTCTGTAAAACTAGATTTTGTTCCTGTATCGACACAATTAATAACATCAAGAAAAATTGCAAGAAAGACCTTGCTATGGAAGATGGCCTGTTCTTTGCTGTGACCCATGGCAAAATTAGAGATCCCTATGTGCAGATTCAGTTCCCTAGGTATGGGCTTCTAGGGCAGTTTGAGATGTGTAATGGGAGGATTGGCCAGCAGGATTTAATGCAAGCCTTAGTCCTTCTGGAAGAGGAGGTGGAGGCCGGGTGTCATACCTCCTAAACACAAACATAGAGCAGCACTATAGGTGTGTGCCCGGGCAGCCGAATCACGCCTTCGTTCTCCATCAGTGGAAACGAGAACCAGACAGTCTGAAGGCAGCGATGACAGATTAGCTGCCATGCCAGACACAGAGGAGGAAGCCAAGCCCGGCGGGCCAGGGTCTTTAGCTGTAGAAGCAGAACAGTATATGAGGTTGGAACCGATAACGACTTGATTGTAAGGACAACCAGATGTGTCATCTGAACAGTATGATAGAGCTATGTGAGTTATGCAGGGTATGAGATTGCTAGCTTTTGGAGGCAGCAGCCGTCTTCATGGTCTTCATTTGTCAAGTGCCTAACATGCTGGGGTCTGGGGACGAGACCGCAGCTCTGTGACTGCTACAGTTCTGAAAGCTGGTTTGTTGTTTTTTTTTTTTAATGGTAGTGCAGGTTCCCCAAGGCACTAGACTGCAAAGCTTAAGCTCACTGGGAAGGCGTGGTATGAAAATATCTCATGCTCATATCAACGGGGATGGAGCTTTCCTTACCACAAACATCATAGTATACATGCCAGAAGGTGAAGATCAGAAGATGAATCACTTCTGAAGCAGTGCCTTAAATTCTCACTGTCTCCCTTTGACTGATGAAGCCATTTTGCTTTTCTTGTTTAAGTTTTGTCAGATGCTCCTCAGCCACTCAGTATCTCCCACGTCTTCCTTGAAGAATCTCTTCCCGTACCCGAATTATCCAGCCTGCCAGACTCACGTGGGCATATTGCAAAAAGTTGCCCAAGGCAGTAGGTAACCTACTTTGCACGTGGACCTTGCAAAACATAGGGCTGACAATTCTGCAATTTTTTTGAGAAGCCACAAGAACTCTTATGAAATATCATAGGAGTCAGGAGATCCCACAGATCCATTCACAAACCCCCATCTGTGTCTAATACTGGTGGTACTATGGGTTCTGAAGGAGGATGAATGTGGGAGCAAAGCAGCGGTGAAATAGTAGTATTTTATTTGTGTCTTGTGAATGTAAAGATCTAAGAATTCACTATATGTGTTGAGAGACAAGACTTGCCTAAGTAATAGTTAAAGAGAGATGATTTTGCGAGCTTTTCCTCAAGTGGCAGCGTAGGATCTCTTGAGAAGCACAAGATGTTCTTTTAAAGTAAATGATCTACTGGTTTGAGTGAACATGCTTGCAGCATGCCAGTTCCCCAAATACATCGTTTAAGGTGCGTGTCTGCATCTCAAAGTATTGGAAGAAATTCCTTATTATGTTGTCCTGGACCAGCGTACCAACATACTGTGTCCTAAATAATTAATCCCCATGGTAATTGTCAGTCAATGGCAGAACTAAGACAGACGTCTAAGGTGTCCTGCTGGTTTTCCTGTTTTGACAGCTCTAGGCCACTTTCTTCATACACGGGATGAGTTCATCTCTGAAGCATCTGTGATTTCTAGAAAGATAATCTAGGGAAGATGGGTGTCTCCGTACTACTCTGGAAACCTCAAAGTGTAAGAAACAAACAGAAGGTGGACGAATGTGTGTTGTGAGAGACAGACTGGCAGGATAACGAAATTATCCTGCGTCTAAGGGAAAATAAAAGCAGATGGATTAGAAACAGTAGTATTTTTCCTCCCGCGATTCAGATACCTGCACGTTGGGCGACTCCCATGAGCTCTACATTGAAAAGAGCATGGGTGTTGACTTGGTGCTGCACAGATAGTTCTTCAGATGTACCCACCCTTCCTCTGTCCTTAACCTGATGTCCTCCCATGCTTCTGGCCACCAGCCTGGCTTGGGGTTCGGCTCTCCAAAGGGCAGTGTAGAGTGGTACATCCTGGGTGGCGTGGCAGACAGGAGTGGGAAACCCTCTCACAGGGTTTTATTTTAAAGAAAACTTGCTGCTTTTTTTGGGAAGAGTTTAGCACTCAGTTTGGCATAGCTCCTTGAAAAGAAAAACAAAAAATCACAGTTGTTTTGGGTTAAAAGTTAAAGACCTTTGTGCTTTTCATCTTTTAAGCATTTAGCATAATGAAGTCTTCTCTCAGGGATTTTAATTTCTTTCTTTTCTTTCTGTTTCGTTGTTCAACTTAGTAGTACTTGAATATTACCAGAGAATTTTTTTTTGGAAATTCTTTTAAATGAATTGCTTACAGGATTTTTTTTTTTTAAATCACAACTATAATTAAAATGATATTATATTGTGTATGTGTGTGAGTGTGTAAAGCTACGTAAATGTGTAAGTACTGTATAGGTAGAGTACTGCTATGTAACTTGACTGCGTATGCAGAGTCTGTGTAAAATGTTTTGGAAAATATTATCAGTTTTAATTCCTTATGGAATAGTCTCCTCAATGACTTGTTATGGCCAGTCTTCAGCACGAGCATAAATATGCTCTGATACTGTTCTCAATTAAGGTGATGGTCTTTGTGGAAACAGATTGCAGGGTAATTTCATGTTTAAAAGTTGATGTAAGAAAACCTGAATGAAAAGCATTTATGAAGCTAGTCACTGGTATGGAGACAGTTATTTATTAAGCAGGATGGATCTAGAGATTCCCTTGAAAGTCAGGTAAACAGCTGTTGTGTAAAGTTGAAGTCCGAGGTACAATTCCTGCTGCTCTCGTCATACACGCAGAATTGTTGGTTGTCAGAGGAGTGTGCCATAGATCCCATATTGGAAGTACAGTTCATCTCTAGTGGAGGTGATAACTTCAGAAGAAAATTCTATGTCATATTTTAGCCTCCATAGGCTTAGGAAGTTTCGGATCTGGTGCCTCAATGGGGAACGCCAGCGAAAACACCATTAAACTCCAGCAGGAAAGCCCTCAACCTCTGCCCTGGCTGGCAATGTCAGATGTTTTTGCTTCCAAGAAACGAGGTCCTTTGTTTCACATTTAAAGACCAGCTGGCCAAAATTGTTAAAGAAATTTCAGATAAAGTTATATTTAAGCTAAGAGTAAGGAACAAGAAGTTAGCCTGTGGGCGGACATCTCCCAGCTCTGTTGTGCCTATCAAAAAAGTTCCATCTGCTCCCTTGCTGGTGGTTGGCCTCTCAGGGTCTGCAGGTTATCGACCCTTCTCAACCCAACTTGGCTGAATGAGGTCTGCTGGCAAAGGCTGACCATCTATTAGGGGGGCACCACAAGAGGGGATCGGTTGGGTTGGCCACTGCTGGTGGTAGAGCGTTGCTGAGCTGTAGGGAGCATTAACCTCTGCCGCCAGCACGGCTGGTGGGAAGGGCTATACATCTCCTTGGCTTCAGTAGGTCAACCTGATGTCGTATTTCTTCGGTATGGTCTATAAGGTGGATGTGTGAGCCTTTGGGAAAATTCACTAAGTACTGGGAAATGAAGTGACAAAACATGTTGTTAATGGATGACTGGTATGACATCCATCTAGGCTGGATGGGGCTTTGAGCAACCTGCTCTAGTGGGAGGTGTCCCTGCCCATGGCAGAGGGGTTGGAACTCGATGATCTTTAAGGTCCCTTCCAACTCTAACCATTCTATGATTCTATGCTTTGATTAGTAATAAGTTTAAGGCCAGAAAGTGTGTTAACTTTTGGCCCTGACTCCAGTGAACGTGCATGCTGAGGATAATATATATGTATTTTTTTACACTTTAGTAGTCATTATTTAGGTCAAAATAGGTGGGTATCTGGTATTGTTTAAAGTGTTAGTTACTGATTAGGTTTTTTTGTTGCTATATGCATTCATTACCCCTAACTTCCTACTATTTTTCTTGTCCTTTTCAGTAAAATGAAATAAAATGTGATGGAACTGTGCGAGTGCAGATATGGATGTGAAATTTGCCTGTAACAATTAATTTCGGTTTATAAATTTGTCACGAAAGTGAATAACTTTGAAAAGCCATGACAGGGCATAACTGAGGTTTATCTGAATATCAAAAGATATGTGTTAATATGAGCTGAATTCTCAGGCATAAATGGGGATCTTATATTTAATGTTTGCATTTGTCTGTGCAGGTTCGAAAGCATGTGAAAGACCTATATGAAGACCTAAGAGATGGACATAACTTGATCTCACTTTTAGAAGTCCTTTCTGGAGACACCTTGGTAAGCTTTTAGATCAGAATGCAGTGGTTCCAGTTTGTTTTATATACATTTGCTCTGTTTGTTAACTCTTTGCTATTGACTGCTGGAGGTTTCTTTGATCTTTTCCGTAGTCTGTAACTTGATACCAAAGACACAGGTTGTGTTTCTGTTGGTAAAATATTCCACTGTGAATTCTGCGGGGGAATGCAATCTGTTCTCTTCATTTCTTGTGGTCAGTGAGACTTCCTTTCTTAATAGGGTAATGCGCTATTTTTTTCTGTTCCTCCCTTTTCTTTACAATTTTTCTTTTAACAAGTATTGGATGCTTAATATCCCTTCGCATTAAAGGGAGTAACTTACAAATAACAAGGATAAAATGTCCCTGAAATTGTCTAACACACTCCTCAGGTGTCATTTCCTTCCTTTGTGAGCATTACTTCCCTTGCTTGGTATTTGTTCTCTTCATTATGTTCTTCTTTTCATGCTCTTCTTTTCATTTGTGGTCTGTCTTGTGTCTTTGCTGTCCTGTCTCCTGTCTATTATATTCATTAGCCAAGAGAGCGAGATTTTTTGAAGACCTTACGGTTGGTGAGTTCAACAGAAGCATGCGCAAATGAACAGCATGAGGATGTGGAGGATGAGGATAAGGGGGTAGGTGCCGACCCCCGTAACTGTACTAATGTAGTGTTTGGAGTGTGGTGTCTGCTGATGTGACTTCTTAGTTTGGTGTGCTGCAGTAGTGTGCTGTAGAAAGGACAAAAGAACTCACCTTGGTTTATGACGTTTATGATGGAGGTACGGTAAAGACAAATTTCTACTCAGCCTTTTTGCCAACAGCTAAAATGCAAATGTTCAAGATTTCTACGTTTTTTTCAGTTAAACTATACAAAACCATGGTGCTAATGTGTGCTGGGCAAAATTACCAAGATGTTATAAAGTAATCTTTTTTAATAATAAATAGGGAAATACCATAATTCCACTAAACCAAGATATTTTTTTTAACGTGCAAACAGTATTGGCCATATACAAGTGATTTAGACAAAGGCTTGAAGGCCTTCTCCCTAGTGAAGTCAATGGCAAAATATTGATTGGTCTTAATTAGAAGCATCAGTCTACTGCACCTACAGTGTATGTGACATAATACTGGCTAATATTTTAAAATGAGCTACACTTCAGGTGCACAGATCTATTTGTTAGAGTTCATAAAATGTAATAGTTACTTTTATCACGGCAGATAGCCAAAGTAGAAGTAAAGTGAGAGTTGTGTGTGGTGACTACTAAGTATACAGATCGTTTGCAGGATTGATCTTTCTTGCAGCAAATACTGTATTTTAACTATCCAGAAGGGAAATATCTGCTTATAAAGTGTAATATGCTGGGTGCTCGTTAGTCCAAGTGAGCTGTGTCATGCCTTTGTAGACCTGGTATTATTAGCGTTTGCTAAAACAACTTGCTGTCGTAGGGCCCGAGTGCCTTCTTGGCTCCCCATGTGTTACACTGCAGTTGGGATTTCAGTGGAATTTGTGTGCTTTGTTTTTTTTCCTGGGGCATAACATAGCTCAAAATGCTGCATTTTAGCTGTACATTGAAAAAAATATTTCCCCTCTGAGATGCTTTACCTAATTACATAGTTTGGGATTTATTATACCCTCTTTGTTGTGGAAAACCAAGTTCTGGGTCTGCAGTCCGTCATTCCATCCGGGGAAGCTACTCCAGAGCAAGGGCTGCAGGGCTTGATCCTGGGCTATGGGTGTGAAAAACAAGGGGCTAAATTGAAGGTTCCATAATGGAAATTAAAATTCTTTTGTGTTTTAGTTTATGCTTCTTATTCAACTCCATTTTCCCATGTTTCCTTTTGGCAAGCATCTGATACTCCACAGGGTGGGTGGGGGGGAAAAAAGGCAGTTAAGGCAGATTTGGGCTTACCCGTGTGTTTCGCAGTGATTGTCTGAGGAAATACTCAGCAATTATAGTCCGCTTCAGTTTATTGCTGTGAAAGCTTGTGAAAAATCTGAAATAAGGAAGAAGAATAGAAGGATTTGGAGATGATGATGATGATGATGATGTAAATTTAACTGCTTTCCCATTGCTGATCTGTGACAGCTAAGTAAAGTATGCTTTTTCTGTGTGATTCTTGTTCTTGCTGATTTTATGCTAACTGCATGCAGTTTTGCCATGTTTCCGTTAACGCACCACTCATGCTTATTTTACAGTTTCTTCTTGCTTGTTTTGACCTTGCTTTGAGAAGAATGACTTGTTTGGGGTTTTTTTCACGCTTTATGGTGTTCTACCCAAGTCAAGAGTTTAAACTTGTATTCCAGGGCTGTATATGTTGTAGTATTCTGTTGATATCATAATGATTACACATACCATAAGTAAACAGCATTAAATCATAAAGTTGCATACAGAGGTAAGCTTTTCCATTGCAGAGTTTACCAGAGCAACATTAAAGGTCCATGACATTACTTATATTTTGCTTTGCATAATGTACTGTAAATCTTTTTTAATAATATATTGCAGTTTGGTTTCTGTAGGTAGATTGATGTTGGGCTTGTTTTTTTAGCCCTCTTGGCCTAAATAGCAATTTACAGGGAAACAGCTCTCAGCCTGCATGGATCAAGGTTGCAGTTTGGGACCACTGATCTCTCTTGCCATCCACTGTGCTAAAAAATGTCAACTACATTTTAAAAAAATAAAATAAAATTGTCAAAGCACGTTTTTTCCACCAAAGATATCTGCTTCATAAAAACTGCAGTGTTTTAAATGTTTTAAAGTATCTTTTAAACTGGACTGTTTGTTCTTTTGTCTGACGAGACAATCTCACAACTGTTGTTTTCCGATTTTAGCCCCGAGAAAAAGGTCGGATGCGTTTTCACAGACTTCAGAACGTCCAAATTGCACTTGAATATTTGAAGAAACGCCAGGTATGGTGAAAATTTAATTTAAAGAAATAATGAAAATTTTGTTGCCCGTAGCTAATAAATAAAAAAACGTGTCCTGCTTGCTTGCTCTTTTATGCATGTTGTATAATAGCTGCTGGTGTAAGCTTGGCTTGATCTCCTGCTTGAGATGGTTAAGAGAGATGTGGCAAAGGCAACTTTACACCATTCTGCTCTGAGCAGTAATATCAACAGGCTCCCTGTGGTATATGATGGTAGAGGGAGAAAATTATGGGTAGGATCCTCAGGAGTTGCTTGTAGTAGATTTAACTATAATTTATGCTGCCCACAGACTCTAGCTGGTATGCAGTTTTGTTCACAATCTGATTCTTAGCGCAAAATGCAGATTGAAAGAAGTTAGAACATTGCATGGGAGTTCCTTGTTTTGATTATTTGATATTTGTTTTGGAAAAAGCTTTCTCAAGCCTTGATCCTGATAAAAGCATAACTGGTGCCCTAGAAAGGCAGCAGAGTCACCTGGGCTGGGGAAGATTCAGGCTTAATTTCACCTGGATCTCTTTTAAGCAAAGCACTTGAAACTCGCACTGCTGGGGATTTTTCTACTGCTGGGGGTTTCTTTCCACTTTTAAATTTCTGTTATACACTTAAAGGATTCTTGTTTTCTCCCTTTGTAAAATGACAATGTTAAAAAATGTCCAAAACATGGATGGAAAGAAAAACTGTCCTTCCTCATCCATCCCACCCAAATAAGTTGACACTGGTGAGCTGCTTTCTGACTGGTTGATTTTTTTAAACTTTTTTTTAAAAGGTTGGAAAAAATATGAGGTAGCAAACTATAGGCAGATACTTCGGTTAGAAAAACAGATGTCTTTTTGTATTTTGAGTAGGATTGTAAACTATCTTACGGGTCACCGAGTGATGTATGTGCCCTGAGAACTCAGTCCTGCTTCTCTCAGTTCAAAGCCAACTTTTCCTGTTAAGCCAAGTGAGCCATTGAAGGAACACGCCATGAAGTAAATGAATGGCCACTTGAAATGACAGTCACAATGGCGTTTTTATGCTGCGCCGTGCTTTATTTATGCATGACAGACCGTGCATATTAAAACGTAGGAGGTGGAGGATCAGGTCATCCTCGTGTTTATGAACATGCGGGTGTCATCGGGAATTGGAAATCTCCATCACGCAGCCATCGGTCGTGATCCCAGGAGTTTTGTGCAGTTTGGAGAAGGTGGCTGTATCCTGCCACACAAAATGCTGGCCGGGCTTTGGCCTTTTTGGCAAGGTGCCAGGGGGACATGGATTCCGTTAAAGTTTCAGCCTCCCCTGTGACATGTTTCTAAACTCTATTGAGAAGGTAACTTGCTGGGATTGGCTGTATAGCCTCCAAATGCAATGCTTTATTGTGATCGTAAGGCGGAGAGAACCTATATACTGGTAATTTTGAATCCTGACTTGGGAAAAAACAAAGAAAAAACCAAAGATAAGGCACATTGGACTCTCTTGTAGAGTTTTGCCAAAGACAAAGAGGTTTTTATAAATAGAGGAAAGTGTTTGTATTTGGTTTTAATTTTTTTCTTTTAATTGCGGAATATGCTCTTCCTTCCAGACACATTGTTTTTGGTTTTGGGGTTTTTTTGGGTTTTTTTTCGCCTAATAGTTAGGATTATGTCTGCAGATCAAGAGAAGGACATGCCTTTGCTTGTTCGGTTGATAACAGGATATATGTTAGTAAGCATGGGCATGTAACTTTACTAACATAAGCATAAAATGCCTTTTAGCTGAGTCATCTTTAATTGCCGGGCTATATGGATACATAATACATATAGAGAAATTAAATGTAATAATAAAATAAGCAAAGAAAATAGAATTATTGAACTTACTGTGGATGTGAGTTTTATGGAAGTGGCAATAATCTCAGCCTTTCTTTTAATCCTATTAACCATTTTGTGTTTATTGCACTGTGTATGAGCAGAAGTGATAATAATTGTTGTCATTATAAAGCTACTGGTTATTTAACTCTGATACTAAATTCCTGATTTTATCAAACCAGACTGTTAGCAGGCCAATTCTCCTGCCGCTGAATTCTTGCTCTGGTGCAGGAGAGCGTGGGGAGGAAGAAAGGCAGTAATAGTTTCCCAAGTCTCAGGGTTGCCCTGAGACCTTGTTATCCTTTCTTGTTATCCTTTCCTCCCTCTGTCCTACCTTCCCCTCTGACGTGGACGGAGGTGAAGACTATTTGGCACGAGGAGCAGATCTGCCAGTGTAGGGACAGCTGAGGAATCTTCTCAGCTTGGTGTGGGTGGGAGAGGGCAATTCCTGGGGGGCCACTTACAGCCCAAAGGCAATTCCTTCCTGCTTTTGGGAATTAAACCAACAGAGTAAGCTCGGGAAGTAAGCAGTGCAGTATGTATTTGTGACATATTTATTTCAATTTTGTCTGTATTATCTTTCCACTATGGCAGGTGAAACTGGTTAACATCAGAAACGATGACATAACAGATGGGAATCCCAAATTGACTTTGGGGTTGATATGGACCATAATTTTGCACTTTCAGGTAAGTCTAGTTTTGTTTGAGTAACATTCAGTCAGATTCTTGGGTTCAGTTATGATGAATGTATCAACTTAGACAGGACTCCGTGTGCAAAGATATAGATTGTATCTCTTCTCTTGAAGGTTTTGATGATGTATGTAATTTTGTGATGTAAACTGAACCTGAAGGTGGTGTTTCTTCATTTCCTGTCTGTGGAGAGATAGTTTGGGTTTTGAACATCATTAAAGACAATAGCTGATGTATTTCTTCCAGCTTTTGGACAAACTGGTCTTGTTTTATTCTGCAGTCTTAACTTTGATGAGTATTAAAAATCTATTAAAAAGCTTTAATTCTTTTTTCATTCTGGATCTGAATTTCTCTGCTGGTACAAGTATGTCAGCAAGCACTGCTCAGCCTTTTCGAGCAGTCTCCAGCACTGCAGCATTTGTTTTTAGCCCTGGTGATGGTACCGCGGGTCACGCTAGGTGGCACTCTGGTTGTTGTACACTGGCGGGATTGTGTACAGTATAATGCAGCTTTTACAGTGCGTGGTGTTAAATTGCTCCTCAGAATGAGCCTTTGACAATGGCCATGGCTGTAGATGATGTAATTCAGATGACAGATAATTCCCATTTAGTGACTTGCAGCATTGTTAGCGATAAACTCCCTGCTGTGCAGGCATTTTAAATGATCAGAAAATTACATGATCACACAGAAAAAGTGTGGTTCATTTAGGAATATCCTGCACTGGATTTACAACTGGAAAAAAAAGTCTTAAAAAAATCAAACTGATAAAGGCTGCTGGGATCCAGTTTGCCTTTCTGCAAATCTAATGAGGAACAGAAGACCAGTGTGACCGTGGTCTAAACAGGGTGCTCGGGCTAGGGCACAGGGTAAAGGAGAAGTCACTGATTGCTCACCACTAATAAGAACCTGAAGTTCCCTCAGCTCCCCACTGTTGTGTCAGCCTTTCCTCCCACCTGGATATACAGAGAAAGAAGGCTGGGCTTAAATATATTTAAGTATGACCCACAGACAGTGGCAGTGATTGAATGTTGCTGTATTTTAAGAAATAGAGGTTGTTAAAAACTTACTAATAAAGCTGTTAGTGGAGATTAATTTTTACTTGATGTGTGTTTTGTCTTTCTGAACCTCAATGACCAGGTTTTTGCAGGATGAAATTGTTAGTTTTTCTCACTGGCTGAAGCACAGGACTTCTGATACAATTTTGGTTGCTTATAAAAAGTGATGAAAGTTAGTGTTACTAGTTATAGCTGTAACAAATGATGGGAAGGAAAACAATTTATATAAAAGGAACTAATTTAGGTGAGCTAGTACCCTGTAAGGTAGCCAGCTCCATATGAAATACGTAGAAGCTTTTAAATTGTGGCTGAAACACACTTACTTCTCTCTGTCCTGACCCCAGGAACTACCAACTAAATCTCTACCAGTACAGTTCAGATCTTGCAGATCTGTCTGCTTTTATTTTTTCAAAATAGTATCCTAAAAAAAAAATTGGTGTTAAAATAATTTAAGAATGAATAGTTGGACTAAATATTAAGCCTCATTAGTAAATATGAAATAACTGAAGAGCAGGATTTTCTGAAAAATATTTTCTGTCTTTTTGTTATTACCTACACTGAATGCAGAAGGGATTTGTAAGATGTTGTAAGAGACACCCTCTGTGCTAAACTGTGCTACCCTGGTGTTAGTCTGTACACCACTTCGTTTCAAGTATATGGCAGTTTGGTGTCATTGACACCAATATATGGCTGGGTTGGGTTCAGAATGTATATGGAAGTTCAGAAGAATGTGCATGCTTACACCCCACATATTTTTTTTTTTTTTTTTTTTTTGGCTTCATTTAGATCTTGAATGAGGGAAACCTCTGAACAGAAAAGTCTAACAGCAGAATCTTCACAAAGGGATGGGAATGTTTATGCATGGAGTAATCCTATAGATATTGGGAAAGTTATAGTGAGATTCAATTTGAAGTTAAGTCACCTAAATCCGGGTACTTACGGGGAGCCATGTTAGTATGCATTAAGATTGTCCCTGTAATCTGATAATCTGAGTGATAGAGGTTTAGTCCATACAGCTAGTATGGCCTAGAGACTGTCAGCTAACCAGCTCCTAGAGGTTCACTCCACTTGACTAAACAAAAACATCTGTGTTGTTGGAGATTTATGAGACACCCGTGTGAGTATGAAAAACATGATGTTGGTCTTATGGGAAACCCACTACCATCTGGGAGGAGACAGATCAGGCAGGATGAACTCCATCTTAAATGGCGATAAACATGTTGAGCAACAGATGTGAGGACTGGATGGCTAGTCAATACAGAGGGTGAGGTTGGTGGAGCAATTCACATCACTTGCAGTAGGTGCCTAGGGTACCTACTGAGTTACTCAGTTGTCCAGCGTAGGACAGCTACGTGCTTACTGTGACCTGAGATAATACATCATATCCAGTAGGATATGCAGTGGGAAGCAAGTTTCCTTAGGTCCTGTGGTGTATTTGTTGTCTCCATGTAGATATCTCAGATAGTTTTGAGTGTTTCAATTGTTGTAGATGGTCCATTGACTTTCCTCTTCTGTCTCTGCTTCAGGATGTGCAACATCGCTGTGCAAGAACTGTTAAAGCACTAACTAGATCTCTAGGGCTTTTGGTTCAGTTTCCTAAAGACAGCTGGCATTTGAGTAACATCTGAGGTGTGCTAGAGTATCGAGGACACACATGTGGAGTTTTCTGATGAGACACTACATCTATGAGACAGCCATGCTCTTCTAGATCTGTGGCTGGAGGCCAGTTGGAATATAGCAGGATATCTCAAAGAGCTCTAGAAGCTCATGTTTTGGAAACTGCCTCCACTTGATAAAGTGGGCTCTTCGAGACCTAGCCACCATGTAAGCACATGTATGTAGACACCTACTTAGAGATGGCTTGGTCTGAACGGCCCCTTAAATTTTCCTAGCATTTGGAGAATTAGTTATTTTCTCAGTGTGCTTAAGGAGCTGTTTGCTGTGTGATGTTACTGCCTC
The DNA here is from genome assembly GCA_003697955.1 of Calidris pygmaea. Lineage (NCBI taxonomy): Eukaryota > Metazoa > Chordata > Aves > Charadriiformes > Scolopacidae > Calidris > Calidris pygmaea. The sequence continues at coordinate 1,424,155 of QJSC01015142.1, read as the reverse complement.
TGCTCCATCATTTAAGTGTATTCATTGCGACCTAGGAGGCAGTCAAGATGCCAAGGATGTTTTTTGGCTGGTTTTTGTGGCTTCTTGTTTCTCTGAGTCACGACACTTATCTGGAGGATATTATTTCCTCAAAATAGAAGATCCTTCTGAGTACTGGAATGAATTTAGGAATGATTTAGGGGAAATAACGTGATGAACAAAAATAAAACATGATATGCATTTGAGGATTGCATTTCTCTTGCATCTGAGTTATGTCTAGAGGTGGTTATGGCTTTCTAACTTGGTACGTGTAATTAGATAAACACAGCTGCTGTTCTGAGTTATACCACTGACTTTTGCAGCTGCACAAGTCCAGAAATTGTACATTCTTCTGTGTCCCAAGTAATTACATATAAAACATAGAAAAAGATGGAATGGGAAATCTGGTGGTTTATTGAGTTGAGCATGTTAGAAAATAATTTGTCCTGTGGGTATTGAAAATCCCTGAGACGTGTATGTTATTAGGATTTAGGCAAGCTTTCAACGTATGCATTTCATGTTCTTTTAATAATATGTGGCTTTTTTTAAAGTTCTGTTTCATAATGCATTAACTGCTATGAGTTATTTTCCTGGCACCGGTAGAACATGCTAAATCAGATTACAGTATTTGGTATAATTATAGGCTGTATGTATAAATACCCAAATTAATACTTGAATGGACTCCTCCTTCAACACCCAGTACATTTTCACTGATGGCATTGGAGATGAACAGAATGAAAGCACAATTTGGCCTCAGTAAGTAACCACAATTTTAGTAAGATAATTTCTGTCAAAATTGGTGATCATTTATTTTCAAACCACTGCAAACATTCCTTAATGTAGCAAATGTTAAATATTTAGAATAATATGCACTTGGTTGAAAAAGCCACACCAAATGAAAGCAAAATCTGAAACTTTAAACTTTCAGGCATCCAAAATTAGGCCTTTGTGACCTCAGACCTTAAAAGATTTCTGGTGCTTCGCAAGTCATGATTCAGTAGACTTTTTCCTATTTCAATTTCATCATGATTTTGTAGCTCAGGAGCTGCTGTGAAACACTTTTCCTTCTACACTCCCAGGCCTCTTTGTAGGATGCTGCTTTTCAAGGTTCTGGTCAGGAACTTCTTGCTCAGATGTCACAGCACCGTCCAGCCCTCTCAGGCCTCTTTAGGGCACGTGCAACCCCTCCACGTTTCTATTGTCAGCCAGTAAATACATTTTTTTTTCTTTTTTCTGCTGACCCTTCAAACAAAATTAATTCTTTTATCAGCCTACCCCAAAGCAGTCTATAGACTGTTCATTTGGTCCAGCAGATCTTGGAATCATGGAATTGTCAGAGTTGGAAGGGACCTTCTAGAGATCATCCAGTCCAACTCCCCTGCCAAAGCAGGGTTGCCCAGAGCACATCACTCAGGACTCCATCCAGGTGGGGCTTGAAGATCTCCAGAGAAGGGGACTCCACACCCTCCCTGGGCAGCCTCTTCCAGGGCTCTGCCACCCTCACCAGAAAGAAGTTCTTCCTCATATTTGAGTGGAACTTCCCATGTTCTAGGTTGTGCCCGNTCCAGTCCAACTCCCCTGCCAAAGCAGGGTTGCCCAGAGCACATCACTCAGGACTCCATCCAGGTGGGGCTTGAAGATCTCCAGAGAAGGGGACTCCACACCCTCCCTGGGCAGCCTCTTCCAGGGCTCTGCCACCCTCACCAGAAAGAAGTTCTTCCTCATATTTGAGTGGAACTTCCCATGTTCTAGGTTGTGCCCGTTGCCCCTCATCCTGTCACTGGGAACCACTGAGAAGAGTCCAGCTCCATCCTCCTTCAACCCACCCTGTAGATACTTATGAGCATTAATAAGGCCTCCCCTCAAATCTGCAGTTAAACTTTTACTAATGTTGGGCAGAAAGGTAAGAAGGGTGGATTTGAGATAAAGGACAGGTACCCAGGTACCCATTTCTCAAGTTCCTGATACCCTCTACCACCGTTAGGTGTACGGAGTCTGCAACGCAGGTGGCAATTTTGAAGCACTCTTGCGCCAGTCCTACAGGGTGGCCAGAGGAGGAGACAGCTCAGCTGTGGTGGCCATTCCAGTAAATGACATGCAGAAGGCAGAGGAATAGTGGGATGTATTGGGACCCGTGCACCTTCCTCTGCTTCAGCTGCTTTTCTGTTAAATCCATATGATGGAGTCTCCATGCAAGAGACATGCTGCCTGCTTTCCTCCTGTCTTTCCTGAGGTGGCTGTGTGGAGCTGAGAGAGCTGGGTCTGGCCTTCACTCCCCATTCTCACAGAATCATAGGGATTGGAAAGCACTCTTGGAGATCATCGAGTCCAACCCCCTGCCAAAGCAGGTTCACCCAGCGCAGGTTGCACAGGAACACATCCAGCTGGGTTTTGAATGTCTCCAGAGAAGGAGACTCCACAACCTTTTTCGGCAGCATGTTCCTGTTCTCTGTCACCCTCAAAGGAAAGAAGTTTTTCCTCATGTTGAGATGGAATTTCCTGTGTTCCAGCTTGTGCTTACACTGGGCGCCACTGAGATGAGTCTGAGCCCATCCTCTTGACGCCTGCCCTTTAGATATTTATAAGCATTAATAAAATCCCCTCTCAGTCTTCTCTTCTCCAGGCTGAACAGACCCAGATCTCTCAGCCATTGCTCTTAAGAGAGATGCTCCATTCCCTTGATCATCTTTGTAGCCTCTACTGTACCCTCTCCAGCAGTTCCCTGTACTTCTTGAACTGGGGAGCCCAGAACTGGAGACAGTGCTCCAGATGGGGCCTCACCAGGGCAGAGCAGAGGGTGAGGATGACCTCTTTCAACCTGCTGGCCATACTCTTTTCAGTGCACTTCAGGAGACCATTGGTCTTCTTGGCCACAAGGACATATTGGTGGCTCATGATCCACCAGGACTCCCAGGTGGACAACAGGCACTTTCTCCTGGCACCTCTTTTTGCTGGGAGCAGTTGGCTGGTAGCAGCTGGCTCTGAAGCTTGCCTCTGGGTTTTACTGGAGCCATGGGTCTTGGAGCCCAAAGACTGAAGTTTAATCTGCCTCTACTTTAAAATAGTTAGAATAGTTCAAGGTCTGATCTTCTCAAAGATTTAAAGATGGAGCTGTGCAACCAGTTGTCTAATCTTTGGCTATAAGTGGTGATAGGGTAAACTGTATTCCACCTGAGAGCTGCAATTCCCAGTCATCAGCCAGTGCAGCAGACCTGTCATTCAGCGTATGATGGGGTGTACTCTTCCTGTATTGTATTCTTCAGCTGAGCCCCTAGTTATCTCTTCCTGAATTCTTCAGCAATTAAAAAAAAAAAAAGTTGAACACACAGGTAAGATTTCTTGGAACTTCTGGGCGTCACCTGAATCACAGCAGTGTCATATTTAGACTTTATCTCTACAAGTAATGGGATATCTGTAGCAGGATAAGATTTACGAGCAGTTAGATCATCTGTTGGATTCTCTTCATCCTTAATCCCATAAAACCATCAACAAGGAACAAATTCCTCTTTTTGTAAGCCATCTCACTGGATATAAAACCTCTCCTGCTCAGGGTTGTGACTTTTGGTCCCTCAGTGGTACCTGGAAGCTGAGCAGCTCTTTCAGATTTTGGACAGTGGTTGCCAGGACAGCTCAAACAGCTCCAAATATAACCTTTGTTATATTGACCGCTGGCAAGCCTTTATTTTTTGCCTCCTCCTCTATCTCCTGCTGCTTTAATTTTCACTTTCTCTTTGGCTTATGCTTATCTCTCTCTCATTCTGCATATGACCCTTGGGCTGTGCAGCAGAATGCTTGCTGGTTATCAGGTATGCTGTTCCAGTACCATGAAATGACACGTCCCAGTTATGCTGAACGCTCCGTTGCTTTTGTTGTGTTGCATAAACAACAACAACCCCCCAAAAAAAGCAGCAGAAGGCATCTTAGATCCAAAACTACCTGAAATGCGTTCCTAGTAGGCTTTTGATCGTGTTATTCTAGGATAAGAGACAGCAGCCGCAGTTTGATTGGCAAAGTGGATTAACCTTTTGTTAACTGCATTTGCTAACTCTACAAAACCCATGATAAAGCATAAATTAGAAGCGTGCAAAGGGTGAATGGTCTCAGGGTTTTGCACACTAAAAAATACACAGTTACTCAACACCATTGCCACTTTAACGTGTCATACACCTGTCCCACGTTAAGAGTGTAATGCATGTCACAGTCACAGACACGCTTGGCAAGTTACAGAAATCTAGGGTTAAATTCAGACTCCTACGAATCTGCACAAGCTGTTTCATGTCTCGATGTTAATCTTTTGTTTGCCATGTCTTAATGTTAACCTCTTATTTGCGATTAAGCGGCCTCTAAGGCAGATCAAATTGCAGACAAGTGTTGGTCTAATCCTTTATTCATCTTATACTTTTGGGTTTATGTGCCAGCAAAAGTCTTTTGCTAATATCCCCTTAAAACTTTGCAGTGTTGGTGGGTATAAATTCCTATCTTTGGGCTTTTTATTAAAAAATAAAAAAAAAGAAACACAACAATCCATGATAGTATTTGAAATCACTTCACTCGTCTGGCTCTTTGGCTTTAGCTGTCTCTGAGCTTCTATTTGGGTCTAGTCAGATGTCTGAGACAAAGCCCCTGGTGTGGCCAGGTCTTTGCTATATTGTGGTGGTTCTTGTAGGCTTCGGTGGTAGTCTCTTTTGATTCTTTAGAATAGCGTATTTTTTTGCTCTAGCCAGGCAGGCTTTAGAAGAAATTTCAATTTCCTTTCTCTCTATCTCCAGTTTAATACTGTTGTCTCTGTCTCTTTACTTGCTGAGACCAAAATTGTGACTTAATAGAATTTTAGTTAGCTGAAAATTGTCATTTTTCTTTAGTTACTCGCACTCTCATTTGTTGTTTTCCCTTAACATGGAGTATTATTTTGAACATGTCTTTTTATATTAAAAAAACCCACAACTGATTTAAGTGCAATTTGTCAGTTCTTTTGTCCTTGATCTCTTCTTTGGTTCAAGAGCATAAGTGACTTATAAAGGTAAAGTGACTGTAAAGTTACTTTTTGCTTCATGGACAAACAAAAAACAGCAGAAAGAATTGTTAATAGAAAGGTGATAGCTTTCTCATTCAGGAACAGTGGATATGTATTGCTAAATTGGTCATTAAGTATCAAAAATACATATTTTTTGGAAGATAGAAAGGCCTAAATACTACTAATAATCTGTAGAGGTATATTTGGAGTGCTTTATTCCTAACTAATATTTAGAAATGGTTAAATTCCAGGAGTAGCTGCAGATATACTCTGCATTTAACTAAATTGGCCTGGAATATGCAGCAGTAAGCCAGGACTGTTGGGATCACTGAGCTTGTAACTGGTGTTTCAGACCTGATTCTTGTACTTTTCGCTGCCTTAATTTTTTTAAGTTTACTTCAGAAGCACCCGCTTTTCTGAAAAAGTGAATTACCCTCTCTTAACAAAAAAAAAAATAAATCCAGATTTTAGGTATATATTAAAGAGGGTGTAAAAAATCAGAGACTTTCTAAATTACTGATTACATCACAAAATACGTATTGTCGGCTGTAAAATAACAATATCTGTTTCTTCTGACCTATCTTGAATTAAATTTGGTTTTACATTTTTATGACATCGAGAGTGACACCAATTCTAATGGGAGTTTTGAAATAACGGGGAATTCTTTAGGGATGTTTTCTCTTTGGAAGAACAAGCTATCATACTGATTGTTAAACATCCAAACAGTTTAAAGAAAGTGTATACTAAATCACACTCTATTAGACCTCAGTCTTGTATCGTTATTGTTTAGAAACCTCAGTGCCCATGTGTTTTAATTTAAACATGGACTTGCATTGGCAAATGTAAATTTGCAGTATTTTTAATAAAATTCTTAACTCCTGCAAAATTTGTGGATGAAGATCAACATTGGCGATACACTTGTGTTAAGCTATATTTACTTTGATTCATTTTTGATTAACATTTAATATGGCTTGCTAACTTACAATTTTTCATTCAAATGCTGGACACTTGTCCTAAAGCAGAAATTATGTAAAAGATTAATCAGGATAGTCATAATAAGTCTTTTTTTATAACAGTATGTAATGTAATATTTTAATAGTATTATATTTTACCATGCATTATTATTATTATTATTACATGTGTTATTGTTAAACCAAAAGATACATATGTGTGAAATCAAATCAGTTTTGGTCTATTGCACTGCAAAGTCCTGAATCTTCTTTTCTAAAGAGAGAGGAGAAAGATATATATATATATATATATATTTGAGTGTAAAAGCCATTTGTGCAAACACAGCAATGTCATTTACAAAGAGTATGTTTTTATTTTTTTGAATGTGCTCTTCTTTTAGTTGAAGTGGGGGGTGGGGGCAGGTCAGGACCCTGCTCAGTGCCATGTGGATGTGTGTTTTAAATCAGTGAGTCCTCTGGGCCTTGACTGAAAGTTGCTTTTCTAAGCTGATTACGGCTTTTTACTGTGAGCAAAGGGAGCAAATGTCACAGCCACACCTGTGTGTTAAGCAAATACAAATTGAGGCCATGAAAGAGAGTATGATCACGGCATAAACATCTACTTCGCAAAGAAACGTGTTAGCATTGTGCCTGCCTATCAGTGATACAGGCTATTCTCTATCAGCTTTCTTGTCTCTTAGTGTTATGGTATAAAATTTTCTAAGCATTACTGTCACGTTTTACCCCAGTGCCCTGAGAGTGGTCACCAATGAGCAGCTGTATCCTTGGAAATTCTTTGCTGTATTATTCATTATGGATCCCGTCAGTAAAATGTCAGAGAATACTTCAGTGGAACCTGGCCCCTGGGGTTAAAGTCTCTGGGTTTCATTATTGCAATTCCTTTTCAAATAAACGTGGGAGACTCAGTGGTAACACCTGATAATGCTTGGCAAGTCACTCGGTCGTTCTTTCTCAGCATGAGAAACCATACACACCTACTTCTCCTGATGCATCTTGGTTATAGTAGGTTTTATATATTGGTAACAAAAATGAAGCTGAAGCTTCAAAACACAGGTATTTTTCAAACCAAGTATGTTGGTGATGACACTTGCTTGCATTTTAATAGTTCACATTTCTACCTAGTTAGGTGCATCTTGGCTGTTCTATTCGGAGCTACCCAGAGATGCCTCCACAGCAGGAGCGCAGGAGGATGATGAAGCTCCATTTTTATAAACAGTAGCTTTGCGGACAGTTTTCTAGACAGACTGGCTCGTAGGATTTGTTTCTCCTTTATCTGCCAGGATGTTCAAATCTGCTGCAAAGTTCCAGCCCCCAGTACACAGCGATGCTGCCCTGAGCGAGCTGTTCTGCTTGTGTGATAGTAGTGAAGCCGAGGTTATTTATAGCTGAGAAATCAGTGAAAAATCACGTCAGCTGCTATGAAAACTCCACGTGCAAATGAAAATTTGACCTGTGACAAGATGTCAGAGCAATCTCTGATCCTTCACTTTAATCTTCCCTTCTGTGGATCATTGGATACGTAATAAAAACAGACGAAGTGCAAACCAAATCTGCTAACTAAATCCCTGCAGTTTGCTGCCCTGCTTGCTTTGAGATTTGCAGTGCAGCTAATAGTTTCAAAGGTTGCTGCCTATTTTTCCTACTTTATATCTCTGGAGTTACTAAACGAAAGGGGAAGTTAAAACGCAGGCGAGAATTTTCTATGGCTCATAAATGCTATGTCATCTCTGGGAAAGGCCATCGGCGTTACAGCCCGACGCTGAAGCCACGATGTTTATTTAAGAGGATTGGTGGCCAGAAATAAGCCACAGTGTCTAATCAGACCCAGGCCCTGCCTGGGCACTGTGCCACAACCTTTCTCGCCTGTGCGTTTCTCATAAGCAAAATGGCTACGTGCTGAGGAGGGTGGATGTGAAGTCTGGATGGAAGAAATTACGGAGCAAACGGTGGTTCTTAACTTTCTGAGGAGGATTGAAGTGTATGTAAATATACTGGAATGAATGAGACTCTGCGGCCGTGAGTTACTGAAAGCCAAATGGGGAACGTCTGCGGATGTGTGAGAGCTGCAAAGGAAGAACAGCGTTTAGATCCTGCCAAAGCTCCCTTAAGTCCAGCTAAACATTCCCCTGGAAGAAAATATTTCAGAAGAAAAAGGAGAAAGAAATCAACCGACGAGGGACCGGAGTCAGTACAGGTTAAAGACAATGAAGAAAAAAGCCAGTATGAAGCAGGGGTTTCAGGAAACACCGAGAATTGTCCCAAGGATGTGGGACTGGCTGATACCTTTCCCCGGAGAGAGACAGTGGACGGTAATGCTCTGCCTGTGAGTACAGACCTTTCATCTGACCTTGTTAAAGCAAAAGTTTTACCGGGTGAAAGAAAGAGGGATTCCCTTTGTGGGGACAATTTTCACAGCGGTAATCAGAGGCTCACTGATGAAACACAGACATGGTTAAAGGAACAAGGCAAGAGGAGTTCAGAGAAACACTGTATGTGGAAGAGGAAATACTCGGAGGTTAGCAACAGGAGAGAATTAGCATTCCTGAAGAAATCTAGTGGTCTTTGTTATGGAAAAGCAGCCAGCTTGGATTCTGCTATCCACATTTTAGGCAGACAATGTGAAGAAACTGGATTAAACATAACTTCTTGCAGAATCGTTGAAGATGGCCCAGAAAGCAATAAATCTGAAAAGTTGCATCACTTTCTTTCTGAAAGCAAAAGCAGTCTGCTGCTTGAACAAAAGAGGTTTTATTCTTCTGATGCTGTGCTTTCCCAATTGCCAAAAGAAAAGACATCATTTAGCATTCCACCAACCAGAAGCAAGGTAAATATTTTGGCACGGTGTGTTATCTTTGAAAGCTAGCTCAGAATAAGTATTGGAACAGTGTTTTTACTGTTACAAAAATATCTTCACTTTGCTGTGTATAAGCCTTTTCACACGTGCTGTGGTACCATGGGTAGTTGTACTAGGACACAACATATTACTTCATCTTTTTCACAGGTTGAGTAATTCCTCTGTACTTCAGGGGTGTTGATGTATCCTTGTGCTGTTTTGCTGTCTGTAGTTTGATTTGTTTTCTAAATTAGGAAAAGGATTTTAATGTTAAAATGGTTCTAGCAGGTGGAGTGAGTTTAGAGAGTTGTTTAACTTCACCTTCAATATCTGCAGTAAATTTTCTTATCAACTCTTGATGGTCTTGTAATTCCTTTGGGCCCTGTGTTAAGGAAATGAATATTTGTAATTCCTTTCACTTATGGCCAACAGGAACTGAAGAAATGAGAAGGCAGCTTGAAATAGAAGCATTGAACATAAATCATGTTAATAACGCTCTACACTTCTTTTGAAAGATCTTTCCTTCCAAGCTGCCTATATGACCTATTAATATTAATTATTGAAATTCCACCTTTCCCTGAGAGTAGGATTATTTTCCTTTTACAATAAAAGAAACCAAAACACAAGCTTAGTTACAGAGTATCTGGAGGAGAGCAAGTTTTTGTTTGTTGGTGTTCATGCTTACCAATTCGATCTGTATTACCAGTTCTGCCCAGTTTACCTTCAGCACAGCTCAAATCTGTAGGTGTGGGTCAAATGCTGATGCCAGGATGGGGTCCAAAACTGCTTTCCCTTGCTCAGCAGGGACATCTGAGCTTTGAGTTGAGTGAACAGAGGGAAGGGACAGACACAAAAGGTACTCTTCCCAGCAGAGAGGAACTACGCTTCTGTTCATGTCATTTAGTTTTGCGACAGGAATCAAATTATACTTTTCCCAAGCTTAGTTTGTAAGTCCAGGTAGCACACCCGATTACACCACACAGTACACACTAGTACAAATAGCCTCCTAATACACATGGAGATCTTTGCCCTCTTAATCTTAGCTGGAATTCAGGAACAGCTTAGGGATGTTCTTTAATTTGAACAAAACATCATTACGGAGTAAAAGAGTGTGAGACCTTGTCTGTTCAGCCAAGCATGGCTGCTTTTTTCTTCTGTAAGCAGAGTACTACAGCTTCAAATATTGCTGCAGTTATTATTCCACCCAGGCATGTGACCCTTGTTAGCAAAGGAGGAAGGGGGGAAAAAATGATGAGCACCCACATCAGTACTGAGGCTTGTGCTGGTGATGTCGATAAAACACCACATAATTATATAGATGTGAAATCTACTGACAGATCAGGCTGAATGCCTGAGCTGCTGAAATGTCTGGTTTCCAGTTCGGTTCCCTTTCTCCACCCAAAATTCTGAGTGTAAGTAATTTTAAGAGCACCTAGCTGAAATCAGGAAGAAGACTAGATTTCAGACTCTAGCTTATTCTACGAAGTCATGACCACCTTCCTTCTGATTGCATTTGAGAACTAAACAAGTATTTGAACGTTTTGCATTTCAGTATAAAACAGTAAAGCTGTTATTTATACAAATCCACAGGGTTCCTGGTAACCAGCCTGAGCTGGTTTGCACAAGGTTTGCAGTTACCAGTCTTGTTTTTTACCGTTTTCTTTGCAGTAATTACGGAGATCAGCAGCCTTTGCTCACCTTGTCAACTTCCCCACGCTCTAATGTGCTCTCCGTTCCTAGAGTGCCTCAGAGGTGTCTGATAGGGTCTGGAGAACAAGTCCTACGAGGAGAGGCTGAGGGAACTGGGGATGTTTAGTCTGGAGAAGAGGAAGCTGAGGGGAGACCTCATTGCCCTCTACAACTCCCTGAAAGGAGGGTGTAGAGAGGTGGGGGTTGGCCTCTTCTCCCAAGGGAATAATGACAGGAGCAGAGGAAATGGTCTGAGGTTGGGGCAGGGGAGGTTTAGATTAGATATCGGGAAGAATGACTTTCCTGAGAGGGTGGTCAGGCACTGGAAGAGCCTGCCCAGGGAGGTGGTGGAGTCACCATCCCTGGAGGTATTTAAGAAATGTGTAGATGTGGGGCACTTCAGGGCATGCTCTAGTGCCCAAGATTGTTGGGTTGTGTCTGTTTTGGGGGGGAGGGGAGGTTTTGGGTTTTTGTGTTTGTGCTTTTTTGGGGTTTTTTTTGTGGTTGGACTTGATGATCTCAAAGGTCCTTTTCAACCATGAAGATTCTGTGATATTTGAAAGTGGCTTTTCAAACTGAGAGAGGAGACTCAGTGCGACAAGTGGCTCATTTGTGCTGTCACAGAGATAGGCCATTATACCTTCTGAACCAGCGTAGCTCCCACTACTGGAATATCTCTTTTCAGTTTCTTTCTGTGGTACGTCTTCCTATGCAGAGGAAACAATTAGGATTTTCGGTTCAAATACGTGCTACCTCGTTACCTTTTTTTTCCTATTTGCGAAGGTCAGTTGAGCAGGGTGTTCTGAAGCTTGGTCCTGACTTCTCACTAATAGCTTTGAGATAAAAGGTTTTTTATTCTCTGCTGGAGCCTAATTTCTCCGGCCCTTCCTTTGTTTTCCTATTACAGAAAGATTACTTCCTCAAGCAAGATATGCTCTGATACTGTTCTGACTCAGGGCTCTGCTAGAGCAGATGGCAGTTTGTGTTAAGGTCAAGATGTTGTGAGCAGCTCACCCCTTCTCAGTCATGTTTTTGCACAACCCATGTAGAGTAGAAAATCATAGGCTGTAGTTTTGGCTTCTCTACAGGGAATACTACCACTGTGATATTTGATGTCTCCTGTGTTGAAACAAGCCATGGTTTTCATTCAGTATCAGCGAAAGATAGCGACCAGCTGGTGTTACCACCAGTTTTTGGTGGTTGTGAGCTTGTGTCAAAACCAATAACTTATGTGTATCACATTATCAATCATTATCATTATTCTTCTAGTCTAATTTGTGGTAGTTTCAGTTCTGGTTTATGGGTGTAAATATTTTCTAGCAAAAAAAAAAAGTCTAATATATAAACAGAATCATTCATCTACTTCCTGTACTCAACTGTTGACTTGGCTTCAAGTTCTTCAGTTGGTTTTTTGCCATGCATCTACATAGTGTCTGATGCAGTGGATTTCTTATCTCATCTACAGTACTAATAATAAGCTGCAAGAAAAAAGTCCTGTGTATTTGAGTCAGGTTGAAGGCAATGCACTTCATTTCAAATAAAGAAAAAAAGTTACATTATTTGTTATCAGCTTGTTCAGTAGAATACTCCTGACTAAGTAGTCATCTGTTTATTATTTCAGTTATTGCAAACTGTTGTAAGATAACGTGACGCCTTCCAACTATATCCACCATTATATAATCTTGTATTATGTGTTAATGTGGTATATTTAAGGGAGGGAGAGGTGCCAGTCTCTGGTCTTATGGAATGTGACTGACAGGGCAAAGGTGCAATAGTCAGGAGTTTTGCTTTATTGGCATAGTTTTGTTTGCTTCTTTGTAATACTCAAAAGAAGCAGGCACAGTACACCTTAAATGATGGTGAATGAATGAGGTCTATAATCATTGATGGAGCTACAAAACTAGAGCCAGAAAAGTTCTGGATGGGTCATCTAGGTCGTCTTTGTACCTGTACGCAAGATAACTTAATGAAAATCCCTCTTGAGTGATACTTGCTCTTCTGTGTCTGCCTTCTTGGTGGTTTCACATGCTTTTCTGAGTAATCATTCTAGTGCTTATCTGTCTTTTGTATTAAAAAGTGGTTTTAGCTGAAAACACATATGCTCATTTTTAACTCATTAGTTCTTTTCCCATTCCCAGAAGAGTTGATTTATTACCTTTTTTGCAGGAGCATTCTACATATTTGAAGACTGTTGTCGCCTCTCCCCTTGGTTTTCTCTACTTTAGAATAAATAAATTAAATTTTCCAATCCTAACAAGTCATGTATTTTTAGATCTTTGTCATTCTTGTTTTTCTCTTTTGTTATGCTTCAACTGATCCAATATTTTTTGAAGGGTGTTGCCTGAAGCTGGGCTAGTAGCTCCATAGAGCCTTGAGAGAGCTGAGTAGGAACACTTGAATTTATGGCCAAATGGAAACTCACAAAGTCCAACTGTAACGTCAGGGGAGATGACTTCTTGTGATCACATGCAAGTTCAAATTCCATTTGTATAACTATGCTTCCCTCAACATGCTGTAAACAGTCCTTTTCAAAGACAACGCATAGCTAACTCCTTAGCTTAGGTGGAAAACAGCATTTCTAACCTCTCTATATTCATGCATACTTTTTTTCTCTTATTTCTTTGTGTTCTTCAGACTTTTCTAGCTGACATCAGAATATATTCCATTATACATCATACATCTCTAGGCCATTCTATATTTTTGTGCAGTTAAGTACGTTATGTCAAGTTTAAACTTGCTTCAAAACGTGGGATAAGATGGAATTGGAGGGGAGACTCCATACTGCCTATACCAGTCTCTTCCTCTGTTTGCACCGTAAAAAATGAGCCAGGGAAATCCAGCACCACCGGTGAGCTCTGTTGGAAGGTGTTCTCTGATCTGCTGTTTGGACTCAAGGCTGCATCTGCAAAATCAGTGCAAGCAAAGAGCTCGGGGCTTTTTGGTGTATGGATTTTCTATACCGTGTGATGCAGAGGAAAATTACAGGCAGAGAAAAAACCCTTGCAGTAGTAGAAGGGGGAACTAGTTCTCCCAGTTAGAACAAGAAATAGAGTATTTAGTGCCAATGAAGGCTTTGATCCTGAGATACTAGGGCTATGCAGAGAATTACCTCTGTCTCCTTTTTCTTGCATAACTTGTAATTCACAGGCTTTGAGGTAGTTTGGAGAACTGAATCTCTAGCAAACAGACTCATGCAAACCCAATAATTTGTTCCACGCTGAAGGAACAAATGTCCTCTAGTAATAGATTGTGGGATGTAAGAATGAAAGGTTCACACAAACTGTTTGCTTTGAAGGACAAAATTCAAACAGTAAAAGATTTGATTGCCCCTCCATTTATTTTCTGTTCTAGCATTCCTAATTTAGTAGTCTGTCTTTTTCTTTCCTGTGGCAAATGATGTTATAAATATTGATGATAATGCATTGGTAGATGAGTATCTCTACTGTCCTTACTGGGTTATCAAGGGGAAGATGTGCTCTCTCTCTGACACCTTATTTTGTAGAGGTGGTATTTTACTTGTTAAGTAGTTCTAAGCTAATAGGGCATCTTGCGAAGTACAGCTCATGTTTGTAAGCATAATAAAATACAGCCCTTTGACTCACCGTTTCCCTCCATGTATTTTTATACTTTTTAAGTATGAATTCAGTGTTTATGAAAAAGTCTGCAATCTTAGCCTTGGAATCTGAACTACTTTATTTAGAGAACAGAAGTGCTCAGGCTGCTTCAAGTCTCAGGCTAAAGTTAGTGTTCCTTAACCTGGACTGAAATGGACCACCTCCATGAGCGAAAAGCCATTTCAGTTTTTAAACCCAGTCTAATCTCTTTTTCTTCAGATGGCCAACTAGGGCACTGAATGGTGCTTGGAAGATTCTGGGTTGAAATCCTGTTGATCTTGGGGTAATGAGCTAAATTTGTGTTTTATCCAACCAGTATTTGGATTGCAAGCTTGCCGAGTGGTCGCTTCCAGAATAAGAAATACTCTCCTTGTGATTGTGTCTGTAGCTACAAATGCTATTTGTATGTAACAACAGAGACAAGGACAACCTTCAGAAGTTGCCTTGATGTCTGAAATCTCTTGTTGCCAGAGGAATATTATGTGCACTCAAATATGCTGTGTTTGCACTCTCTGCAGCCTGCGACGTACATAGCCATGGCTGGGCAATTAACCGTGAAGGAGGCTAAAGGTTTGAACTTAGCAGTAAGGAATGGCCATTAGCAAATGACATTGTTAGCATTTAACAAATTCTAGCTTGCTTAGTTAGAATATTAAGGATTACACATAGAGGACTGTCTGAAAACAGTGGTGAAAAAAATTGTAGGCTTGTTGGGTTTTTTTTTTTTGCTAGACATCTGGGCACTTCCAGATGACATCATCTCTTTCAGCAGCGTTGTCGGGATAAGTGGTAAATGGTTGACTTCATTTATATTGTGGTCTGGTTGTTCTGCGATGAATAGAAACTAAAGCTACTGAAAAAATATTTAGTTTGCTTTCTTGCTTTGAATTACCAAAGAATAAAGATAACCCACAGAAAGGAGATCTCGCAGTGCAAATGAGTTCCCTAGATTTTTACAAGCAGAGTGATTTTAAGTTGGTCTTTTGCCACGTTGGATTCCCTGTTGTCTTCACATACGGGGCTCATACCGTCTGTATTTTGTGTGATTTCATGTAGTAAATACTCCATGCAGGATTTTGATATCTACAAATTTATAAACAATCACAGCTGCATATGCTTCTCTTGAGTGAGAGGAAAAAAGAAAAAAGGGATTATTTTTTTCTCTTTGAAAAGCTGGGGCAGCTACATTGCTCTGATGTCTCCAGGGCTCTTCCTTTAGTCCCCTGCTTCCTAGTGCTTCCCACCACCTCTTGTCAGGCATTGACACGGCAGCAGCAGGAGGAAAGCTACAGCTCTTTGTTCCTGCCACTGTGTTTGCTGATGATACCAAACTGGGAGTGCTGGCTGATACTTCAGAGGGCTGTGCCACCATCCGGTGTGACCTGGACAGGCTGGAGAGCTGGGCAGAGAAGAACATCATGAGGTTCAACAAGGGCAAATGTAGGGTGCTGCACCTGGAGAGGAAGAACCCAGGCACCAATATAGGTTAGGGGTGGACCTGCTGGAAAGTACTTCTGAGGAGAAGGACCTGGGGGGCGTAGTGGAGAGTAAACTGTCCATGAGCCAGCAGTGTGCCCTTGTTCCACAAGCTGGAACATGGGAAGTTCCACTCAGATATGAGGAAGAACTTCTTTCTGGTGAGGGTGGCAGAGCCCTGGAAGAGGCTGCCCAGGGAGGATGTGGAGTCCCCTTCTCTGGAGATCTTCAAGCCCCACCTGGATGGAGTCCTGAGTGATGTGCTCTGGGCAACCCTGCTTTGGCAGGGGAGTTGAACTGGATGATCTCTAGAGGTCCGTTCCGACTCTGACAATTCTATGATTCTGTGGCTCTAATGTGAGAAAAACATGTAATTTCCAGCCTAGCCTGTCTGAGTTCCCCCAGGAAGAGCCCAGGCAGAAGACACCTTTGAGTGCAGAGATTTCAAGGCCAGGAGGCATGGTTATGGCTGAATGTAGCTCTGTGGTTTGCACTAGAACAGGATTGCTGGAGTTGGCACAGCTCAAGTTAAGCCTCTTCTGTAGAAAACTTGAGCACCTCCCTTGCCCCCAAAGTTGTCTGTGGGCAAATGTCCCACAAGCCCTGACCTCAGGTGGGCTCCAGAGCCTCAGGAGACCTGGCTGTCCCAGCAGTGATGGGTGAAGGCTGGTGCTACACGGCATCTTCCAGGTGGACTCATGGGGGTGCTTAGTGTCCATCCACAAATCTTGGTGTTTTCTCTGCCTGAGTCCTTCAGCCTGCTTTTTGTAATGTCTGAGCTACAGTATTTGGGTCCTTAAAAAGTGCCTCATGGTACCTGGGTTCTTAGTTCTTCAGAAGTTCTTCAGAATAACGTATTTATTATATTATCTGCTGTTGATGGAATAGGTGCTAAAAGGTTGCCACGTGTAAGAAAGACAACATGTGACATTAATTGATTTATCAAGGCATGTCGTGTTGTTCTGTCTTGCATTTCAGACATACGTTAAATACAGTTTCTATGATACCAGGTGCAAACAATACACAAGCAAATTAGAGAAATATTTGCTTCATATTTATAAATGGATAATGTTCTAAGCAAACTGACTGAACTTGAGCAGGGAAAAATTTAAGTATTTGTGTATTGTGTATAATACACAATATAATATATATGTATAGTGAAGTATTTGTTTGTAAACTTCCCAGTATTTTCCTGCTTTGTCTGACATGAAATTGACAATACTTAGATAATACATAAACACACCTTCTGTATCAGGCAAAATTTTCATCTATAGGCCTTTAACCTTTTGGTCCTTCATAAAATGCTTCTCAGAAAATTTTGTCCTAAAGCCTTTATTGTCAGTTTTCACTGTAAATGACTGTTTTTATTATTGAATTCCATAACAGCATATATTATAATTTAACCTGTTCTAAGAGAGGAACATGGTAGCTAAATAAAGTATGTATAATATAAATATGGGTATTACATAGATGCGAATATATATATGAAATATGTTGTATTTTACATGTAATTATGTAACATTTATGTATAATAGATATAATACATAATGTAGATGACTATTCACATTATCAACATAAAATAGACATACTTAAGTATTTTTTATTATGTAATGGTGTGGTATTGTCCCCAGAAATTAAGAGGCTGAGAACTAGCTAACTGAAGAAAATTGTAAAGTTACGAATTTTGCATTTCCTATTGAAGATGCTAAAGAGTGTGTAAGGATATTAGATGAAAGGCTATTAATACAGTACATGAATAGTCAACGTATTCATGTATGCAGCTATCAGCCAGAAAATTCCGCAGTAACGCAGAGTGGTTTTCCGCAATATTTTAAACATTATCATGTGTTAGATGTAATTTTAATATTTATATTTGCTCTATTTTAGATATCTGATATCCATGTTACTGGAGAGTCAGAGGATATGTCTGCTAAAGAGAGACTGCTCCTGTGGTCGCAGCAGACAACCGAGGGTTATGCTGGAATCCGTTGTGAAAATTTCACTACCTGCTGGCGCGATGGAAGATTATTTAATGCCATCATTCATAAATACAGGTAAGTACTCTCTCTGTTCTCATTAGTTGCAACATTTTAATTAACATAGAGAAAGGGCTCTGTGGTTTATGTGTGGAATAGCACTGTAGATGTGGAGATGACACTGGCTCTTCCTGGGTAATTTCCTGCTCTCTGCAGCCAAAGGATGCTTCATTAGCCCTTGTGTGTCACTCCTTCCTCAGAGGAGCATCCCATCAATCCTGCGCATCTCTTGTGGGGCACCTCCAGGCTGCTGAGAAGAATTTCTCTGGGGTTCAGTCTTTTCCACAGTCCATTTTTGTCATTCTGACATGTAAATATAGGAAGGGTAAAATCAGAACTGATCACCAAAGTCCAAAACTACACTGCTGGTGAAATCCATCAGCTACTGCACAACCTGAGATATGACCAAGATGCCCTTATTCTTCCCTTATGACTTTACCATGGCCCTGGAGCCTAGAGATTCTTAGGTGTTTCTGCTTGGAGCCCAGATCTACTCTGAGATTTGTCTCCTGTAAAATGGCAGGGTATTCTCATGAAAAATGGGAATTTTGGCTTGAACGTTCTCAGTCTAAGACAGGAATTGTTCTACTTTCTGCCCATTTCTATGCTTTTGTGACCACAATCTTATAAACAGTCATTTGTAGAACTATTGATGGCTGTGGCTAGAAGCTCAAGGACGTACTACATTAACTTAATTAAAGTACAATTGAAGAAGTCTACTGGCAAGAGAGGATTTCTAATTCTGGATTCTAAGTGAAAACAGGTCTCTCTTGACAAAGCTGACTTTGGCATCAAAATTCGGCAGAGGAATGAGATTTAAGATCATTGCTGTGCTCAGCGTTCCCTCTTGGTTGGTGGCATCTCTCTGTTTTTGCACATTTTTTTGGTTCCTGAATTGAATAAGGAGATTTCTGTCTTTGAAGACCTCATGGGAGAGTATTCTGGCCACTGGCCTAATTAGTGTGTACTGACTTGTCCCTTGCAACTTTGGGATTTTATTATAGCATGTGGAAAGAGTTTGTGCTGTATACCCTGCAGCGTGTTGTAAGGAAGTTTGAGGGTACATGATTTCCTTGGTATAATACTGAAGAGGTGTCCCAAGTAGAGAGCGCCAAACTTGGTAGGTTTTAACGCAGCTCCAGGGAACAGACCCTGGAGCAGAACAGGCTGGAGAGCTGGGCAGAGAAGAACCTAATAAGGTTCAACAAGGACAAATGTAGTGTCCTGCACCTGGGGAGGAATAACCCCAGGCACCAATACAGGTTAGGGATGGATCTTCTGGGAAGCACTACTGAGGAAAAGGATCTGGGAATCCTGGTAGATAGCATACTTTCCATGCACCAGCAATGTGCCCTTGTGGCCAAGAGGGCCAGTGGGCTCCTGGGCTGCATAGGGAAGAGTGTGGCCAGGAGGTGGAGGGAGGTCATTCTCCCCCTCTGCTCTGCACTGGGGAGGCCACAACTGGAATCCTGCGTCCAGTTCTGGGCTCCCCAGTTCAAGAGAGACAGGGAACTGCTGGAGAGAGTCCAGTGTGGGGCAACAGAGATGATTAAGGGACTGGAGCACCTCCCTTATGAGGAGAGGCTCAAGGAGCTGGGACTCTTTAGCCTGGACAAGCGAAGACTGAGGGGAGACCTTATTTATGTTTATAAGTATCTAAAGGGTGAGTTGAAGGATGTTGGAGCCAGACTCTTTTCAGTGGTTTCCAGCGATAGGACGAGGGCAACGGGCTCAAGCTGGAACATAGAAAGTTCCATTCAAATATGAGAAAAAACTTCTTTACGGTGAGGGTGACGGAGCCCTGGAAGAGGCTGCCCAGGGAGGTTGTGGAGTCCCCTTCTCTGGAGATCTTCAAGCCCCACCTGGATGGAGCCCTGAGTGATGTGCTCTGGGCAACCCTGCTTTGGCAGGGGAGTTGGACTGGATGATCTCTAGAAGGTCCCTTCCAACTCTGACAATTCTGTGATTCTGTTCTTGGATTTCCTCTTGTGGGACCGCAGAAGGAAGCCTGGGGAGAGCCAACATTCGTGAGGTATGGGGACTAGAACACTGAAGTAAAATGGGAGACGGGTTGAGAAGGTGCAGCCTTTTCCTCACACAGTGTGTAGAGAGGCTGTAAGCGTAACGTACAGAGTCCTAACTGTGGTGGTGCGTAGCTTCCTGGTAAAATGGAGCTGCGTCTGAATCAATGAGGTCTTTTTACTGACTAACGCTTCTGTTCTGGGTGGCCAGTCAGGGAGGAGGTGCACGCCAGCAAGCAAGTCTTCTTTTAGTAACATTGGCAAGACAAAGGGAAATAGCTGGCAAATGACTGGGCTGTTTTACTTCAGGACGGAGCAGCTAAAAGAATGAACAGAGCACAGTATTTGAAAAAATAAACAATTTGGAAGATATAGAGAGAGCGGAAGGGAAAAAAAGGAAGGAGCTTAATGAGATGGAATAATGGAAAATATTTCCCAGGGCTTCTTCAGAGCCTTGCACCATTTCCACAGAGCAGCGTAGTCTTTACAGCTCAGCAACTAGTAGTTGTTAATAAATAATGAAAAACTTGAATTCCGTCCTCCGGCTGTGCAAATGTGAATGCTTTGGGCCGTGATGGAGCGGCTGTGGTTGCTTTGTGGGAGCAGTGTTTCTGCAGCGCTCCCTGAGTTCCATTTGCAGGATTTCAGCAGGGAGACACAGGCACCTTGGAGGGGACTGCGTTGTGCAAACCAGATGATTCAGTGTCTGAGGAGCAGAGTCCCCATTTCCTGCGCTTCTGTACCAGTTTCCATTTAGCTTATCCTCTTCCTGTAAACATAACTTCTCCACCTAAGGATCCTGTGTCCTTCCCAGGAATGTTTACTGTCCTTATCTGATGTCTTTTTGCTGCGAGAGGTTACAAGGTTCTTGTATTCTGCCTTGCTGATGAAATCAGTGAGATTCTTCCACTGATTTCAGTGAGCTTCTATGTTGCTTTACTGTTTTGTACCATTAAAACAGAGATAATAATTTCCAGCTATAGCTCACAAGATAGGAATGGTCTTTCCAAACAGTCATCTGATATTTTTAACTACAGTATTTTACTCCAGAGAGCTCTTTTAAAGCTTGGTTTGTGTTCTGAGCAGTAAGTAGGTTAAACACTAACAAAACGCACACATTTCTGGCAGTGATTCTCCATGTTCTCTGTTTGTTTTAGTAGCTCCCAGTTTGAGGATCGCAGGTGGTCTCTGGACTAGGATGGGCATCTTGTGGATGCTGCTGGCTGGCGAGGAGAAGGATCTGGGGGTCCTGGTGGACAGTAAACTCTCCATGAGCCAGCAATGTGCCCTTGTGGCCAAGAGGGCCAATGGGATCCTGGGCTGCGTAGGGAAGAGTGTGGCCAGGAGGTGGAGGGAGGTCATTCTTCCCCTCTGCTCTGCACTGGGGAGGCCACAACTGGAATCCTGCATCCAGTTCTGGGCTCCCCAGTTCAAGAGAGACAGGGAACTGCTGGAGAGAGTCCAACGTAGGGCAACAAGGATGATTGAAGGGTTGGAGCATCTCCCTGATGAGGAAAGGCTGAGAGAGCTGGGACTCTTTCGCCTGGAGGACAGAAGGCTGAGGGGAGGCCTTATTAATGCTTATAAGTATTTAAAGAACGGCTTGAGGGAGGATGGAGCCAGACTCCTTTCAGTGGTTCCCAGTGACAGGATGAGCTGAGCTGTCTCCTCCTCTGGCCACCCTGTAGGACTGGCGCAAGAGTGCTTCAAAATTGCCACCTGCGTTGCAGACTCCGTACACCTAACGGTGGTAGAGGGTATCAGGAACTTGAGAAATGGGTACCTGGGTACCTGTCCTTTATCTCAAATCCACCCTTCTTACCTTTCTGCCCAACATTAGTAAAAGTTTAACTNCGGGCACAACCTAGAACATGGGAAGTTCCACTCAAATATGAGGAAGAACTTCTTTCTGGTGAGGGTGGCAGAGCCCTGGAAGAGGCTGCCCAGGGAGGGTGTGGAGTCCCCTTCTCTGGAGATCTTCAAGCCCCACCTGGATGGAGTCCTGAGTGATGTGCTCTGGGCAACCCTGCTTTGGCAGGGGAGTTGGACTGGAAGATCTCTAGAGGTCCTTTCTAACTCCAACAATTCTGTGATTCCATGATTCCATGCTCCACCAGGACAGAAGCCCAGGCATTCCTGCTCGGCGGTAGAGTGGGACTGTGGTGCTGCCTCTGCGGAGCACCCCCATGGGTGCACGTCTGTTGGCGGTGGGGCAGCGTAGCAGCCCCTCCTGTGCCATCCTGTTGGATGGAGAGCACAGGCTTAGCCATGTCAGGGTACAGCTGAGAGGCCTTTTCTGGATGCATTGTTGGGAACACAAGCTGTACGGGTCCAGCACGATCCCTACAGTCAGTCATCCATGAGACAGGGAGATGTCACTGTCCAGTTGTAGGTGACAGGACTGGAGTGGTAGATTACAATCACCTCCTTTCCAGGCAAAAGCAATTTTTTAAATCACAAGTACGCACCAGCTTCAAGACTTGGGGAAGCTGCTGAAGCTGTGGAGGGCTGGGTGAGGAGCTGAGCTGTGGGTCAGTCACCAGCAGGCAGGGAGCCTCTTCTGAGGCTGACAGCCCGCCTGGTCTTAACAGCAGGGGAGAATTGTTTTATCCGGGCTCCCAGTAGCCATCTCTGTTTTTTTTCTGTCCCGGCAGA